>JAEOAD010000339.1:0-58213 GCA_036365145.1 Orientallactaga sibirica | reverse complement strand
CGAATGAGGTTATTTCACACAGTACAATGTTCGGCAATGAAGATGTTTGTTTTCTCAACAAAGTACTTTACAAATGAGGCGAATCTTCTATCTTGGCCATCTTTTTAGATTACATTAACAAGGAAAGTTTGAACTTGCTGCACTCAACCTTCTTCGTAGAAATTAAACTGATTCCTAGAAGCGAGTTAACTTATTTCACACAGTACAGTGTTCAGTACTGAAGATGTTTCTTTTCTAAAGAAACGACTTTAGAAATGAGGCGAATCCACTAAGTTGTACATCTTGTTAGATTACACAAGGTAGGAAAGTTTGAACTTACTGCACTCAACATTCTTCGTAGGAAAGCAAGTGATACCTAGAATCGAACTAGCTCATTTCACATAGTACAGTGTTCGGTAATGAAGATGTTTGTTTTCTAAACAAACTACTTTAGAAATGAGGCTATTCTACTAAGTTGTGTATCTTTTCAGATTACATTAACAAGGAAAGTTTGAACCTGCTACACTCAACCTTCTTTGTAGGAAAGCAACTGATTCCTAGAAACGAATAAGCTGATTTCACACAGTACAATGTTCGGAAATGAAGATGTTGGTTTTCTCAACAAAGTACTTTACAAATGAGGTGAATGTTCTAACATGGCCATCGTTTGAGATTACATTAACAAGGAATGTTTGAACTTGCTGCACTCAACCTTCTTCGTAGAAATTAAACTGATTCCTAGAAGCGAATTAACTTATTTCACACAGTACAGTGTTCGGTACTGAAGATGTTTTTTTTCTAAAGAAACTACTTTAGAAATGAGGCCTGTCTACTAAGTTGTGCATCTTTTCAGATTACATTAACAAGGAAAGTTTGAACTTGCTGCACTGAACCTTCTTCGTAGAAATTAAACTGATTCCTAGAAGCGAATTAAGTTATTTCACACAGTACAGTGTTCGGTACTGAAGATTTTTTTTTTCTAAAGAAACTACTTTAGAAATGAGGCCATTCCACTACGTTGTGCATCTTTTCAGATGACATTAACAAGGAAAGTTTGAACTTGCTACACTCAACCTTATTTGGAGGAACGCAACTGATTCCTAGAACCGAATGAGCTTTTTTCACACAGTACAATGTTCGGCAATGAAGATGTTTGTTTTCTCAACAAACTACTTTACAAATGAGGCGAATCTACTAACTTGGCCATCTTTTTAGATTACATTAACAAGGAACGTTTGAACTTGCTGCACTCAACCTTCTTTGTAGGAAAGCAACTGATTCCTAGATCCGAATGAGCTTATTTCACACAGTACAATGTTCGGCATTGAAGATGTCTGTTTTCTCAACAAAGTACTTTACAAATGAGGCGAATCTTCTAACTTGGCCATCTTTTGAGATTACATTAACAAGGAAAGTTTGAACTTGCTGCACTCAACCTTCTTCGTAGAAATTAAACTGATTCCTAGAAGCGAGTTAACTTATTTCACACAGTACAGTGTTTGGTACTGAATATGTTTCTTTTCTAAAGAAACTGCTTTAGAAATGAGGCGAATCCACTAACTTGTACATCTTGTTAGATTACACAAGGTAGGAAAGTTTCAACTTGCTGCACTCAACCTTCTTCGTAGGAAAGCAAGTGATACCTAGAATTGAACTAGCACATTTCACATAGTACAGTGTTCGGTAATGAAGATGTTTGTTTTCTAAACAAACTACTTTAGAAATGAGACCAATCTACTAACTTGGCCATCTTGTTAGATTACATTAACAAGGAAAGTTTGAACTTGCTGCACTCAACCTTCTTTGTAGGAAAGCAACTGGTTCCTAGAACAGAATGAGCTTATTTAACACAGTACAATGTTTGGCAATGAAGATGTTTGTTTTCTCAACAAAGTACTTTACAAATGAGGCGAATGTTCTAACTTGGCCACCTTTTGAGATTACATTAACAAGGAAAGTTTGAACTTGCTGCACTCAACCTTCTTCGTAGAAATTAAACTGATTCCTAGAAGCGAATTAACTTATTTCACAAAGTACAGTGTTCAGAACTGAAGATGTTTCTTTTCTAAAGAAACTACTTTAGAAATGAGGCGAATCCACTAACTTGTATATCTTGTTCGATTACATAAAGTAGGGAAGTTTGAACTTGCTGCACTCAACCTTCTTCGTAGGAAAGCAAGTGATTCCTAGAATCGAACTAGCTCATTTCACATAGTACAGTGTTCGGTAATGAAGATGTTTGTTTTCTAAACAAACTACTTTAGAAATGAGGCTATTCTACTAAGTTGTGCAGCTTTTCAGATTACATCAACAAGGAAAGTTTGAACTTGCTACACTCAACCTTCTTTGTAGGAAAGCAACTGATTCCTAGAACCGAAAAAGCTGATTTCACACAGTATAATGTTCGGCAATGAAGATGTTTGTTTTCTCAACAAAGTACTTTACAAATGAGGCGAATGTTCTAACTTGGCCATCTTTTGAGATTACATTAACAATTAACGTTTGAACTTGCTGCACTCAGCCTTCCTCGCAGAAATTAAACTGATTCCTAGCAGCGAATTAACTTATTTCACACAGTACAGTGTTCGTTACTGAAGATGTTTCTTTTCTAAAGAAACTACTTTAGAAATGAGGCGAATCCACTAACTTGTACATCTTGTTCCATTACACAAAGTAGGGAAGTTTGAACTTGCTGCACTCAACCTTCTTCGTAGGAAAGCAAGTGATTCCTAGAATCAAACTAGCTCATTTCACATAGTACAGTGTTCGGTAATGAAGATGTTTGTTTTCTAAACAAACTACTTTAGAAATGAGGCCAATCTACTAAGTGGTGCATGTTTTCAGATTACATTAACAAGGAAAGTTTGAACTTGCTGCACTCAACCTTCTTTGTAGGAAAGCAACTAATTCCTAGAACCGAATGAGCTTATTGCACACAGTACAATGTACGGCAATGAAGATGTTTGTTTTCTCAACAAACTACTTTACAAATGAGTCGAATCTACTAACTTGGCCATCTTTTTAGATTACATTAACAAGGAAAGTTTGAACTTGCTGCACTCAACCTTCTTTGTAGGAAAGCAACTGATTCCTAGAACCGAATGAGCTTATTTCACACAGTACAATATTCGGCAATGAAGATGTTTGTTTTCTCAATAAAGTACTTTACAAATGAGGCGAATGTTCTAACTTGGCCATCTTTTGAGATTACATTAACAAGGAAAGTTTGAACTTGATGCAGTCAACTTCTTCGTAGAAATTAAACTGATTCCTAGAAGCGAATTAACTTATTTGACACAGTACAGTGTTCGGTACTGAAGATGTTTCTTTTCTAAAGAAACTACTTTAGAAATGAGGCGAATCCACTAACTTGTACATCTTGTTAGATTACACAAAGTAGGCAAGTTTGAACTTGCTGCACTCAACCTTCTTCGTAGGAAAGCAAGTGATTCCTAGAATCGAACAAGCTCATTTCACATAGTACAGTGTTCGGTAATGAAGATGTTTGTTTTCTAAACAAACTACTTTTGAAATGAGGCCAATCTACTAAGTTGTGCATCTTTTCAGATTACATTAACAAGGAAAGTTTGAACTTACTGCACTCAACCTTCTTTGTAGGAAAGCAACTGATTCCTAGAACTGAATGAGCTTATTTCACACAGTACAATGTTCAGCAATGAAGATGTTTGTTTTCTGAACAAAGTACCTTACAAATGAGGCGAAGCTTCTAACTTGGCCATCCTTTTAGATTACATTAACAAGGAAAGTTTGAACTTGCTGCACTCAACCCTCTTCGTAGGAATTACACTGATTCCTAGAAGCGAATTAACTTATTTCACACAGTACAGTGTTCGGTACTGAAGATGTTTCTTTTCTAAAGAAACTACTTTAGAAATGAGGCCAATCTACTGCGTTGTGCATCTTTTCAGATTACATTAACAAGAAAAGTTTGAACTTGCTGCACTCAAACTTCTTCGTAGAAATTAAACTGATTCCTAGAAGCGAATTAACTTATTTCACCCAGTACAGTGTTCGGTACTGAAGATTTTATTTTTTCTAAAGAAACTACTTTAGAAATGAGGCCAATCCACTACGTTGTTCATCTTTTCAGATTACATTAACAAGGAACGTTTGAACTTGCTACACTCAACCTTATTTGTAGGAACGCAACTGATTCCTAGAACCGAATGAGCTTATTTCACACAGTACAATGTTCGGCAATGAAGATGTTTGTTTTCTCAACAAACTACTTTACAAATGAGTCAAATCTACTAACTTGGCCATCTTTTTAGATTACATTAACAAGGAAAGTTTGAACTTGCTGCACTCAACCTTCTTTGTAGAAATTAAACTGATTCCTAGAAGCGAATTAACTTATTTCACACAGTACAGTGTTCGGTGAAGATGTTTTTTTCTAAAGAAACTACTTTAGAAATGAGGCCAATCCACTACGTTGTGCATCTTTTCAGATTACATTAACAAGGAAAGTTTGAACTTGCTACACTCAACCTTATTTGTAGGAACGCAACTGATTCCTAGAACCAAATGAGCTTATTTCACACAGTACAATGTTCGGCAATGAAGATGTTTGTTTTCTCAACAAACTACTTTACAAATGAGTCAAATCTACTAACTTGGCCATCTTTTTAGATTACATTAACAAGGAACGTTTGAACTTGCTGCACTCAACCTTCTTTGTAGGAAAGCAAATGATTCCTAGATCCAAATGAGCTTATTTCACACAGTACAATGTTCGGCAATGAAGATGTTTGTTTTCTCAACAAAGTACTTTACAAATGAGGCGAATCTTCTATCTTGGCCATCTATTGGGATTACATTAACAAGGAAAGTTTGAACTTGCTGCACTCAACCTTCTTCGTAGAAATTAAACTGATTCCTAGAAGCGAGTTAACTTATTTCACACAGTACAGTGTTCTGAACTGAAGATGTTTCTTTTCTAAAGAAACTACTTTAGAAATGAGGCGAATCCACTAAGATGTACATCTTGTTAGATTGCACAAGGTAGGAAAGTTTGAACTTGCTGCACTCAACCTTCTTCGTAGGAAAGCAAGTGATACCTAGAATCGAACTAGCTCATTTCACATAGTACAGTGTTCGGTAATGAAGATGTTTGTTTTCTAAACAAACTACTTTAGAAATGAGGCTATTCTACTAAGTTGTGCATCTTTTCAGATTACATTAACAAGGAAAGTTTGAACCTGCTACACTCAACCTTCTTTGTAGGAAAGCAACTGATTCCTAGAACCGAATAAGCTGATTTCACACAGTACAATGTTCGGAAATGAAGATGTTTGTTTTCTCAACAAAGTACTTTACAAATGAGGTGAATGTTCTAACTTGGCCATCTTTTGAGATTACATTAACAAGGAATGTTTGAACTTGCTGCACTCAACCTTCTTCGTAGAAATTAAACTGATTCCTAGAAGCGAATTAACTTATTTCACACAGTACAGTGTTCGGTACTGAAGATGTTTTTTTTCTAAAGAAACTACTTTAGAAATGAGGCCAGTCTACTAAGTTGTGCATCTTTTCAGATTACATTAACAAGGAAAGTTTCAACTTGCTGCACTGAACCTTCTTCGTAGAAATTAAACTGATTCCTAGAAGCGAATTAAGTTATTTCACACAGTACAGTGTTCGGTACTGAAGATTTTTTTTTCTAAAGAAACTACTTTAGAAATGAGGCCATTCCACTACGTTGTGCATCTTTTCAGATTACATTAACAAGGAAAGTTTGAACTTGCTAGACTCAACCTTATTTGTAGGAACGCACCTGATTCCTAGAACCGAATGAGCTTATTTCACACAGTACAATGTTCGGCAATGAAGATGTTTGTTTTCTCAACAAACTACTTTACAAATGAGTCAAATCTACTAACTTGGCCATCTTTTTAGATTACATTAACAAGGAAAGTTTGAACTTGCTGCACTCAACCTTCTTTGTAGAAATTAAACTGATTCCTAGAACCGAATTAACTTATTTCACACAGTACAATGTTCGGCAATGAAGATGTTTCTTTTCTAAAGAAACTACTTTAGAAATGAGGCAAATCAACTAACTTCTACATCTTGTTAGATTACACAAACAAGGAAAGTTTGAACTTGCTGCACTCAACCTTCTTTGTAGGAAAGCAAGTGATTCCTAGAATCGAATTAGCTTATTTCACACAGTACAGTGTTCGGTAATGAAGATGTTTGTTTTCTAAACAAACTACTTTAGAAATGAGGCCAATCTACTAACTTGTACATCTTTTTAGATTACATTAACAAGGAAAGTTTGAACTTGCTGCACTCAACCTTCTTTGTAGGAAAGCAACTGATTCCTAGAACCGAATGAGCTTATTTCACACAGTACAATGTTCGGCAATGAAGATGTTTGTTTTCTCAACAAAGTACTTTACAAATGAGGCGAATCTACTAACTTGGCCATCTTTTAGATTACATTAACAAGGAAAGTTTGAACTTGCTGCACTCAACCTTCTTTGTAGAAATTAAACTGATTCCTAGAACCGAATTAACTTATTTCACACAGTACAATGTTAAAATAATGAAGATGTTTGTTTTCTCAACAAACTACTTTAGAAATGAGGCGAATCTACTAACTTGTACATCTTGTTAGATTACACAAACAAGGAAAGTTTGAACTTGCTGCACTCAACCTTCTTTGTAGGAAAGCAAGTGATTCCTAGAATCGAATTAGCTTATTTCACACAGTACAATGTTCAATGAATGAAGATGTTTGTTTTCTCAACAAACTACTTTAGAAATGAGGCTAATCTACTAACTTGTGCATCTTTTTAGATTACATTAACAAGGAAAGTTTGAACTTGCTGCACTCAACCTTCTTTTGTAGGAAAGCAACTGATTCCTAGAACCGAATTAGCTTATTTCACACAGTACAATGTTCGGCAATGAAGATGTTTGTTTTCTCAACAAACTACTTTAGAAATGAGGCGAATCTACTAACTTGTACATCTTTTTAGATTACATTAACAAGGAAAGTTTGAACTTGCTGCACTCAACCTTCTTTGTAGAAATTAAACTGATTCCTAGAACAGAATTAACTTATTTCACACAGTACAGTGTTCGGTAATGAAGATGTTTGTTTTCTAAAGAAACTACTTTAGAAATGAGGCGAATCCACTAACTTGTACATCTTGTTAGATTACACAAACAAGGAAAGTTTGAACTTGCTGCACTCAACCTTCTTTGTAGGAAAGCAAGTGATTCCTAGAATCCGAATTAGCTCATTTCACACAGTACAGTGTTCGGTAATGAAGATGTTTGTTTTCTAAACAAACTACTTTAGAAATGAGGCCAATCTACTAAGTTGTGCATCTTTTTAGATTACATTAACAAGGAAAGTTTGAACTTGCTGCACTCAACCTTCTTTGTAGGAAAGCAACTGATTCCTAGAACCGAATGAGCTTATTTCACACAGTACAATGTTACGGCAATGAAGATGTTTGTTTTCTCAACAAACTACTTTACAAATGAGTCGAATCTACTAACTTGGCCATCTTTTTAGATTACATTAACAAGGAAAGTTTGAACTTGCTGCACTCAACCTTCTTTGTAGGAAAGCAACTGATTCCTAGAACCGAATTAGCTTTATTTCACACAGTACAATGTTCGGCAATGAAGATGTTTGTTTTCAACAAACTACTTTACAAATGAGGCGAATCTTCTAACTTGTACATCTTTTGAGATTACATTAACAAGGAAAGTTTGAACTTGCTGCACTCAACCTTCTTTGTAGAAATTAAACTGATTCCTAGAAGCGAAATTAACTTATTTCACACAGTACAGTGTTAGGGTAATGAAGATGTTTCTTTTCTAAACAAACTACTTTAGAAATGAGGCGAATCCACTAACTTGTTGTCTTGTTAGAGATTACAAACTAGGAAAGTTTGAACTTGCTGCACTCAACCTTCTTTGTAGGAAAGCAAGTGATTCCTAGAACCGAACAAGCTTATTTCACACAGTACAATGTTCGGTAATGAAGATGTTTGTTTTCTCAACAAACTACTTTAGAAATGAGGCCAATCTACTAAGTTGTGCATCTTTTTAGATTACATTAACAAGGAAAGTTTGAACTTGCTGCACTCAACCTTCTTTGTAGGAAAGCAACTGATTCCTAGAACCAATGAGCTTATTTCACACAGTACAATGTTCGGCAATGAAGATGTTTGTTTTCTCAAAAAAGTACTTTACAAATGAGGCGAATCTACTAACTTGGCCATCTTTTTAGATTACATTAACAAGGAAAGTTTGAACTTGCTGCACTCAACCTTCTTTGTAGGAAAGCAACTGATTCCTAGAACCGAATGAGCTTATTTCACACAGTACAATGTTAAACGGCAATGAAGATGTTTGTTTTCTCAACAAACTACTTTACAAATGAGGCCAATCTACTAACTTGGCCATCTTTTTAGATTACATTAAAAAGGAAAGTTTGAACTTGCTGCACTCAACCTTCTTTGTAGGAAAGCAACTGATTCCTAGAACCGAATGAGCTTATTTCACACAGTACAATGTTCGGCAATGAAGATGTTTGTTTTCTCAACAAACTACTTTACAAATGAGTCACAATCTACTAACTTGGCCATCTTTTTAGATTACATTAACAAGGAAAGTTTGAACTTGCTGCACTCAACCTTCTTTGTAGGAAAGCAACTGATTCCTAGAACCGAATGAGCTTATTTCACACAGTACAATGTTCGGCAATGAAGATGTTTGTTTTCTCAACAAACTACTTTAGAAATGAGGCCAATCTACTAACTTGGCCATCTTTTTATTACATTAACAAGGAAAGTTTGAACTTGCTGCACTCAACCTTCTTTGTAGGAAAGCAACTGATTCCTAGAACGAATGAGCTTATTTCACACAGTACAATGTTAAATGTATGAAGATGTTTGTTTTCTCAACAAACTACTTTACAAATGAGGCGAATCTTCTAACTTGGCCATCTTTTTGAGATTACATTAACAAGAAAGTTTGAACTTGCTGCACTCAACCTTCTTTGTAGGAAATTAAACTGATTCCTAGAACCGAATTAACTTATTTCACACAGTACAGTGTTCGGTAATGAAGATGTTTGTTTTCTCAAGAAACTACTTTAGAAATGAGGCTAATCCACTAACTTGTACATCTTGTTAGATTACACAAACAAGGAAAGTTTGAACTTGCTGCACTCAACCTTCTTTGTAGGAAAGCAAGTGATTCCTAGAATTGAATGAGCTTATTTCACACAGTACAGTGTTCGGTAATGAAGATGTTTGTTTTCTAAACAAACTACTTTAGAAATGAGGCCAATCTACTAACTTGGCCATCTTGTTAGATTACATTAACAAGGAAGAAAGTTTGAACTTGCTGCACTCAACCTTCTTTGTAGGAAAGCAACTGATTCCTAGAACAGAATGAGCTTATTTCACACAGTACAATGTTTGGCAATGAAGATGTTTGTTTTCTCAACAAACTACTTTAGAAATGAGGCCAATCTACTAACTTGTGCATCTTTTGAGATTACATTAACAAGGAAAGTTTGAACTTGCTGCACTCAACCTTCTTTGTAGAAATTAAACTGATTCCTAGAACGAATTAACTTATTTCACACAGTACAATGTTCGGTACTGAAGATGTTTGTTTTCTAAAGAAACTACTTTAGAAATGAGAGGGAATCTACTAACTTGTACATCTTGTTAGATTACATTAACAAGGAAAGTTTGAACTTGCTGCACTCAAACTTTCTTTGTAGGAAAGCAAGTGATTCCTAGAATCGAACTTAGCTTATTTCACACAGTACAGTGTTCGGTAATGAAGATGTTTGTTTTCTAAACAAACTACTTTAGAAATGAGGCCAATCTACTAACTTGTGCATCTTTTCAGATTACATTAACAAGGAAAGTTTGAACTTGCTGCACTCAACCTTCTTTTTGTAGGAAAGCAACTGATTCCTAGAACCGAATGAGCTTATTTCACACAGTACAATGTTAGGTAATGAAGATGTTTGTTTTCTCAACAAACTACTTTACAAATGAGGCGAATCTACTAACTTGGCCATCTTTTTAGATTACATTAACAAGGAAAGTTTGAACTTGCTGCACTCAACCTTCTTTGTAGAAATTAAACTGATTCCTAGAACGAATTAACTTATTTCACACAGTACAGTGTTCGGTACTGAAGATGTTTCTTTTCTAAAGAAACTACTTTAGAAATGAGGCGAATCCACTAACTTGTACATCTTGTTAGATTACACAAACAAGGAAAGTTTGAACTTGCTGCACTCAACCTTCTTTGTAGGAAAGCAAGTGATTCCTAGAATCGAACTAGCTCATTTCACATAGTATAGTGTTCGGTAATGAAGATGTTTGTTTTCTAAACAAACTACTTTAGAAATGAGGCCAATCTACTAAGTTGTGCATCTTTTCAGATTACATTAACAAGGAAAGTTTGAACTTGCTGCACTCAACCTTCTTTGTAGGAAAGCAACTGATTCCTAGAACCGAATGAGCTTATTTCACACAGTACAATGTTCGGAAACGAAGATGTTTGTTTTCTCAACAAACTACTTTACAAATGAGCCAAATCTACTAACTTAGCCATCTTTTAGATTACATTAACAAGGAAAGTTTGAACTTGCTGCACTCAACCTTCTTTGTAGGAAAGCAATGATTCCTAGAACCGAATGAGCTTATTTCACACAGTACAATGTTCGGCAATGAAGATGTTTGTTTTCTCAACAAACTACTTTAGAAATGAGGCAAATCTACTAACTTGTACATCTTTTTAGATTACATTAACAAGGAAAGTTTGAACTTGCTGCACTCAACCTTCTTTGTAGGAAAGCAACTGATTCCTAGAACCCGAATGAGCTTATTTCACACAGTACAATGTTAGGTACAATGAAGATGTTTGTTTTCTCAACAAACTACTTTACAAATGAGGCGAATCTACTAACCTTGTACATCTTTTTAGATTACATTAACAAGGAAAGTTTGAACTTGCTGCACTCAACCTTCTTTGTAGGAAAGCAACTGATTCCTAGAGAACCGAATTAACTTATTTCACACAGTACAATGTTCGGTAATGAAGATGTTTCTTTTCTAAAAAACTACTTTAGAAATGAGGCGAATCTACTAACTTGTACATCTTGTTAGATTACACAAACAAGGAAAAGTTTGAACTTGCTGCACTCAACCTTCTTTGTAGGGAAAGCAAGTGATTCCTAGAATCTAATTAGCTTATTTCACACAGTACAGTGTTCAGTAATGAAGATGTTTGTTTTCTCAACAAACTACTTTAGAAATGAGGCCAAATCTACTAACTTGTGCATCTTTTTAGATTACATTAACAAGGAAAGTTTGAACTTGCTGCACTCAACCTTCTTTGTAGGAAAGCAACTGATTCCTAGAACCGAATGAGCTTATTTCACACAGTACAATGTTAGGCAATGAAGATGTTTGTTTTTTTCTCAACAAACTACTTTACAAATGAGTCAAATCTACTAACTTGGCCATCTTTTTAGATTACATTAACAAGGAAAGTTTGAACTTGCTGCACTCAACCTTCTTTGTAGGAAAGCAAACTGATTCCTAGAACGAATGAGCTTATTTCACACAGTACAATGTTCGGCAATGAAGATGTTTGTTTTCTCAACAAACTACTTTAGAAATGAGGCGAATCTTCTAACTTGTACATCTTGTTAGATTACATTAACAAGGAATGTTTGAACTTGCTGCACTCAACCTTCTTCATAGAAATTAAACTGATTCCTAGAATCGAATTAACTTATTTCACACAGTACAGTGTTTGGAACTGAAGATGTTTCTTTTCTAAAGAAACTACTTTAGAAATGAGGCCAATCTACTAACTTGTACATCTTTTTAGATTACATTAACAAGGAAAGTTTGAACTTGCTGCACTCAACCTTCTTTGTAGAAATTAAACTGATTCCTAGAATCGAATTAACTTATTTCACACAGTACAGTGTTCGGTAATGAAGATGTTTTTTTCTAAACAAACTACTTTAGAAATCAGGCCAATCTACTAACTGTACATCTTTTTAGATTACATTAACAAGGAAAGTTTGAACTTGCTGCACTCAACCTTCTTTGTAGGAAAGCAACTGATTCCTAGAACCGAATGAGCTTATTTCACACAGTACAATGTTCCGCAATGAAGATGTTTGTTTTCTCAACAAACTACTTTACAAATGAGTCGAATCTACTAACTTGGCCATCTTTTTAGATTACATTAACAAGGAAAGTTTGAACTTGCTGCACTCAACCTTCTTTGTAGGAAAGCAACTGATTTCTCGAACTGAATAAGCTTATTTCACACAGTACAATGTTAGGCAATGAAGATGTTTGTTTTCTCAACAAAGTACTTTACAAGTTAGGCGAATCTTCTAACTTGGCCATCTTTTGAGATTACATTAACAAGGAAAGTTTGAACTTGCTGCACTCAACCTTCTTCGTAGAAATTAAACTGATTCCTAGAAGCGAATTAACTTATTTCACACAGTACAGTGTTCGGTAATGAAGATGTTTCTTTTCTAAAACTACTTTAGAAATGAGGCCAATCTACTAACTTGTTCTTGTTACATTACACAAGGTAGGAAAGTTTGAACTTGCTGCACTCAACCTTCTTTGTAGGAAAGCAAGTGATTCCTAGAATCGAATGAGCTTATTTCACACAGTACAATGTTCGCAAATGAAGATGTTTGTTTTCTCAACAAACTACTTTAGAAATGAGGCCAATCTACTAACTTGTGCATCTTTTTAGATTACATTAACAAGGAAAGTTTGAACTTGCTGCACTCAACCTTCTTTGTAGGAAAGCAACTGATTCCTAGAACCGAATGAGCTTATTTCACACAGTACAATGTTCGGCAATGAAGATGTTTGTTTTCTCAACAAACTACTTTACAAATGAGGCGAATCTACTAACTTGGCCATTTTTTTAGATTACATTAACAAAGAAAGTTTGAACTTGCTGCACTCAACCTTCTTTGTAGGAAAGCAACTGATTCCTAGAACCGAATGAGCTTATTTCACACAGTACAATGTTAAAGCAATGAAGATGTTTGTTTTCTCAACAAAGTACTTTACAAATGAGGCGAATCTACTAACTTGGCCATCTTTTTAGATTACATTAACAAGGAAAGTTTGAACTTGCTGCACTCAACCTTCTTCGTAGAAATTAAACTGATTCCTAGAAGCGAATTAACTTATTTCACACAGTACAGTGTTCGGTACTGAAGATGTTTCTTTTCTAAAGAAACTACTTTAGAAATGAGGCGAATCCACTAACTTGTATATCTTGTTAGATTACACAAACTAGGAAAGTTTGAACTTGCTGCACTCAACCTTCTTTGTAGGAAAGCAAGTGATTCCTAGAATCGAACTAGCTCATTTCACATAGTACAGTGTTCGGTAATGAAGATGTTTCTTTTCTAAACAAACTACTTTAGAAATGAGGCCAATCTACTAAGTTGTGCATCTTTTCAGATTACATTAACAAGGAAAGTTTGAACTTGCTGCACTCAACCTTCTTTGTAGGAAAGCAACTGATTCCTAGAACCGAATGAGCTTATTTCACACAGTACAATGTTCGGCAATGAAGATGTTTGTTTTCTCAACAAACTACTTTACAAATGAGTCAAATCTACTAACTTGGCCATCTTTTTAGATTACATTAACAAGGAAAGTTTGAACTTGCTGCACTCAACCTTCTTTGTAGGAAAGCAACTGATTCCTAGAACCGAATGAGCTTATTTCACACAGTACAATGTTCGGCAATGAAGATGTTTGTTTTCTCAACAAACTACTTTACAAATGAGGCGAATCTACTAACCTGGCCATCTTTTTAGATTACATTAACAAGGAAAGTTTGAACTTGCTGCACTCAACCTTCTTCGTAGAAATTAAACTGATTCCTAGAAGCGAATTAACTTATTTCACACAGTACAGTGTTCGGTAGTGAAGATCTTTGTTTTCTAAAGAAACTACTTTAGAAATGAGGCGAATCCACTAACTTGTACATCTTGTTAGATTACACAAAGTAGAAAAGTTTGAACTTGCTGCACTCAACCTTCTTTGTAGGAAAGCAAGTGATTCCTAGAATCTAACTAGCTTATTTCACATAGTACAGTGTTCGGTAATGAAGATGTTTGTTTTCTAAACAAACTACTTTAGAAATGAGGCCAATCTACTAAGTTGTGCATCTTTTCAGATTACATTAACAAGGAAAGTTTGAACTTGCTGCACTCAACCTTCTTGTAGGAAAGCAACTGATTCCTAGAACCGAATGAGCTTATTTCACACAGTACAATGTTAAAATGAAGATGTTTGTTTTCTCAACAAACTACTTTACAAATGAGTCAAATCTACTAACTTGTGCCATCTTTTTAGATTACATTAACAAGGAAAGTTTGAACTTGCTGCACTCAACCTTCTTTCTAAGAAAGCAACTGATTCCTAGAACCGAATGAGCTTATTTCACACAGTACAATGTTCGCAATGAAGATGTTTGTTTTCTCAACAAACTACTTTACAAATGAGTCAAATCTACTAACTTGGCCATCTTTTTAGATTACATTAACAAGGAAAGTTTGAACTTGCTGCACTCAACCTTCTTTGTAGGAAAGCAACTGATTCCTAGAACCGAATGAGCTTATTTCACACAGTACAATGTTTGGCAATGAAGATGTTTGTTTTCTCAACAAACTACTTTACAAATGAGGCGAATCTTCTAACTTGGCCATCTTTTTAGATTACATTAACAAGGAAAGTTTGAACTTGCTGCACTCAACCTTCTTCATAGAAATTAAACTGATTCCTAGAACCGAATTAACTTATTTCACACAGTACAGTGTTAGGTACTGAAGATGTTTCTTTTCTCAAAGAAACTACTTTAGAAATGAGGCCAATGTACTACGTTGTACATCTTTTCAGATTACATTAACAAGGAAAGTTTGAACTTGCAGCACTCAACCTTCTTCGTAGAAATTAAACTGATTCCTAGAAGCGAATTAACTTATTTCACACAGTACAGTGTTCGGTACTGAAGATGTTTTTTTTTCTAAAGAAACTACTTTAGAAATCAGGCCAATCTACTACGCTGTGCATCTTTTCAGATTACATAAACAAGGAAAGTTTGAACTTGCTACACTCAACCTTCTTTGTAGGAAAGCAACTGATTCCTAGAACCGAATGAGCTCATTTCACAAAGTACAATGTTCCGTAATGAAGATGTTTGTTTTCTCAACAAACTACTTTACAAATGAGTCGAATCTACTAACTTGGCCATCTTTTTAGATTACATTAACAAGGAAAGTTTGAAGTTGCTGCACTCAACCTTCTTTGTAGGAAAGCAACTGATTCCTAGATCCGAATGAGCTTATTTCACACAGTACAATGTTCGGCAATGAAGATGTTTGTTTTCTCAACAAAGTACTTTACAAATGAGGCGAATCTTCTAACTTGGCCATCTTTTGAGATTACATTAACAAGGAAAGTTTGAACTTGCTGCACTCAACCTTCTTCGTAGAAATTAAACTGATTCCTAGAAGCGAATTAACTTATTTCACACAGTACAGTGTTAGGTGTAATGAAGATGTTTCTTTTCTAAAGAAACTACTTTAGAAATGAGGGAATCCACTAACTTGTACATCTTGTTACATTACACAAACAAGGAAAGTTTGAACTTGCAGCAGTCAAACTTCTTCGTAGGAAAGCAAGTTATTCCTAGAATCGAACTAGCTCATTTCACATAGTATAGTGTTCGGTAATGAAGATGTTTGTTTTCTAAAGAAACTACTTTAGAAATGAGGCCAATCTACTACGTTGTGCATCTTTTCAGATTACATTAACAAGGAAAGTTTGAACTTGCTGCACTCAACCTTCTTTGTAGGAAAGCAACTGATTCCTAGAACCGAATGAGCTTATTTCACACAGTACAATGTTCGGCAATGAAGATGTTTGTTTTCTCAACAAACTACGTTACAAATGAGGCGAATCTTCTAACTTGGCCATCTTTTTAGATTACATTAACAAAGAAAGTTTGAACTTGCTGCACTCAACCTTCTTTGTATGAAAGGAACTGATTCCTAGAACCGAATGATCTTATTTCACACAGTACAATGTTCGGCAATGAAGATGTTTGTTTCTCAACAAAGTACTTTACAAATGAGGCGAATGTTCTAACTTGGCCATCTTTTGAGATTACATTAACAAGGAAAGTTTGAACTTGCTGCACTCAACCTTCTTTGTAGGAAATTAAACTGATTCCTAGAACCGAATTAACTTATTTCACACAGTACAGTGTTAGGTAATGAAGATGTTTCTTTTCTCTCAAAAACTACTTTAGAAATGAGGCGAATCCACTAACTTGTACATCTTGTTAGATTACACAAAGTAGGAAAGTTTGAACTTGCTGCACTCAACCTTCTTTGTAGGAAAGCAAGTGATTCCTAGAATCTAACTAGCTTATTTCACATAGTACAGTGTTAGGTAATGAAGATGTTTGTTTTTCTAAACAAACTACTTTAGAAATGAGGCCAATCTACTAAGTTGTGCATCTTTTTAGATTACATTAACAAGGAAAGTTTGAACTTGCTGCACTCAACCTTCTTTGTAGGAAAGCAACTGATTCCTAGAACCGAATGAGCTTATTTCACACAGTACAATGTTAAACAAATGAAGATGTTTGTTTTCTCAACAAACTACTTTACAAATGAGTCAAATCTACTAACTTGTACATCTTTTTAGATTACATTAACAAGGAAAGTTTGAACTTGCTGCACTCAACCTTCTTTGTAGAAAGCAACTGATTCCTAGAACCGAATGAGCTTATTTCACACAGTACAATGTTCGGCAATGAAGATGTTTGTTTTCTCAACAAACTACTTTACAAATGAGTCAAATCTACTAACTTGGCCATCTTTTTAGATTACATTAACAAGGAAAGTTTGAACTTGCTGCACTCAACCTTCTTTGTAGGAAAGCAACTGATTCCTAGAACCGAATGAGCTTATTTCACACAGTACAATGTTCGGTAATGAAGATGTTTGTTTTCTAAACAAACTACTTTAGAAATGAGGCGAATCTTCTAACTTGTACATCTTGTTAGATTACATTAACAGGAAAGTTTGAACTTGCTGCACTCAACCTTCTTTGTAGGAAATTAAACTGATTCCTAGAATCGAACTAGCTTATTTCACACAGTACAGTGTTCGGTAATGAAGATGTTTGTTTTCTAAACAAACTACTTTAGAAATGAGGCCAATCTACTAACTTGTGCATCTTTTCAGATTACATTAACAAGGAAAGTTTGAACTTGCTGCACTCAACCTTCTTTGTAGAAATTAAACTGATTCTAGAACGAATTAGCTTATTTCACACAGTACAATGTTCGGTAATGAAGATGTTTGTTTTCTCAACAAACTACTTTAGAAATGAGGCCAAATCTACTAACTGTGTATCTTTTTTAGATTACATTAACAAGGAAAGTTTGAACTTGCTGCACTCAACCTTCTTTGTAGGAAAGCAACTGATTCCTAGAACCGAATGAGCTTATTTCACACAGTACAATGTTCGGTAATGAAGATGTTTGTTTTCTCAACAAACTACTTTACAAATGAGTCAAATCTACTAACTTGGCCATCTTTTTAGATTACATTAACAAGGAAAGTTTGAACTTGCTGCACTCAACCTTCTTTGTAGGAAAGCAACTGATTCCTAGAACCGAATGAGCTTATTTCACACAGTACAATGTTCGGCAATGAAGATGTTTGTTTTCTCAACAAACTACTTTACAAATGAGGCGAATCTACTAACTTGGCCATCTTTTTAGATTACATTAACAAGGAAAGTTTGAACTTGCTGCCTCAACCTTCTTTGTAGAAATTAAACTGATTCCTAGAACCGAATTAACTTATTTCACACAGTACAGTGTTCGGGTACTGAAGATGTTTCTTTTCTAAAGAAACTACTTTAGAAATGAGGCCAATCTACTAACTTGTACATCTTGTTAGATTACACAAACAAGGAAAGTTTGAACTTGCTGCACTCAACCTTCTTTGTAGGAAAGCAAGTGATTCCTAGAATCTAACTAGCTCATTTCACATAGTACAGTGTTCGGTAATGAAGATGTTTGTTTTCTAAACAAACTACTTTAGAAATGAGGCCAATCTACTAAGTTGTGCATCTTTTTAGATTACATTAACAAGGAAAGTTTGAACTTGCTGCACTCAACCTTCTTTGTAGGAAAGCAACTGATTCCTAGAACCGAATGAGCTTATTTCACACAGTACAATGTTAAACAATGAAGATGATTTTGTTTTCTCAACAAACTACTTTACAAATGAGTCAAATCTACTAACTTGGCCATCTTTTAGATTACATTAACAAGGAAAGTTTGAACTTGCTGCACTCAACCTTCTTTGTAGGAAAGCAACTGATTCCTAGAACCGAATGAGCTTATTTCACACAGTACAATGTTCGGCAATGAAGATGTTTGTTTTCTCAACAAACTACTTTACAAATGAGGCAAATCTACTAACTTGGCCATCTTTTAGATTACATTAACAAGGAAAGTTTGAACTTGCTGCACTCAACCTTCTTTGTAGAAATTAAACTGATTTCTAGAACCGAATTAACTTATTTCACACAGTACAATGTTAGGTAATGAAGATGTTTGTTTTCTAAAGAAACTACTTTAGAAATGAGGCGAATCTACTAACTTGTACATCTTGTTAGATTACACAAACAGGAAAGTTTGAACTTGCTGCACTCAACCTTCTTTGTAGGAAAGCAAGTGATTCCTAGAATCTAACTAGCTTATTTCACATAGTACAGTGTTCGGTAATGAAGATGTTTGTTTTTTCTAAACAAACTACTTTAGAAATGAGGCCAATCTACTAAGTTGTGCATCTTTTCAGATTACATTAACAAGGAAAGTTTGAACTTGCTGCACTCAACCTTCTTTGTAGGAAAGCAACTGATTCCTAGAACCAGAATGAGCTTATTTCACACAGTACAATGTTCGGCAATGAAGATGTTTGTTTTCTCAACAAACTACTTTACAAATGAGTCAAATCTACTAACTTGTACATCTTTTAGATTACATTAACAAGGAAAGTTTGAACTTGCTGCACTCAACCTTCTTTGTAAGAAAGCAACTGATTCCTAGAACCGAATGAGCTTATTTCACACAGTACAATGTTAGGCAATGAAGATGTTTGTTTTCTCAACAAACTACTTTACAAATGAGTCAAAATCTACTAACTTGGCCATCTTTTTAGATTACATTAACAAGGAAAGTTTGAACTTGCTGCACTCAACCTTCTTTGTAGGAAAGCAACTGATTCCTAGAATCGAATGAGCTTATTTCACACAGTACAATGTTAGGCAATGAAGATGTTTGTTTTCTAAACAAACTACTTTACAAATGAGGCGAATCTTCTAACTTGTGCATCTTTTTAGATTACATTAACAAGGAAAGTTTGAACTTGCTGCACTCAACCTTCTTTGTAGAAATTAAACTGATTCCTAGAAATCGAATTAACTTATTTCACACAGTACAATGTTCGGTAATGAAGATGTTTCTTTTCTAAAGAAACTACTTTAGAAATGAGGCCAATGTACTACTTGTGCATCTTTTTAGATTACATTAACAAGGAAAGTTTGAACTTGCAGCACTCAACCTTCTTTGTAGAAAAGCAACTGATTCCTAGAACGAATTAACTTATTTCACACAGTACAGTGTTAGGTAATGAAGATGTTTGTTTTCTAAAGAAACTACTTTAGAAATGAGGCCAATCTACTACGCTGTGTATCATCTTTTAGATTACATTAACAAGGAAAGTTTGAACTTGCTGCACTCAACCTTCTTTGTAGGAAAGCAACTGATTCCTAGAACCGAATGAGCTTATTTCACACAGTACAATGTTCCAATGAATGAAGATGTTTGTTTTCTCAACAAACTACTTTACAAATGAGTCGAATCTACTAACTTGGCCATCTTTTTAGATTACATTAAAAAGGAAAGTTTGAACTTGCTGCACTCAACCTTCTTTGTAGGAAAGCAAGTGATTCCTAGAACCGAATGAGCTTATTTCACACAGTACAATGTTCGGCAATGAAGATGTTTGTTTTCTCAACAAAAACTACTTTACAAATGAGGCGAATCTTCTAACTTGGCCATCTTTTGAGATTACATTAACAAGGAAAGTTTGAACTTGCTGCACTCAACCTTCTTTGTAGAAATTAAACTGATTCCTAGAACCGAATTAACTTATTTCACACAGTACAATGTTCGGTACTGAAGATGTTTCTTTCTAAAGAAACTACTTTAGAAATGATGAGGGAATCTACTAACTTGTACATCTTGTTAGATTACACAAACAAGGAAAGTTTGAACTTGCTGCACTCAAACCTTCTTCCTTTAGGAAAGCAAGTGATTCCTAGAATCGACTAGCTCATTTCACATAGTACAGTGTTCGGTAATGAAGATGTTTCTTTTCTAAACAAACTACTTTAGAAATGAGGCCAATCTACTAAGTTGTGCATCTTTTCAGATTCCATTAACAAGGAAAGTTTGAACTTGCTGCACTCAACCTTCTTTGTAGGAAAGCAACTGATTCCTAGAACCGAATGAGCTTATTTCACACAGTACAATGTTCGGCAATGAAGATGTTTGTTTTCTCAACAAACTACTTTACAAATGAGTCAAATCTACTAACTTGGCCATCTTTTTAGATTACATTAAAAAGGAAAGTTTGAACTTGCTGCACTCAACCTTCTTTGTAGGGAAGCAACTGATTCCTAGAACCGAATGAGCTTATTTCACACAGTACAATGTTCGGCAATGAAGATGTTTGTTTTCTCAACAAACTACTTTACAATTGAGGCGAATCTACTAACCTGGCCATCTTTTTAGATTACATTAACAAGGAAAGTTTGAACTTGCTGCACTCAACCTTCTTCGTAGAAATTAAACTGATTCCTAGAAGCGAATTAACTTATTTCACACAGTACAGTGTTCGGTAGTGAAGATCTTTGTTTTCTAAAGAAACTACTTTAGAAATGAGGCGAATCCACTAACTTGTACATCTTGTTAGATTACACAAAGTAGAAAAGTTTGAACTTGCTGCACTCAACCTTCTTCGTAGGATAGCAAGTGATTCCTAGAATCTAACTAGCAAATTTCACATAGTACAGTGTTCGGTAATGAAGATGTTTGTTTTCTAAACAAACTACTTTAGAAATGAGGCCAATCTACTAAGTTGTGCATCTTTTCAGATTACATTAACAAGGAAAGTTTGAACTTGCTGCACTCAACCTTCTTTGTAGGAAAGCAACTGATTCCTAGAACCGCATGAGCTTATTTCACACAGTACAATGTTCGGCAACGAAGATGTTTGTTTTCTCAACAAACTACTTTACAAATGAGTCAAATCTACTAACTTAGCCATCTTTTTAGATTACATTAACAAGGAAAGTTTGAACTTGCTGCACTCAACCTTCTTTCTAAGAAAGCAACTGATTCCTAGAACCGAATGAGCTTATTTCACACAGTACAGTGTTCGGCAATGAAGATGTTTGTTTTCTCAACAAACTACTTTACAAATGAGTCAAATCTACTAACTTGGCCATCTTTTTAGATTACATTAACAAGGAAAGTTTGAACTTGCTGCACTCAACCTTTTTTGTAGGAAAGCAACTGATTCCTAGATCCGAATGAGCTTATTTCACACAGTACAATGTTCGGCAATGAAGATGTTTGTTTTCTAAACAAACTACTTTACAAATGAGGCGAATCTTCGAACTTGGCCATCTTCTTAGATTACATTAACAAGGAATGTTTTAACTTGCTGCACTCAACCTTCTTCATAGAAATTAAACTGATTCCTAGAAAAAATTAACTTATTTCACACAGTACAGTGTTCGGTACTGAAGATGTTTCTTTTCTAAAGAAACTACTTTAGAAATGAGGCCAATGTACTACGTTGTACATCTTTTCAGATTACATTAACAAGGAAAGTTTGAACTTGCAGCACTCAACCTTCTTCGTAGAAATTAAACTGATTCCTAGAAGCG
Organism: Orientallactaga sibirica; assembly: GCA_036365145.1. Lineage (NCBI taxonomy): Eukaryota > Metazoa > Chordata > Mammalia > Rodentia > Dipodidae > Orientallactaga > Orientallactaga sibirica. The sequence continues at coordinate 36,110 of JAEOAD010000339.1, read as the reverse complement.
AATTAACTTATTTCACACAGTACAGTGTTCGGTACTGAAGATATTTTTTTTTTCTAAAGAAACTACTTTAGAAATCAGGCCAATCTACTATGCTGTGTATCTTTTTAGATTACATAAACAAGGAAAGTTTGAACTTGTTACACTCAACCATCTTTGTAGGAAAGCAACTGATTCCTAGAACCGAATGAGCTCATTTCACACAGTACAATGTTCCGTAATGAAGATGTTTGTTTTCTCAACAAACTACTTTACAAATGAGTCGAATCTACTAACTTGGCCATCTTTTTAGATTACATTAACAAGGAAAGTTTGAACTTGCTGCACTCAACCTTTTTTGTAGGAAAGCAACTGATTCCTAGATCCGAATGAGCTTATTTCACACAGTACAATGTTCGGCAATGAAGATGTTTGTTTTCTCAAGAAACTACTTTAGTAATGAGGCGAATCTACTAACTTGTACATCTTGTTAGATTACACAAACTAGGAAAGTTTGAACTTGCTGCACTCAACCTTCTTTGTAGGAAAGCAACTGATTCCTAGAACCGAATGAGATTATTTCACACAGTACAATGTTCGTGAATGAAGATGTTTGTTTTCTCAACAAAGTATTTACAAATGAGGCGAATGTTCTAACTTGGCCATCTTTTGAGATTACATTAACAAGGAAAGTTTGAACTTGCTGCACTCAACCTTCTTTGTAGAAATTAAACTGATTCCTAGAAGTGAATTAACTTATTTCACACAGTACAGTGTTCGGTACTGAAGATGTTTCTTTTCTAAAGAAACTACTTTAGAAATGAGGCGAATCACTAACTTGTACATCTTGTTAGATTACACAAACTAGGAAAGTTTGAACTTGCTGCACTCAACCTTCTTTGTAGGAAAGCAAGTGATTCCTAGAATCGAACTAGCTCATTTCACACAGTACAATGTTCGGTAATGAAGATGTTTGTTTTCTAAACAAACTACTTTAGAAATGAGGCGAATCCACTAAGTTGTGCATCTTTTTAGATTACATTAACAAGGAACGTTTGAACTTTCTGCACTCAACCTTCTGTGTCGGAAAGCAACCAATTCCTATAATCGAATTAGCTTATTTCACACAGTACAATGTTAGGCCATGAAGATGTTTGTTTTCTCAACAAACTACTTTACAAATGAGACGAATCTACTAACTTGGCCATCTTTTTAGATTACATTAACAGGGAAAGTTTGAACTTGCTAGACTCAACCTTCTTTGTAGGAAAGCAACTGATTTCTAGAACCGAATTAGCTTATTTCACACACAGCAATGTTCTGCAATGAAGATGTTTGTTTTCTCAACAAACTACTTTACAAATGAGGCGAATCTACTAACTTGCACATCTTTTGAGATTACATTAACAAGGAAAGTTTGAACTTGCTGCACTCAACCCTTCTTTGTAGAAAATTAAACTGATTCCTAGAAGCGAATTAACTTATTTCACACAGTACAGTGTTCAGTACTGAAGATGTTTCTTTTCTAAAAAAACTACTTTAGAAATGAGGCGAATCTACTAACTTGTACATCTTGTTAGATTACACAAAGTAGGAAAGTTTGAACTTGCTGCACTCAACCTTCTTTGTAGGAAAGCAAGTGATTCCTAGAATCGAACTAGCTTATTTCACACAGTACAAGTGTTCGGCAATGAAGATGTTTGTTTTCTAAACAAACTACTTTAGAAATGAGGCCAATCTACTAAGTTGTGCATCTTTTTAGATTACATTAACAAGGAAAGTTTGAACTTGCTGCACTCAACCTTCTTTGTAGGAAAGCAACTGATTCCTAGAACCGAATCAGCTTATTTCACACAGTACAATGTTCGGCAATGAAGATGTTTGTTTTCTCAACAAACTACTTTACAAATGAGGCGAATCTACTAACTTTGCCATCTTTTTAGATTACATTAAGAAGGAAAGTTTGAACTTGCTGCACTCAACCTTCTTTGTAGGAAAGCAACTGATTCCTAGAACCGAATCAGCTTATTTCACACAGTACAATGTTCGGCAATGAAGATGTTTGTTTTCTCAACAAACTACTTTACAAATGAGGCGAATCTTCTAACTTGGCCATCTTTTGAGATTACATTAACAAGGAAAGTTTGAACTTGCTGCACTCAACCTTCTTTGTAGGAATTAAATTGATTCCTAGAAGCGAATTAACTTATTTCACACAGTACAGTGTTCGGTACTGAAGATGTTTCTTTTCTAAAGGAACTACTTTAGAAATGAGGCGAATCCACTAACTTGTACATCTTGTTAGATTACACAAACTAGGAAAGTTTGAACTTGCTGCACTCAACCTTCTTCGTAGGAAAGCAAGTGATTCCTAGAATCGAACAAGCTCATTTCACATAGTACAGTGTTTGGTAATGAAGATGTTTGTTTTCTAAACAAACTACTTTAGAAATGAGGCCAATCTACTAAGTTGTGCATCTTTTCAGATTACATTGAAAAGGAAAGTTTGAACTTGCTGCACTCAACCTTCTTTGTAGGAAAGCAACTGATTCCTAGAACCGAATGAGCTTATTTCACACAGTACAATGTTCGGCAATGAAGATGTTTGTTTTCTCAACAAAGTACTTTACAAATGAGGCGAATCTTCTAACTTGGCCATCTTTTTAGATTACATTAACAAGGAAAGTTTGAACTTGCTGCACTCAACCTTCTTTGTAGAAATTGAACTGATTCCTAGAAGCGAATTAACTTATTTCACACAGTACAGTGTTAAATTACTGAAGATGTTTCTTTTCTCAAGAAACTACTTTAGAAATGAGGCCAATCTACTAACATGTACATCTTTTTAGATTACAATAACAAGGAAAGTTTGAACTTGCTGCACTCAACAACCTTCTTTGTAGGAAAGCAACTGATTCCTAGAACCGAATGAGCTTATTTCACACAGTACAATGTTCTGCAATGAAGATGTTTGTTTTCTCAACAAACTACTTTACAAATAAGTCGAATCTACTAACTTGGCCATCTTTTGAGATTACATTAACAAGGAAAGTTTGAACTTGCTGCACTCAACCTTCTTTGTAGAAATTAAATTGATTGCTAGAACCAAATGAGCTTATTTCACACAGTACAATTTTCGGCAATGAAGATGTTTGTTTTCTCAACAAGGTACTTTACAAATGAGGCGAATGTTCTAACTTGGCCATCTTTTGAGATTACATTAACAAGGAAAGTTTGAACTTGCTGCACTCAACCTTCTTTGTAAAAAGCAACTGATTCCTAGAACCGAATTAACTTATTTCACACAGTACAGTGTTCGGTACTGAAGATGTTTCTTTTCTAAAGAAACTACTTTAGAAATGAGGCGAATCCACTAACTTGTACATCTTGTTAGATTACACAAAGTAGGAAAGTTTGAACTTGCTGCACTCAACCTTCTTTGTAGGAAAGCAACTGATTCCTAGAACCGAATGAGCTTATTTCACACAGTACAATGTTTGGCAATGAAGATGTTTGTTTTCTCAACAAACTACTTTACAAATGAGGCGAATCTACTAACTTGGCCATCTTTTTAGATTACATTAACAAGGAACGTTTGAACTTGCTGCACTCAACCTTCTTTGTAGGAAAGCAACTGATTCCTAGAACCGAATGAGCTTATTTCACACAGTACAATGTTCGGCAATGAAGATGTTTGTTTTCTCAACAAAGTACTTTACAAATGAGGCGAATCTACTAACTTGGCCATCTATTTAGATTACATTAACAAGGAAAGTTTGAACTTGCTGCACTCAACCTTCTTCTTAGAAATTAAACTGATTCCTAGAACCAAATTAACTTATTTCACACAGTACAGTGTTCGGTACTGAAGATGATTCTTTTCTAAAGAAACTACTTTAGAAATGAGGCGAATCCACTAACTTGTACATCTTGTTAGATTACACAAACTAGGAAAGTTTGAACTTGCTGCACTCAACCTTCTTTGTAGGAAAGCAACTGATTCCTAGAATCGAACTAGCTTATTTCACACAGTACAGTGTTCGGTAATGAAGATGTTTGTTTTCTAAACAAACTACTTTAGAAATGAGGCCAATCTACTAAGGTGTGCATCTTGTTAGATTACATTAACAAGGAAAGTTTGAACTTGCTGCACTCAACCTTCTTTGTAGGAAAGCAAGTGATTCCTAGAACCGAATGAGCTTATTTCACACAGTACAATGTTCAGCAATGAAGATGTTTGTTTTCTCAACAAACTACTTTACAAATGAGGCGAATCTACTAACTTGTACATCTTTTTAGATTACATTAACAAGGAAAGTTTGAACTTGCTGCACTCAACCTTCTTTGTAGGAAAACAACTGATTCCTAGAACCGAATGAGCTTATTTCACACAGTACAATGTTCGGCAATGAAGATGTTTGTTTTCTCAACAAACTACTTTAGAAATGAGGCGAATCTACTAACTTGTACATCTTTTAGATTACATTAACAAGGAAAGTTTGAACTTGCTGCACTCAACTTTCTTTGTAGAAATTGAACTGATTCCTAGAAGCGAATAAACTTATTTCACACAGTACAGTGTTACGGTAATGAAGATGTTTCTTTTCTCAAGAAACTACTTTAGAAATGAGGCCAATCTACTAACTTGTACATCTTTTCAGATTACATTAACAAGGAAAGTTTGAACTTGCTGCACTCAACCTTCTTTGTAGGAAGCAACTGATTCCTAGAACCGAATGAGCTTATTTCACACAGTACAATGTTGGCAATGAAGATGTTTGTTTTCTCAACAAACTACTTTAGAAATGAGGCGAATCTACTAACTTGTACATCTTTGAGATTACATTAACAAGGAAAGTTTGAACTTGCTGCACTCAACCTTCTTTGTAGAAATTAAATTGATTCCTAGAAGCGAATTAACTTATTTCACACACAGTACAGTGTTCGGTAATGAAGATGTTTCTTTTCTAAAGAAACTACTTTAGAAATGAGGCGAATCTACTAACTTGTACATCTTGTTAGATTACACAAACTAGGAAAGTTTGAACTTGCTGCACTCAACCTTCTTTGTAGGAAAACAAGTGATTCCTAGAATCGAATTAAGCTTATTTCACACAGTACAATGTTCGGCAATGAAGATGTTAATTTTCTCAACAAACTGCTTTAGAAATGAGGCCAATCTACTAAGTTGTGCATCTTTTTAGATTACATTAACAAGGAAAGTTTGAACTTGCTGCACTCAACCTTCTTTGTAGGAAAGCAACTGATTCCTAGAACCGAATGAGCTTATTTCACACAGTACAATGTTCGGCAATGAAGATGTTTGTTTTATCAACAAAGTATTTTACAAATGAGCCGAATGTTCTAACTTGGCCATCTTTTGAGATTACATTAACAAGGAAAGTTTGAACTTGCTGCACTCAACCTTCTTCGTAGAAATTAAACTGATTGCTAGAAGCGAATTAACTTATTTCACACAGTACAGTGTTTGGTACTGAAGATGTTTCTTTTCTAAAGAAAGTACTTTAGAAATGAGGCGAATCCACTAACTTGTACATCTTGTTAGATTACACAAAGTAGGAAAGTTTGATCTTGCTGCACTCAACCTTCTTCGTAGGAAATCCAGTGATTCCTAGAATCGAACTAGCTCATTTCACATAGTACAGTGTTTGGTAATGAAGATGTTTGTTTTCTAAACAAACTACTTTAGAAATGAGGCCAATCTACTAAGTTGTGCATCTTTTCAGATTACATTAACAAGGAAAGTTTGAACTTGCTGCACTCAACCTTCTTTGTAGGAAAGCAACTGATTCCTAGAACCGAATGAGCTTATTTCACACAGTACAATGTTCGGCAATGAAGATGTTTGTTTTCTCAACAAAGTACTTTACAAATGAGGCGAATCTTCTAACTTGGCCATCTTTTTAGATTACATTAACAAGGAAAGTTTGAACTTGCTGCACTCAACCTTCTTCGTAGAAATTAAACTGATTCCTAGAAGCAAATTAACTTATTTCACACAGTACAGTGTTCGATAATGAAGATGTTTCTTTTCTAAAGAAACTACTTTAGAAATGAGGCCAATCTACTACGTTGTGCATCTTTTCAGATTACATTAACAAGGAAAGTTTGAACTTGCTGCACTCAACCTTCTTTGTAGAAATTAAACTGATTCCTAGAAGCGAATTAACTTATTTCACACAGTACAATGTTCAGTAATGAAGATGTTTCTTTTCTCAAAGAAACTACTTTAGAAATGAGGCGAATCTACTAACTTGTACATCTTGTTAGATTACACAAACAAGGAAAGTTTGAACTTGCTGCACTCAACCTTCTTTGTAGGAAAGCACCTGATTCCTAGAACCAAATGATCTTATTTCACACAGTACACAATGTTAGGCAATGAAGATGTTTGTTTTCTCAACAAACTACTTTACAAATGAGTCAAATCTACTAACTTGGCCATCTTTTTAGATTACATTAACAAGGAAAGTTTGAACTTGCTGCACTCAACCTTCTTTGTAGGAAAGCAACTGATTCCTAGAACCGAATGAGCTTATTTCACACAGTACAATGTTCGGCAATGAAGATGTTTGTTTTCTCAACAAAGTCCTTTACAAATGAGGCGAATGTTCTAACTTGGCCATCTTTTTAGATTACATTAACAAGGAAAGTTTGAACTTGCTGCACTCAAACTTCTTTGTAGGAAAGCAACTGATTCCAAGAACCGAATGAGCTCATTTCACACAGTACAATGTTCGGCAATGAAGATGTTTGTTTTCTCAACAAAGTACTTTACAAATGAGGCGAATGTCCTAACTTGGCCATCTTTTGAGATTACATTAACAAGGAAAGTTTGAACTTGCTGCACTCAACCTTCTTTGTAGGAAAGCAACTGATTCCTAGAACCGAATGAGCTTATTTCACACAGTACAATGTTCGGCATGAAGATGTTTGTTTTCTCAACAAACTACTTTAGAAATGAGGCGAATCTTCTAACTTGGCCATCTTTTTAGATTACATTAACAAGGAAAGTTTGAACTTGCTGCACTCAACCTTCTTCGTAGAAATTAAACTGATTCCTAAAGCGAATTAACTTATTTCACACAGTACAGTGTTAGGTAATGAAGATGTTTGTTTTCTAAAGAAACTACTTTAGAAATGAGGCCAATCTACTAACTTGTACATCTTGTTAGATTACAAAACAAGGAAAGTTTGAACTTGCTGCACTCAACCTTCTTTGTAGGAAATTAAACTGATTCCTAGAATCGAATTAACTTATTTCACACAGTACAATGTTCGGTAATGAAGATGTTTGTTTTCTAAAGAAACTACTTTAGAAATGAATCAATCTACTAACTTGTGCATCTTTTAGATTACATTAACAAGGAAAGTTTGAACTTGCTGCACTCAACCTTCTTTGTAGGAAAGCAACTGATTCCTAGAACCGAATGAGCTTATTTCACACAGTACAATGTTCGGCAATGAAGATGTTTGTTTTCTCAACAAACTACTTTACAAATGAGTCGAATCTACTAACTTGGCCATCTTTTTAGATTACATTAACAAGGAAAGTTTGAACTTGCTGCACTCAACCTTCTTTGTAGGAAATTAAAACTGATTCCTAAGAAGCCAATTAACTTATTTCACACAGTACAATGTTCGGTACTGAAGATGTTTCTTTTCTAAAGAAACTACTTTAGAAATGAGGCGAATCTACTAACTTGTACATCTTGTTAGATTACACAAAGTAGGAAAGTTTGAACTTGCTGCACTCAACCTTCTTTGTAGGAAAGCAAGTGATTCCTAGAATCGAACTAGCTCATTTCACACAGTACAGTGTTCGGCAATGAAGATGTTTGTTTTCTAAACAAACTACTTTAGAAATGAGGCCAATCTACTAAGTTGTGCATCTTTTTAGATTACATTAACAAGGAAAGTTTGAACTTGCTGCACTCAACCTTCTTTGTAGGAAAGCAACTGATTCCTAGAACCGAATGAGCTTATTTCACACAGTACAATGTTAAACAATGAAGATGTTTGTTTTCTCAACAAACTACTTTAAAAATGAGGCAAATCTACTAACTTGGCCATCTTTTTAGATTACATTAACAAGGAAAGTTTGAACTTGCTGCACTCAACCTTCTTTGTAGGAAAAGCAACTGATTCCTAGAACCGAATCAGCTTATTTCACACAGTACAATGTTCGGCAATGAAGATGTTTGTTTTCTCAACAAACTACTTTACAAATGAGGCCAATCTACTAACTTGGCCATCTTTTGAGATTACATTAACAAGGAAAGTTTGAACTTGCTGCACTCAACCTTCTTTGTAGAAAATTAAACTGATTCCTAGAAGCGAATTAACTTATTTCACACAGTACAGTATTCAGTACTGAAGATGTTTCTTTTCTAAAGAAACTACTTTAGAAATGAGGCGAATCCACTAACTTGTACATCTTGTTAGATTACACAAACTAGGAAAGTTTGAACTTGCTGCACTCAACCTTCTTTGTAGGAAAGCACCTGATTCCTAGAACCGAATGATCTTATTTCACACAGTACACTGTACGGCAATGAAGATGTTTGTTTTCTCAACAAACTACTTTACAAATGAGTCGAATCTACTAACTTGGCCATCTTTTGAGATTACATTAACAAGGAAAGTTTGAACTTGCTGCACTCAACCTTCTTTGTAGGAAAGCAACTGATTCCTAGAACCGAATGAGCTTATTTCACACAGTACAATGTTCGGCAATGAAGATGTTTGTTTTCTCAACAAAGTCCTTTACAAATGAGGCGAATGTTCTAACTTGGCCATCTTTTTAGATTACATTAACAAGGAAAGTTTGAACTTGCTGCACTCAAACTTCTTTGTAGGAAAGCAACTGATTCCAAGAACCGAATGAGCTCATTTCACACAGTACAATGTTCGGCAATGAAGATGTTTGTTTTCTCAACAAAGTACTTTACAAATGAGGCGAATGTCCTAACTTGGCCATCTTTTGAGATTACATTAACAAGGAAAGTTTGAACTTGCTGCACTCAACCTTCTTCGTAGAAATTAAACTGATTCCCACAGGCGAATTAATTTATTTCACACAGTATAGTGTTAAAAAACTTTTACTGAGGATGTTTCTTTTCTAAAGAAACTACTTTAGAAATGAGGCAAATCCACTAACTTGTACATCTTGTTAGTTTACACAAACATAGGAAAGTTTGAACTTGCTGCACTCAACCTTCTTTGTAGGAAAGCAAGTGATTCCTAGAATCAAACTAGCTCATTTCACATAGTACAATGTTCGGTAATGAAGATGTTTGTTTTCTAAACAAACTACTTTAGAAATGAGGCCAATCTACTAAGTTGTGCATCTTTTAGATTACAATAACAAGGAAAGTTTGAACTTGCTGCACTCAACCTTCTTTGTAGGAAAGCAACTGATTCCTAGAACCGAATGAGCTTATTTCACACAGTACAATGTTCGGCAATGAAGATGTTTGTTTTCTCAACAAAATACTTTACAAATGAGTCGAATCTACTAACTTGGCCATCTTTTTAGATTACATTAACAAGGAAAGTTTGAACTTGCTGCACTCAACCTTCTTTGTAGGAAAGCAACTGATTCCTAGAACCGAATGAGCTTATTTCACACAGTACAGTCTTCGGCAATGAAGATGTTTGTTTTCTCAACAAAGTACTTTACAAATGAGCCGAATCATCTAACTTGGCCATCTTTTGAGATTACATTAACAAGGAAAGTTTGAACTTGCTGCACTCAACCTTCTTCGTAGAAATTAAATTGATTCCTAGAAGCGAATTAACTTATTTCACACAGTACAGTGTTCGGTACTGAAGATGTTTCTTTTCTAAAGAAACTACTTTAGAAATGAGGCCAATCTACTACGTTGTGCATCTTTTCAGATTACATTAACAAGGAAAGTTTGAACTTGCTGCACTCAACCTTCTTCGTAGAAATTAAACTGATTCCTAGAAGCGAATTAACTTATTTCACACAGTACAGCGTTCGGTACTGAAGATGTTTGGTTTCTAAAGAAAATACTTTAGAAATGAGTCCAACCTACTACGTTGTGCATCTTTTCAGATTACATTAACAAGGAACGTTTGAACTTGCTACACTCAACCTTCTTTGTAGGAAAGCAACTGATTCCTAGAACCGAATGAGCTTATTTCACACAGTACAATGTTTGGCAATGAAGATGTTTGTTTTCTCAACAAACTACTTTACAAATGAGTCGAATCTACTAACTTGGCCATCTTTTTAGATTGCATTAACAAGGAAAGTTTGAACTTGCTGCACTCAACCTTCTTCGTAGGAAAGCAACTGATTCCGAGATCCGAATTAACTTATTTCACACAGTACAGTGTTCGGTACTGAAGATGTTTCTTTTCTAAAGAAACTACTTTAGAAATGAGGCGAATCCACTAACTTGTACATCTTGTTAGATTACACAAAGTAGGAAAGTTTGAACTTGCTGCACTCAACCTTCTTCGTAGGAAAGCAAGTGATTCCTAGAATCGAACTAGCTCATTTCACATAGTACAGTGTTCGGTAATGAAGATGTTTGTTTTCTAAACAAACTACTTTAGAAATGAGGCCAATCTACTAAGTTGTGCATCTTTTCAGATTACATTAACAAGGAAAGTTTAAACTTTCTGCACTCAAACTTCTTTGTAGGAAAGCAACTGATTCCGAGAACCTAATGAGCTTATTTCACACAGTACAATGTTCGGCAATGAAGATGTTTGTTTTCTCAACAAAGTACTTTACAAATGAGGCGAATCTTCTAACTTGGCCATCTTTTTAGATTACATTAACAAGGAAAGTTTGAACCTCCTGCACTCAACCTTCTTCGTAGAAATTAAACTGATTCCTAGAAGCGAATTAACTTATTTCACACAGTACAGTGTTCGGTACTGAAGATGTTTCTTTTCTAAAGAAACTACTTTAGAAATGAGGCCAATGTACTACGTTGTGCATCTTTTCAGATTACATTAACAAGGAAAATTTGAACTTGCTGCACTCAACCTACTTCGTAGAAATTAAACTGATTCCTAGAAGCGAATTAACTTATTTCACACAGTACAGTGTTCGGTATAGAAGATGTTTTTTTTCTAAAGAACCTACTTTAGAAATGAGCCCAATCTACTACGGTGTGCATCTTTTCAGATTTCATTAACAAGGAAAGTTTGAACTTCCTACTCTCAACCTTATTTGTTGGAAAGCAACTGATTCCTAAAACCGAATGAGCTTATTTCACACAGTACAATGTTCGGCAATGAAGATGTTTGTTTTCTCAACAAACTACTTTACAAATGAGGCGAATCTAGTAACTTGGCCATCTTTTTAGATTACATTAACAAGGAACGTTTGAACTTGCTGCACTCAACCTTCTTTGTAGGAAAGCAACTGATTCCTAGAACCGAATGAGCTTATTCCACACAGTACAATGTTCAGCAATGAAGATGTTTGTTTTCTCAACAAAGTACTTTACCAATGAGGCGAATGTTCTAACTTGGCCATCTTTTGAGATTACATTAACAAGTTAAGTTTGAACTTGCTGCACTCAACCTTCTTCGTAGAAATTAAACTGATTCCTAGATCCGAATGAGCTTATTTCACACAGTACAATGTTCGGCAATGAAGATGTTTGTTTTCTCAACAAAGTACTTTACAAATGAGGCGAATCTTCTAACTTGGCGATTTTTTGAGATTACATTAACAAGTTAAGTTTGAACTTGCTGTACTCAACCTTCTTCGTAGAAATTAAACTGATTCCTAGAAGCAAATTAACTTATTTGACACAGTACAGTGTTCGGTACTGAAGATGTTTCTTTTCTAAAGAAACTACTTTAGAAATGAGGCGAATCCACTAACTTGTACATCTTGTTAGATTACACAAAGTAGGAAAGTTTGAACTTGCTGCACGCAACCTTCTTCGTAGGAAAGCAAGTGATTCCTAGAATCGGACTAGCTTATTTCACGTAGTACAGTGTTCGGTAATGACGATATTTGTTTTTTAAACAAACTACTTTAGAAATGAGGCCAATCTACTAAGTTGTGCATCTTTTCAGGTTACATTAACAAGGAAAGTTTGAACTTGCTGCACTCAACCTTCTTTGTAGGAAAGCAACTGATTCCTAGAACCGAATGAGCTTATTTCACGCAGTACAATGTTCGGCAATGAAGATGTCTGTTTTCTCAACAAAGTACTTTACAAATGAGGCGTATCTACGAACTTGGCCATCTTTTGAGATTACATTAACAAGGAAAGTTTGAACTTGCTGCACTCAACCTTCTTCGTAGAAATTAAACTGATTCCTAGAAACGAATTAACTTATTTCACACAGTACAGTGTTCGGTACTGAAGATGTTTCTTTTCTAAAGAAACTACTTTAGAAATGAGGCGAATCCACTAACTTGTACATCTTGTTAGATTACACAAAGTAGGAAAGTTTGAACTTGCTGCACTCAACCTTATTCGTAGGAAAGCAAGTGATTGCTAGAATCGAATTCGCTCATTTAACATAGTACAGTGTTCGGTAATGAAGATGTTTGTTTTCTAAACAAACTACTTTAGAAATGAGGCCAATCTACTAAGTTGTCCATCTTATGAGATTACATTAAGAAGGAAAGTTTGAACTTGCTGCACTCAACCTTCTTCGTAGGAAAGCAAGTGATTCCTAGAATCGAACTAGCTCATTTCACATAGTACAGTGTTCGGTAATGAAGATGTTTGTTTTCTAAACAAACTACTTTAGAAATGAGGCCAATCTACTAAGTTGTGCTTCTTTTCAGATTACTTTAACAAGGAAAGTTTGAACTTGCTGCACTCAACCTTCCTTGTAGGAAAGCAACTGATTTTAGAACCGAATGAGCTTATTTCACACAGTACAATGTTTGGCAATGAAGGTGTTTGTTTTCTCAACAAAGTACTTTACAAATGAGGCGAATCTTCTAACTTGGCCATCTTTTTAGATTACATTAACAAGGAAAGTTTGAACTTGCTGCACTCAACCTTCTTCGTAGAAATTAAACTGATTCCTAGAAGCGAATTAACTTATTTCACACAGTACAGTGTTCGGTACTGAAGATGTTTCTTTTCTAAAGAAACTACTTTAGAAATGAGGCGAATCCACTAACTTGTACATCTTGTTAGATTACACAAAGTAGGAAAGTTTGAACTTGCTGCACTCAACCTACTTCGTAGAAATTAAACTGATTCCTAGAAGCGAATTAACTTATTTCACACAGTACAGTGTTCGGTATAGAAGATGTTTTTTTTCTAAAGAACCTACTTTAGAAATGAGGCCAATCTACTACGGTGTGCATCTTTTCAGATTACATTAACAAGGAAAGTTTAAACTTTCTGCACTCAAACTTCTTTGTAGGAAAGCAACTGATTCCTAGAACCGAATGAGCTTATTTCACACAGTACAATGTTCGGCAATGAAGATGTTTGTTTTCTCAACAAAGTACTTTACAAATGAGGCGAATCTTCTAACTTGGACATCTTTTTAGATTACATTAACAAGGAAAGTTTGAACCTCCTGCACTCAACCTTCTTCATAGAAATTAAACTGATTCCTAGAAGCGAATTAACTTATTTCACACAGTACAGTGTTCGGTACTGAAGATGTTTCTTTTCTAAAGAAACTACTTTAGAAATGAGGCCAAATCTACTAACTTGTGCATCTTTTTAGATTACATTAACAAGGAAAGTTTGAACTTGCTGCACTCAACCTTCTTTGTAGGAAAGCAACTGATTCCTAGAACCGAATGAGCTTATTTCACACAGTACAATGTTCGGCAATGAAGATGTTTGTTTCCTCAACAAACTACTTTAGAAATGAGGCCAATCTACTAACTTGGCCATCTTTTTAGATTACATTAACAAGGAAAGTTTGAACTTGCTGCACTCAACCTTCTTGTAGTAAAGCAACTGATTCCTAGAACCGAATGAGCTTATTTCACACAGTACAATGTTTGGCAATGAAGATGTTTGTTTTTCAACAAAGTACTTTACAAATGAGGCGAATCTTCTAACTTGGCCATCTTTTTAGATTACATTAACAAGGAAAGTTTGAACTTGCTGCACTCAACCTTCTTCGTAGAAATTAAACTGATTCCTAGAAGCGAATTATCTTATTTCACACAATACAGTGTTCGGTACTGAAGATGTTTCTTTTCTAAAGAAACTACTTTAAAATGAGGCGAATCCACTAACTTGTACATCTTGTTAGATTACACAAAGTAGGAAAGTTTGAACTTGCTGCACTCAACCTTCTTTGAAATTAAAGCAAGTGATTCCTAGAATCGAATTAGCTTATTTCACACAGTACAGTGTTCGGTAATGAAGATGTTTGTTTTCTAAAGAAACTACTTTAGAAATGAGGCCAATCTACTAAGTTGTGCATCTTTTTAGATTACATTAACAAGGAAAGTTTGAACTTGCTGCACTCAACCTTCTTTGTAGGAAAGCAACTGATTCCTAGAACCGAATGAGCTTATTTCACACAGTACAATGTTCGGCAATGAAGATGTTTGTTTTCTCAACAAAGTACTTTACAAATGAGGCGAATCTTCTAACTTGGCCATCTTTTTAGATTACATTAACAAGGAAAGTTTGAACTTGCTGCACTCAACCTTCTTCATAGAAAATTAAACTGATTCCTAGAAGCGAATGTAAAGAAACTTATTTCACACAGTACAATGTTTACATTAACCAATGAAGATGTTTCTTTTCTAAAGAAACTACTTTAGAAATGAGGCCAATCTACTAACTTGTGCATCTTTTTAGATTACATTAACAAGGAAAGTTTGAACTTGCTGCACTCAACCTTCTTTGTAGGAAAGCAACTGATTCCTAGAACCGAATGAGCTTATTTCACACAGTACAATGTTCGGTGAAGATGTTTGTTTTCTCAACAAACTACTTTAGAAATGAGGCCAATCTACTAACTTGGCCATCTTTTTAGATTACATTAACAAGGAAAGTTTGAACTTGCTGCACTCAACCTTCTTTGTAGGAAAGCAACTGATTCCTAGAACCGAATGAGCTTATTTCACACAGTACAATGTTCGGCAATGAAGATGTTTGTTTTCTCAACAAAGTACTTTACAAATGAGGCGAATCTTCTAACTTGGCCATCTTTTAGATTACATTAACAAGGAAAGTTTGAACTTGCTGCACTCAACCTTCTTTGTAGAAAAGCAACTGATTCCTAGAACCGAATTAACTTATTTCACACAGTACAATGTTTGGTACTGAAGATGTTTCTTTCTAAAGAAACTACTTTAGAAATGAGGCGAATCTACTAACTTGTACATCTTGTTAGATTACACAAAGTAGGAAAGTTTGAACTTGCTGCACTCAACCTTCTTTGTAGGAAAGCAACTGATTCCTAGAATCGAATTAGCTTATTTCACACAGTACAATGTTCGGCAAAGAAGATGTTTGTTTTCTAAACAAACTACTTTAGAAATGAGGCCAATCTACTAACTTGTGCATCTTTTTAGATTACATTAACAAGGAAAGTTTGAACTTGCTGCACTCAACCTTCTTTGTAGGAAAGCAACTGATTCCTAGAACCGAATGAGCTTATTTCACACAGTACAATGTTCGCAAATGAAGATGTTTGTTTTCTCAACAAAGTACTTTACACATGAGGTGAATCTACTAACTTGGCCATCTGTTGAGGTTACATTAACAAGGAAAGTTTGAACTTGCTGCACTCAACCTTCTTCGTAGAAATTAAACTGATTCCTAGAACCGAATTAACTTCTTTCACACAGTACAGTGTTCGGTAGTGAAGATGTTTCTTTTCTAAAGAAACTACTTTAGAAATGAGTCGAATCCACTAACTTATACATCTTGTTAGATTACACAAAGTAGGAAAGTTTGAGCTTGCTGCACTCAACCTTCTTTGTAGGAAAGCAAGTGATTCCTCGATTCGAACTAGCTCCTTTCACATAGGACAGTGTTCGGTAATGAAGATGTTTGTTTTCTAAACAAACTACTTTAGAAATGAGGCCAATCTACTAACTTGTGCATCTTTTCATTACATTAACAAGGAAAGTTTGAACTTGCTGCACTCAACCTTCTTTGTAGGAAAGCAACTGATTCCTAGAACCGAATGAGCTTATTTCACACAGTACAATGTTCGGCAATGAAGATGTTTGTTTTCTCAACAAACTACTTTACAAATGAGGCCAATCTACTAACTTGTACATCTTTTTAGATTACATTAACAAGGAAAGTTTGAACTTGCTGCACTCAACCTTCTTTGTAGGAAAAGAACTGATTCCTAGAACCAATGAGCTTATTTCACACAGTACAATGTTCGGCAATGAAGATGTTTGTTTTCTCAACAAAGTACTTTAGAAATGAGGTGAATCTTCTAACTTGGCCATCTTTTTAGATTACATTAACAAGGAAAGTTTGAACTTGCTGCACTCAACCTTCTTCGTAGAAATTAAACTGATTCCTAGAAGCGAATTAACTTATTTCACAAGTACAATGTTCGGTACTGAAGATGTTTCTTTTCTCAAGAAACTACTTTAGAAATGAGGCCAATCTACTACGTTGTGCATCTTTTCAGATTACATTAACAAGGAACGTTTGAACTTGCTGCACTCAACCTTCTTTGTAGGAAAGCAACTGATTCCTAGAACCGAATGAGCTTATTTCACACAGTACAATGTTCGGCAATGAAGATGTTTGTTTTCTCAACAAACTACTTTACAAATGAGTCGAATCTACTAACTTGGCCATCTTTTTAGTTTACATTAACAAGGAACGTTTGAAGTTGCTGAACTCAACCTTCTTTGTAGGAAAGCAGCTGATTCCTAGAACCGAATGAGCTTATTTCACACATTACAATATTCGGCAATGAAGATGTTTGTTTTCTCAACAAAGTACTTTACAAATGAGGCGAATCTAATAACTTGGCCATCTTTTGAGATTACATTAGCAAGGAAAGTTTGTACTTGCTGCACTCAACCTTTTTCGTAGAAATTAAACTGATTCCCAGAAGCGAATTAACTTATTTCACACAGTACAGTGTTTGGTACTGAAGATGTTTCTTTTCTAAAGAAACTACTTTAGAAATGAGGAGAATCCACTAACTTGTACATCTTGTTAGATTACACAAAGTAGGAAAGTTTGAACTTGCTGCACTCAACCTTCTTCGTAGAAATTAAACTGATTCCTAGAAGCGAATTAACTTATTTCACACAGTACCGTGTTCCGTACTAACGATGTTTCTTTTCTAAAGAAACTACTTTAGAAATGAGGCCAAAGTACCACGTTGTGCATCTTTTCAGATTACATTAACAAGGAAAGTTTGAACTTGCTGCACTCAACCTTCTTCGTAGAAATTAAACTGATTCCTAGAAGCTAATTAACTTATTTCACACAGTACAGTGTTCGGTACTGAAGATGTTTCTTTTCTAAAGAAACTACTTTAGAAATGAGGCCAATCTACTAAGTCGTGCATCTTTTCAGATTACATTAACAAGGAAAGTTTGAGCTTGCTGCACTCAACCTTCTTTGTAGGAAAGCAACTGATTCCTAGAACCGAATGAGCTTATTTCACACAGTACAATGTTCAGCAATGAAGATGTTTGTTTTCTCAACAAACTACTTTACAAATGAGTCGAATCTACTAACTTGGCCATCTCTTCAGATTACATTAACAAGGAAAGTTTGAACTTGCTGCACTCAACCTCCTTTGTAGGAAAGCAACTGATTCCTAGAACCGAATGAGCTCATTTCACACAGTACAAAGTTCGGCAATAAAGATGTTAACTTTGTCAACAAACTACTTTACAAATGAGGCGAATCTTCTAACTTGGCCATCTTTTTAGATTACATTAACAAGGAAAGTTTGAACTTGCTGCACTCAACCTTCTTCGTAGAAATTAAACTGATTCCTAGAAGCGAATTAACTTATTTCACACAGTACAGTGTTCGGTACTGAAGATGTTTCTTTTCTAAAGAAACTACTTTAGAAATGAGGCCAATCTACTAACTTGTGCATCTTTTTAGATTACATTAACAAGGAAAGTTTAAACTTGCTGCACTCAACTTTCTTCTTAGAAATTAAACTGATTCCTAGAAGCGAATTAACTTATTTCACACAGTACAGTGTTCGGTAATGAAGATGTTTGTTTTCTAAACAAACTACTTTAGAAATGAGGCCAATCTACTAAGTTGTGCATCTTTTCAGATTACATTAACAAGGAAAGTTTGAACTTGCTGCACTCAACCTTCTTTGTAGGAAAGCAACTGATTCCTAGAACCGAATGAGCTTATTTCACACAGTACAATGTTCGCAATGAAGATGTTTGTTTTCTCAACAAAGTACTTTACAAAATGAGGTGAATCTACTAACTTGGCCATCTTTTTAGATTACATTAACAAGGAAAGTTTGAACTTGCTGCACTCAACCTTCTTGTAGAAATTAAACTGATTCCTAGAACCAATTAACTTATTTCACACAGTACAGTGTTCGGTACTGAAGATGTTTCTTTTCTAAAGAAACTACTTTAGAAATGAGGCGAATCCACTAACTTGTACATCTTGTTATATTACACAAAAGTAGAAAGTTTGAACTTGCTGCACTCAACCTTCTTCGTAGGAAAGCAAACTGATTCCTAGAATTGAACTAACTTATTTCACATAGTACAGTGTTCAGTAATGAAGATGTTTGTTTTCTAAACAAACTACTTTAGAAATGAGGCCAATCTACTAAGTTGTGCATCTTTTCAGATTACATTAACAAGGAAAGTTTGAACTTGCTGCACTCAACCTTCTTTGTAGGAAAGCAACTGATTCCTAGAACCGAATGAGCTTATTTCACACAGTACAATGTTCGGCAATGAAGATGTTTGTTTTCTCAACAAACTACTTTACAAATGAGGCGAATCTACTAACTTGGCCATCTTTTTAGATTACATTAAAAAGGAAAGTTTGAACTTGCTGCACTCAACCTTCTTTGTAGGAAAGCAACTGATTCCTAGAACCGAATGAGCTTATTTCACACAGTACAATGTTCGCAATGAAGGTGTTTGTTTTCTCAACAAAGTACTTTACAAATGAGGCGAATCTTCTAACTTGGCCATCTTTTTAGATTACATTAACAAGGAAAGTTTGAACTTGCTGCACTCAACCTTCTTCGTAGAAATTAAACTGATTCCTAGAAGCGAATTAACTTATTTCACACAGTACAGTGTTCGGTACTGAAGATGTTTCTTTTCTAAAGAAACTACTTTAGAAATGAGGCCAATCTACTACGTTGTGCATCTTTTGAGATTACATTAACAAGGAAAGTTTGAACTTGCTGCACTCAACCTTCTTCGTAGAAATTAAACTGATTCCTAGAAGCGAATTAACTTATTTCACACAGTACAGTGTTCGGTAATGAAGATGTTTGTTTTCTAAAGAAACTACTTTAGAAATGAGGCCAATCTACTAACTTGTGCATCTTTTCAGATTACATTAACAAGGAAAGTTTGAACTTTGCTGCACTCAACCTTCTTTTGTAGGAAAGCAACTGATTCCTAGAACTGAATGAGCTTATTTCACACAGTACAATGTTCGGCAATGAAGATGTTTGTTTTCTCAACAAACTACTTTACAAATGAGTCGAATCTACTAACTTGGCCATCTTTTTAGATTACATTAACAAGGAAAAAGTTTGAACTTGCTGCACTCAACCTTCTTTGTAGGAAAGCAACTGATTCCTAGAACCGAATGAGCTTATTTCACACAGTACAATGTTCGGCAATGAAGATGTTTGTTTTCTCAACAAAGTACTTTACAAATGAGGCGAATCTTCTAACTTGGCCATCTTTTGAGATTACATAAACAAGGAAAGGTTTGAACTTGCTGCACTCAACCTAATTCGTAGAAATTAAACTGATTCCTAGAAGCGAATTAACTTATTTCACACAGTACAGTGTTCGGTAATGAAGATGTTTGTTTTCTAAAGAAACTACTTTAGAAATGAGGCCAATCTACTACGTTGTGCATCTTTTCAGATTACATTAACAAGGAAAGTTTGAACTTGCTACACTCAACTTTCTTTGTAGGAAAGGAACTGATTCCTAGAATCGAATGAGCTTATTTCACACAGTACAATGTTCGGCAATGAAGATGTTTGTTTTCTCAACAAAGTACTTTACAAATGAGGCGAATGTTCTAACTTGGCAATCTTTTGAGATTACATTAACAAGGAAAGTTTGAACTTGCTGCACTCAACCCTCTTCGTAGAAATTAAACTGATTCCTAGAGTTTAATTAACTTATTTCACACAGTACAGTGTTCGAACTGAAGATGTTTCTTTTCTAAATAAAGTACTTTAGAAATGAGGCCAATCTACTAGGTTGTGCATCTTTTCAGATTACATTAACAAGGAAAAGTTTGAACTTGCTGCACTCAACCTTCTTCATAGAAATTAAACTGATTCCGAGAAGCGAATTAACTTATTTCACACAGTACAGTGTTCGGTACTGAAGATGTTTCTTTTCTAAAGAAACTACTTTAGAAATGAGGTGAATCCACTAACTTGTACATCTTGTTAGATTACACAAAGTGGGAAAGTTTGAACTTGCTGCACTCAACCTTCTTCGTAGGAAAGCAAGTGATTCCTAGAATCGAACTAGCTCATTTCACATAGCACAGTGTTCGGTAATGAAGATGTTTGTTTTCTAAACAAACTACTTTAGAAATGAGGCCAATCTACTAAGTTGTGCATCTTTTTTAGATTACATTAACAAGGAAAGTTTGAACTTGCTGCACTCAACCTTCTTTGTAGGAAAGCAACTGATTCCTAGAACCGAATGAGCTTATTTCACACAGTACAATGTTCGGCAGTGAAGATGTTTGTTTTCTCAACAAACTACTTTACAAATGAGGCGAATCTTCTAACTTGCCCATCTTTTGAGATTACATTAACAAGGAAAGTTTGAACTTGCTGCACTCAACCTTCTTCCTAGAAATTAAACTGATTCCTAGAAGCGAATTAACTTATTTCACACAGTACAGTATTCGGTACTGAAGATGTTTGTTTTCTAAAGAAACTACTTTAGAAATGAGGCCAATCTACTAACTTGTGCATCTTTTCAGATTATATTAACAAGGAAAGTTTGAACTTGCTGCACTCAACCTTCTTTGTAGGAAAGAAACTGATTCCTAGAACCGAATGAGCTTATTTCACACAGTACAATGTTCGACAATGAAGATGTTTGTTTTCTCAACAAACTACTTTACAAATGAGTCGAATCTACTAACTTGGCCATCTTTTTAGATTACATTAACAAGGAAAGTTTGAACTTGCTGCACTCAACCTTCTTTGTAGAAAAGCAACTGATTCCTAGAACCGAATTAACTTATTTCACACAGTACAATGTTCGGCATGAAGATGTTTGTTTTTCTAAAGAAACTACTTTAGAAATGAGGCGAATGTCTAACTTGTACATCTTGTTAGATTACATTAACAAGGAAAGTTTGAACTTGCTGCACTCAACCTTCTTCGTAGGAAAGCAACTGATTCCTAGAATCAATTAGCTTATTTCACATAGTACAGTGTTCGGTAATGAAGATGTTTTTTCTAAAGAAACTACTTTAGAAATGAGGCCAATCTACTAACTTGTGCATCTTGTTAGATTACATTAACAAGGAAAGTTTGAACTTGCTGCACTCAACCTTCTTTTTAGGAAAGCAACTGATTCCTAGAACTGAATGAGCTTATTTCACACAGTACAGTGTTCGGTAATGAAGATGTTTGTTTTCTAAACAAACTACTTTAGAAATGAGGCGAATCTACTAACTTGTGCATCTTTTCAGATTACATTAACAAGGAAAGTTTGAACTTGCTGCACTCAACCTTCTTTGTAGGAAAGCAACTGATTCCTAGAACCGAATGAGCTTATTTCACACAGTACAATGTTCGCAATGAAGATGTTTGTTTTCTCAACAAAGTACTTTACAAATGAGGCGAATCTTCTAACTTGGCCATCTTTTTAGATTACATTAACAAGGAAAGTTTGAACTTGCTGCACTCAACCTTCTTCATTAGAAATTAAACTGATTCCTAGAAGCTTAATTAACTTATTTCACACAGTACAGTGTTCGGTACTGAAGATGTTTCTTTTCTAAAGAAACTACTTTAGAAATGAGGCCAATCTACTAACTTGTGCATCTTTTGAGATTACATTAACAAGGAAAGTTTGAACTTGCTGCACTCAACCTTCTTCGTAGAAATTAAACTGATTCCTAGAAGCGAAATTAACTTATTTCACACAGTACAGTGTTCGGTACTGAAGATGTTTGTTTTCTAAAGAAACTACTTTAGAAATGAGGCCAATCTACTACGTTGTGCATCTTTTCAGATTACATTAACAAGGAAAGTTTGAACTTGCTGCACTCAACCTTCTTTGTAGGAAAGCAACTGATTCCTAGAACCGAATGAGCTTATTTCACACAGTACAATGTTCGGCAATGAAGATGTTTGTTTTCTCAACAAAGTACTTTACAAATGAGGCGAATCTTCTAACTTGGCCATCTTTTGAGATTACATTAACAAGGAAAGTTTGAACTTGCTGCACTCAACCTTCTTCGTAGAAATTAAACTGATTCCTAGAAGCGAATTAACTTTTTTCACACAGTACAGTGTTCGGTATTGAAGATGTTTCTTTTCTAAAGAAACTACTTTAGAAATGAGGCCAATCTACTACGTTGTGCATCTTTTAGATTACATTAACAAGGAAAGTTTGAACTTGCTGCACTCAACCTTCTTTGTAGGAAAGCAACTGATTCCTAGAATCGAAATGAGCTTATTTCACATAGTACAATGTTCGGTAATGAAGATGTTTGTTTTCTCAACAAACTACTTTAGAAATGAGGCCAATCTACTAACTGTGCATCTTTTTAGATTACATTAACAAGGAAAGTTTGAACTTGCTGCACTCAACCTTCTTTGTAGGAAAGCAACTGATTCCTAGAACCCGAATGAGCTTATTTCACACAGTACAATGTTCGGCAATGAAGATGTTTGTTTTCTCAACAAAGTACTTTACAAATGAGGCGAATCTTCTAACTTGGCCATCTTTTTAGATTACATTAACAAGGAAAGTTTGAACTTGCTGCACTCAACCTTCTTCGTAGAAATTAAACTGATTCCTAGAAGCGAATTAACTTATTTCACACAGTACAGTGTTGGGTACTGAAGATGTTTCTTTTCTAAAGAAACTACTTTAGAAATGAGGCCAATCTACTATGTTGTGGATCTTTTGAGATTACATTAACAAGGAAAGTTTGAACTTGCTGCACTCAACCTTCTTCGTAGAAATTAAACTGATTCCTAGAAGCGAATTAACTTATTTCACACAGTACAGTGTTCGGTACTGAAGATGTTTGTTTTCTAAAGAAACTACTTTAGAAATGAGGCCAATCTACTACGTTGTGCATCTTTTCAGATTACATTAACAAGGAAAGTTTGAACTTGCTGCA
This sequence comes from Orientallactaga sibirica, assembly GCA_036365145.1. Lineage (NCBI taxonomy): Eukaryota > Metazoa > Chordata > Mammalia > Rodentia > Dipodidae > Orientallactaga > Orientallactaga sibirica. The sequence goes on along the minus strand of JAEOAD010000339.1, from coordinate 12,600 downwards.
CTCAACCTTCTTTGTAGGAAAGCAACTGATTCCTAGAACCGAATGAGCTTATTTCACACAGTACAATGTTCGGCAATGAAGATGTTTGTTTTCCCAACAAACTACTTTACAAATGAGTCGAATCTACTAACTTGGCCATCTTTTTTAGATTACATTAACAAGGAAAGTTTGAACTTGCTGCACTCAACCTTCTTTGTAGAAAGCAACTGATTCCTAGAACCGAATGAGCTTATTTCACACAGTACAATGTTCGGTAATGAAGATGTTTGTTTTCTCAACAAAGTACTTTACAAATGAGGCGAATCTTCTAACTTGGCCATCTTTTTAGATTACATTAACAAGGAAAGTTTGAACTTGCTGCACTCAACCTTCTTCGAGAAATTAAACTGATTCCTAGAAGCGAATTAACTTATTTCACACAGTACAGTGTTCGGTATTGAAGATGTTTCTTTTCTAAAGAAACTACTTTAGAAATGAGGCGAATCCACTAACTTGTACATCTTGTTAGATTACACAAAGTAGGAAAGTTTGAACTTGCTGCACTCAACCTTCTTTGTAGGAAAGCAAGTGATTCCTAGAATCGAACTAGCTTATTTCACATAGTACAGTGTTCGGTAATGAAGATGTTTGTTTTCAAACAAACTACTTTAGAAATGAGGCCAATCTACTAACTTGTGCATCTTTTCAGATTACATTAACAAGGAAAGTTTGAACTTGCTGCACTCAACCTTCTTTGTAGGAAAGCAACTGATTCCTAGAACCGAATGAGCTTATTTCACACAGTACAATGTTCGCAATGAAGATGTTTGTTTTCTCAACAAAGTACTTTACAAATGAGGCGAATCTTCTAACTTGGCCATCTTTTTAGATTACATTAACAAGGAAAGTTTGAACTTGCTGCACTCAACCTTCTTTGTAGAAATTAAACTGATTCCTAGAAGCTTAATTAACTTATTTCACACAGTACAGTGTTGGGTAATGAAGATGTTTGTTTTCTAAAGAAACTACTTTAGAAATGAGGCCAATCTACTAACTTGTGGATCTTTTGAGATTACATTAACAAGGAAAGTTTGAACTTGCTGCACTCAACCTTCTTCGTAGAAATTAAACTGATTCCTAGAATCGAATTAACTTATTTCACACAGTACAGTGTTCGGTAATGAAGATGTTTGTTTTCTAAAGAAACTACTTTAGAAATGAGGCCAATCTACTAACTTGTACATCTTTTCAGATTACATTAACAAGGAAAGTTTGAACTTGCTGCACTCAACCTTCTTTGTAGGAAAGCAACTGATTCCTAGAACCGAATGAGCTTATTTCACACAGTACAATGTTCGGTAATGAAGATGTTTGTTTTCTAAACAAACTACTTTAGAAATGAGGCGAATCTACTAACTTGGCCATCTTTTTAGATTACATTAACAAGGAAAGTTTGAACTTGCTGCACTCAACCTTCTTTGTAGGAAAGCAACTGATTCCTAGAACCGAATGAGCTTATTTCACACAGTACAATGTTCGGCAATGAAGATGTTTGTTTTCTCAACAAAGTACTTTACAAATGAGGCGAATGTTCTAACTTGGCCATCTTTTGAGATTACATTAACAAGGAAAGTTTGAACTTGCTGCACTCAACCTTCTTCGTAGAAATTAAACTGATTCCTAGAAGCGAATTAACTTATTTCACAAAGTACAGTGTTCGGTACTGAAGATGTTTCTTTTCTAAAGAAACTACTTTAGAAATGAGGCGAATCCACTAACTTGTACAACTTGTTAGATTACACAAAGTAGGAAAGTTTGAACTTGCTGCACTAAACCTTCTTCAGGGAAAGCAAGTGATTCCTAGAATCGAACTAGCTCATTTCACATAGTACAGTGTTCGTAATGAAGATGTTTGTTTTCTAAACAAACTACTTTAGAAATGAGGCCAATCTACTAAGTTGTGCATCTTTTTCAGATTACATTAACAAGGAAAGTTTGAACTTGCTGCACTCAACCTTCTTTGTAGGAAAGCAACTGATTCCTAGAACCGAATGAGCTTATTTCACACAGTACAATGTTCGGCAATGAAGATGTTTGTTTTCTAAACAAACTACTTTACAAATGAGGCGAATCTACTAACTTGGCCATCTTTTGAGATTACATTAACAAGGAAAGTTTGAACTTGCTGCACTCAACCTTCTTTGTAGGAAATTAAACTGATTCCTAGAACCGAATTAACTTATTTCACACAGTACAGTGTTCGGGTACTGAAGATGTTTGTTTTCTAAAGAAACTACTTTAGAAATGAGGCCAATCTACTAACTTGTGCATCTTTTCAGATTACATTAACAAGGAAAGTTTGAACTTGCTGCACTCAACCTTCTTTGTAGGAAAGCAACTGATTCCTAGAACCGAATGAGCTTATTTCACACAGTACAATGTTCGCAATGAAGATGTTTGTTTTCTCAACAAACTACTTTACAAATGAGGCGAATCTTCTAACTTGGCCATCTTTTTAGATTACATTAACAAGGAAAGTTTGAACTTGCTGCACTCAACCTTCTTTGTAGAAAAGCAAAACTGATTCCTAGAACCGAATGAGCTTATTTCACACAGTACAGTGTTTGGCAATGAAGATGTTTGTTTTCTAAAGAAACTACTTTAGAAATGAGGCGAATCTACTAACTTGTACATCTTGTTAGATTACATTAAAGTAGGAAAGTTTGAACTTGCTGCACTCAACCTTCTTTGTAGGAAAGCAAACTGATTCCTAGAACCGAACTAGCTTATTTCACACAGTACAGTGTTCGGTAATGAAGATGTTTGTTTTCTAAACAAACTACTTTAGAAATGAGGCCAATCTACTAACTTGTGCATCTTTTCAGATTACATTAACAAGGAAAGTTTGAACTTGCTGCACTCAACCTTCTTTGTAGGAAAGCAACTGATTCCTAGAACCGAATGAGCTTATTTCACACAGTACAATGTTCGGCAATGAAGATGTTTGTTTTCTCAAGAAACTACTTTAGAAATGAGGCGAATCTACTAACTTGTACATCTTTTTAGATTACATTAACAAGGAAAGTTTGAACTTGCTGCACTCAACCTTCTTTGTAGAAAAGCAAACTGATTCCTAGAACCGAATTAGCTTATTTCACACAGTACAGTGTTCGGTAATGAAGATGTTTGTTTTCTAAAGAAACTACTTTAGAAATGAGGCCAATCTACTAACTTGTACATCTTTTTAGATTACATTAACAAGGAAAGTTTGAACTTGCTGCACTCAACCTTCTTTGTAGGAAAGCAACTGATTCCTAGAACCGAATGAGCTTATTTCACACAGTACAATGTTCGGCAATGAAGATGTTTGTTTTCTCAACAAACTACTTTAGAAATGAGGCGAATCTACTAACTTGGCCATCTTTTTAGATTACATTAACAAGGAAAGTTTGAACTTGCTGCACTCAACCTTCTTTGTAGAAAGCAACTGATTCCTAGAACCGAATTAGCTTATTTCACACAGTACAATGTTCGGTAATGAAGATGTTTGTTTTCTCAAGAAACTACTTTACAAATGAGGCCAATCTACTAACTTGTGCATCTTTTTAGATTACATTAACAAGGAAAGTTTGAACTTGCTGCACTCAACCTTCTTTTGTAGGAAAGCAAGTGATTCCTAGAACCGAATGAGCTTATTTCACACAGTACAATGTTCGGGCAATGAAGATGTTTGTTTTCTCAAGAAACTACTTTAGAAATGAGGCGAATCTACTAACTTGGCCATCTTGTTAGATTACATTAAACTAGGAAAGTTTGAACTTGCTGCACTCAACCTTCTTTTGTAGGAAAGCAACTGATTCCTAGAACCGAATGAGCTTATTTCACACAGTACAATGTTCGGCAATGAAGATGTTTGTTTTCTCAACAAACTACTTTACAAATGAGGCGAATCTTCTAACTTGGCCATCTTTTAGATTACATTAACAAGGAAAGTTTGAACTTGCTGCACTCAACCTTCTTTGTAGAAATTAAACTGATTCCTAGAACCGAATTAACTTATTTCACACAGTACAGTGTTCGGTAATGAAGATGTTTGTTTTCTCAAAGAAACTACTTTAGAAATGAGGCCAATCTACTAACTTGTACATCTTTTTAGATTACATTAACAAGGAAAGTTTGAACTTGCTGCACTCAACCTTCTTCGTAGAAATTAAACTGATTCCTAGAACCGAATTAACTTATTTCACACAGTACAGTGTTCGGTACTGAAGATGTTTGTTTTCTAAAGAAACTACTTTAGAAATGAGGCCAATCTACTAACTTGTGCATCTTTTCAGATTACATTAACAAGGAAAGTTTGAACTTGCTGCACTCAACCTTCTTTGTAGGAAAGCAACTGATTCCTAGAACTGAATGAGCTTATTTCACACAGTACAATGTTCGGTAATGAAGATGTTTGTTTTCCCAACAAACTACTTTACAAATGAGTCGAATCTACTAACTTGGCCATCTTTTTAGATTACATTAACAAGGAAAGTTTGAACTTGCTGCACTCAACCTTCTTTGTAGGAAAGCAACTGATTCCTAGAACCGAATGAGCTTATTTCACACAGTACAATGTTCGCAATGAAGATGTTTGTTTTCTCAACAAAGTACTTTACAAATGAGGCGAATCTTCTAACTTGGCCATCTTTTGAGATTACATTAACAAGGAAAGTTTGAACTTGCTGCACTCAACCTAATTTGTAGAAATTAAACTGATTCCTAGAACCGAATTAACTTATTTCACACAGTACAGTGTTCGGGTAATGAAGATGTTTGTTTTCTAAAGAAACTACTTTAGAAATGAGGCCAATCTACTAACTTGTGCATCTTTTCAGATTACATTAACAAGGAAAGTTTGAACTTGCTGCACTCAACCTTCTTTGTAGGAAAGGAACTGATTCCTAGAATCGAATGAGCTTATTTCACACAGTACAATGTTCGGCAATGAAGATGTTTGTTTTCTCAACAAACTACTTTACAAATGAGTCGAATCTACTAACTTGGCCATCTTTTTAGATTACATTAACAAGGAAAGTTTGAACTTGCTGCACTCAACCTTCTTTTTAGGAAAGCAACTGATTCCTAGAACCGAATGAGCTTATTTCACACAGTACAATGTTCGGCAATGAAGATGTTTGTTTTCTCAACAAAGTACTTTACAAATGAGTCGAATCTTCTAACTTGGCAATCTTTTTAGATTACATTAACAAGGAAAGTTTGAACTTGCTGCACTCAACCTTCTTCGTAGAAATTAAACTGATTCCTAGAAGCGAATTAACTTATTTCACACAGTACAGTGTTCGGTACTGAAGATGTTTCTTTTCTAAAGAAACTACTTTAGAAATGAGGCCAATCTACTATGCTGTGCATCTTTTTAGATTACATTAACAAGGAAAGTTTGAACTTGCTGCACTCAACCTTCTTCATAGAAATTAAACTGATTCCTAGAAGCGAATTAACTTATTTCACACAGTACAGTGTTCGGTAATGAAGATGTTTCTTTTCTAAAGAAACTACTTTAGAAATGAGGTGAATCCACTAACTTGTACATCTTGTTAGATTACACAAAAGGAAAGTTTGAACTTGCTGCACTCAACCTTCTTTGTAGGAAAGCAAGTGATTCCTAGAACCGAACTAGCTTATTTCACATAGTACAATGTTCGGTAATGAAGATGTTTGTTTTCTAAACAAACTACTTTAGAAATGAGGCCAATCTACTAACTTGTGCATCTTTTTAGATTACATTAACAAGGAAAGTTTGAACTTGCTGCACTCAACCTTCTTTGTAGGAAAGCAACTGATTCCTAGAACCGAATGAGCTTATTTCACACAGTACAATGTTCGCAATGAAGATGTTTGTTTTCTCAACAAACTACTTTAGAAATGAGGCGAATCTTCTAACTTGTACATCTTTTGAGATTACATTAACAAGGAAAGTTTGAACTTGCTGCACTCAAACTTCTTCCTAGAAAGCAAACTGATTCCTAGAACCGAATTAGCTTATTTCACACAGTACAATGTTCGGTAATGAAGATGTTTGTTTTCTAAAGAAACTACTTTAGAAATGAGGCCAATCTACTAACTTGTACATCTTTTTAGATTACATTAACAAGGAAAGTTTGAACTTGCTGCACTCAACCTTCTTTTGTAGGAAAGAAACTGATTCCTAGAACCGAATGAGCTTATTTCACACAGTACAATGTTCGCAATGAAGATGTTTGTTTTCTCAAGAAACTACTTTAGAAATGAGGCGAATCTACTAACTTGTACATCTTGTTAGATTACATTAACAAGGAAAGTTTGAACTTGCTGCACTCAACCTTCTTTGTAGAAATTAAACTGATTCCTAGAACCGAATTAGCTTATTTCACACAGTACAGTGTTCGGCAATGAAGATGTTTGTTTTCTAAAGAACTACTTTAGAAATGAGGCGAATCTACTAACTTGTACATCTTGTTAGATTACACAAACTAGGAAAGTTTGAACTTGCTGCACTCAACCTTCTTTGTAGGAAAGCAAGTGATTCCTAGAATCGAATTAGCTTATTTCACATAGTACAGTGTTCGGGTAATGAAGATGTTTTTTTCTAAAGAAACTACTTTAGAAATGAGGCCAATCTACTAACTTGTGCATCTTTTTAGATTACATTAACAAGGAAAGTTTGAACTTGCTGCACTCAACCTTCTTTGTAGGAAAGCAACTGATTCCTAGAACCGAATGAGCTTATTTCACACAGTACAATGTTCGGCAATGAAGATGTTTGTTTTCTTAAAGAAACTACTTTAGAAATGAGGCGAATCTACTAACTTGGCCATCTTTTAGATTACATTAACAAGGAAAGTTTGAACTTGCTGCACTCAACCTTCTTTGTAGGAAAGCAACTGATTCCTAGAACCGAATGAGCTTATTTCACACAGTACAATGTTCGCAATGAAGATGTTTGTTTTCTCAACAAAACTACTTTAGAAATGAGGCGAATGTTCTAACTTGGCCATCTTTTGAGATTACATTAACAAGGAAAGTTTGAACTTGCTGCACTCAACCTTCTTCGTAGAAATTAAACTGATTCCTAGAACCGAATTAACTTATTTCACACAGTACAGTGTTCGGTAATGAAGATGTTTCTTTTCTCAAAGAAACCGCTTTAGAAATGAGGCGAATCCACTAACTTGTACATCTTGTTAGATTACACAAAGTAGGAAAGTTTGAACTTGCTGCACTCAACCTTCTTCTGTAGGAAAGCAAGTGATTCCTAGAACCGAACTAGCTTATTTCACATAGTACAGTGTTCGGTAATGAAGATGTTTGTTTTCTAAACAAACTACTTTAGAAATGAGGCCAATCTACTAACTTGTGCATCTTTTTAGATTACATTAACAAGGAAAGTTTGAACTTGCTGCACTCAACCTTCTTTGTAGGAAAGCAACTGATTCCTAGAACCGAATGAGCTTATTTCACACAGTACAATGTTCGCAATGAAGGTGTTTGTTTTCTCAACAAAGTACTTTACAAATGAGGCGAATCTTCTAACTTGGCCATCTTTTTAGATTACATTAACAAGGAAAGTTTGAACTTGCTGCACTCAACCTTGTTTGTAGGAAAATTAAACTGATTCCTAGAACCGAATTAACTTATTTCACACAGTACAGTGTTGGGTAATGAAGATGTTTGTTTTCTAAAGAAACTACTTTAGAAATGAGGCCAATCTACTAACTGTGGATCTTTTGAGATTACATTAACAAGGAAAGTTTGAACTTGCTGCACTCAACCTTCTTTGTAGAAATTAAACTGATTCCTAGAAGCTTAATTAACTTATTTTACACAGTACAGTGTTCGGTACTGAAGATGTTTGTTTTCTAAAGAAACTACTTTAGAAATGAGGCCAATCTACTACGTTGTGCATCTTTTCAGATTACATTAACAAGGAAAGTTTGAACTTGCTGCACTCAACCTTTCTTTGTAGGAAAGCAACTGATTCCTAGAACCGAATGAGCTTATTTCACACAGTACAATGTTCGGCAATGAAGATGTTTGTTTTCCCAACAAACTACTTTACAAATGAGTCGAATCTACTAACTTGGCCATCTTTTTAGATTACATTAACAAGGAAAGTTTGAACTTGCTGCACTCAACCTTCTTTGTAGGAAAGCAACTGATTCCTAGAACCGAATGAGCTTATTTCACACAGTACAATGTTCGCAATGAAGATGTTTGTTTTCTCAACAAAGTACTTTACAAATGAGGCGAATCTTCTAACTTGGCCATCTTTTGAGATTACATTAACCAGGAAAGTTTGAACTTGCTGCACTCAACCTTCTTCGTAGAAATTAAACTGATTCCTAGAACCGAATTAACTTATTTCACACAGTACAGTGTTCGGTATTGAAGATGTTTCTTTCTAAAGAAACTACTTTAGAAATGAGGCGAATCCACTAACTTGTACATCTTGTTAGATTACACAAAGTAGGAAAGTTTGAACTTGGTGCACTCAACCTTCTTTGTAGGAAACCAAGTGATTCCTAGAACCGAACTAGCTTATTTCACATAGTACAATGTTCGGTAATGAAGATGTTTGTTTTCTAAACAAACTACTTTAGAAATGAGGCCAATCTACTAACTTGTGCATCTTTTCAGATTACATTAACAAGGAAAGTTTGAACTTGCTGCACTCAAACTTCTTTGTAGGAAAGCAACTGATTCCTAGAACCGAATGAGCTTATTTCACACAGTACAATGTTCGCAATGAAGATGTTTGTTTTCTCAACAAAGTACTTTTACAAATGAGGCGAATCTTCTAACTTGGCCATCTTTTTAGATTACATTAACAAGGAAAGTTTGAACTTGCTGCACTCAACCTTCTTCGTAGAAAATTAAACTGATTCCTAGAACCGAATTAACTTATTTACACAGTACAGTGTTGGGTACTGAAGATGTTTGTTTTCTAAAGAAACTACTTTAGAAATGAGGCCAATCTACTAACTTGTGGATCTTTTGAGATTACATTAACAAGGAAAGTTTGAACTTGCTGCACTCAACCTTCTTTGTAGAAAAGCAAACTGATTCCTAGAACCGAATTAACTTATTTCACACAGTACAATGTTCGGCAATGAAGATGTTTGTTTTCTAAAGAAACTACTTTAGAAATGAGGCCAATCTACTAACTTGTGCATCTTTTCAGATTACATTAACAAGGAAAGTTTGAACTTGCTGCACTCAACCTTCTTTTGTAGGAAAGCAACTGATTCCTAGAACCGAATGAGCTTATTTCACACAGTACAATGTTCGGCAATGAAGATGTTTGTTTTCCCAACAAACTACTTTAGAAATGAGGCGAATCTACCAACTTGTACCATCTTTTTAGATTACATTAACAAGGAAAGTTTGAACTTGCTGCACTCAACCTTCTTTGTAGGAAAGCAACTGATTCCTAGAACCGAATGAGCTTATTTCACACAGTACAATGTTCGCAATGAAGATGTTTGTTTTCTCAACAAAGTACTTTAGAAATGAGGCGAATCTTCTAACTTGGCCATCTTTTTAGATTACATTAACTAGGAAAGTTTGAACTTGCTGCACTCAACCTTCTTTGTAGAAATTAAACTGATTCCTAGAACCTTAATTAACTTATTTCACACAGTACAGTGTTCGGTAATGAAGATGTTTCTTTTCTAAAGAAACTACTTTAGAAAATGAGGCGAATCCACTAACTTGTACATCTTGTTAGATTACACAAAGTAGGAAAGTTTGAACTTGGTGCACTCAACCTTCTTCATAGAAAGCAAACTGATTCCTAGAATCGAACTAGCTCATTTCACATAGTACAGTGTTCGGTAATGAAGATGTTTGTTTTCTAAAACAAACTACTTTAGAAATGAGGCCAATCTACTAAGTTGTGCATCTTTTTAGATTACATTAACAAGGAAAGTTTGAACTTGCTGCACTCAACCTTCTTTGTAGGAAAGCAACTGATTCCTAGAACCGAATGAGCTTATTTCACACAGTACAATGTTCGGCAATGAAGATGTTTGTTTTCTCAACAAACTACTTTACAAATGAGGCGAATCTAATAACTTGGCCATCTTTTTAGATTACATTAACAAGGAAAGTTTGAACTTGCTGCACTCAACCTTCTTTTGTAGGAAATTAAACTGATTCCTTTAGAACCGAAATTAACTTATTTCACACAGTACAATGTTCGGGTAATGAAGATGTTTGTTTTCTAAAGAAACTACTTTAGAAATGAGGCCAATCTACTAACTTGTGCATCTTTTGAGATTACATTAACAAGGAAAGTTTGAACTTGCTGCACTCAACCTTCTTTGTAGAAATTAAACTGATTCCTAGAACCTTAATTAACTTATTTCACACAGTACAGTGTTCGGTAATGAAGATGTTTGTTTTCTCAAGAAACTACTTTAGAAATGAGGCCAATCTACTAACTTGTGCATCTTTTTAGATTACATTAACAAGGAAAGTTTGAACTTGCTGCACTCAACCTTCTTTGTAGGAAAGCAAGTGATTCCTAGAACCGAATGAGCTTTATTTCACACAGTACAATGTTCGGCAAATGAAGATGTTTGTTTTCTAAACAAACTACTTTAGAAATGAGGCGAATCTACTAACTTGTACATCTTTTCAAGATTAGATTAACAAAGGAAAGTTTGAACTTGCTGCACTCAACCTTCTTTGTAGGAAAGCAACTGATTCCTAGAACCGAATGAGCTTATTTCACACAGTACAATGTTCGCAATGAAGATGTTTGTTTTCTCAAACAAAGTACTTTACAAATGAGGCGAATCTTAACTTGGCCATCTTTTGAGATTACATTAACAAGGAAAGTTTGAACTTGCTGCACTCAACCTTCTTTGTAGTAATTAAAGTGATTCCTAGAACCGAATTAACTTATTTCACAAAGTACAGTGTTCGGTACTGAAGATGTTTCTTTTCTAAAGAAACTACTTTAGAAATGAGGCGAATCCACTAACTTGTACATCTTGTTAGATTACATTAAGTAAGAAAGTTTGAACTTGCTGCACTAAACCTTCTTTGTAGGAAAGCAAGTGATTCCTAGAATCGAACTAGCTTATTTCACATAGTACAGTGTTCGGTAATGAAGATGTTTGTTTTCTAAACACATACTTTAGAAATGAGGCCAATCTACTAAGTTGTGCATCTTTTCAGATTACATTAACAAGGAAAGTTTCAACTTGCTGCACTCAACCTTCTTTGTAGGAAAGCAACTGATTCCTAGAACCGAATGAGCTTATTTCACACAGTACAATGTTCGCAATGAAGGTGTGTGTTTTCTAAACAAAGTACTTTACAAATGAGGCGAATCTTGGCCATCTTTTGAGATTACATTGACAAGGAAAGTTTGAACTTGCTGCACTCAACCTTCTTCGTAGAAATTAAACTGATTCCTAGAAGCGAATTAACTTATTTCACACAGTACAGTGTTCGGTACTGAAGATGTTTGTTTTCTAAAGAAACTACTTTAGAAATGAGGCCAATCTACTAAGTTGTGCATCTTTTCAGATTACATTAACAAGGAAAGTTTGAACTTGCTGCACTCAACCTTCTTTGTAGGAAAGCAACTGATTCCTAGAACCGAAATAGCTTATTTCACACAGTACAATATTCGGCAATGAGGATGTTTGTTTTCTCAACAAATACTTTACAAATGAGGCGAATCTTCTAACTTGGCCATCTTTTGAGATTACATTAACAAGGAAAGTTTGAACTTGCTGCACTCAACCTTCTTCATAGAAATTAAACTGATTCCTAGAAGAGAATTAACTTATTTCACACAGTACAGTGTTTGATACTGAAGATGTTTATTTTCTAAAGAAACTACTTTAGAAATGACGCGAATCTACTAACTTGTACATCTTGTTAGATTACACAAAGTAGGAAAGTTTGAACTTGCTGCACTCAACCTTCTTCATAGGAAAGCAAGTGATTCCTAGAATCAAATTAGCTTATTTCACATAGTACAGTGTTCGGCAATGAAGATGTTTGTTTTCTAAACAAAACTACTTTAGAAATGAGGCCAATCTACTAAGTTGTGCATCTTTTCAGATTACATTAACAAGGAAAGTTTGAACTTGCTGCACTCAACCTTCTTTGTAGGAAAGCAACTGATTCCTAGAACCGAATGAGCTTATTTCACACAGTACAATGTTCGCAATGAAGATGTTTGTTTTCTCAACAAAGTACTTTACAAATGAGGCGAATCTTCTAACTTGGCCATCTTTTGAGATTACATTAACAAGGAAAGTTTGAACTTTCTGCACTCAACCTTCTTTGTAGGAAATTAAACTGATTCCTAGAACCGCAATTAACTTATTTGACACAGTACAGTGTTTGGCAATGAAGATGTTTCTTTTCTAAAGAAACTACTTCAGAAATGAGGCGAATCCACTAACTTGTACATCTTGTTAGATTACACAAACTAGGAAAGTTTGAACTTGCTGCACTCAACCTTCTTCGTAGGGAAAGCAAGTGATTCCTAGAATCGAACTAGCTCATTTTTACATAGTACAGTGTTCAGTAATGAAGATTTTTTTTTCTAAAGAA
>JAEOAD010001332.1:0-53461 GCA_036365145.1 Orientallactaga sibirica | reverse complement strand
TTTTACTTCCCTTTTACGTGTAAAAGAGTTGCTTGAACTAAAGTCTCTGCAAAAATTAGGTTTCTTTATTAACTATCAAGTAGCTGCATGGCAAAGCAGTTCTTTGGATACCTGAGGCTGCTCCTGGGAAGTTGGCCATGTGCTATTTGTGTAAATTTGTCACAGAAGAAAGATCTGCCTACTGGAGGTGTCCAGTTGCAGAAATGGTACTGAGATAGTTTCTAATGTTCTTCCTAGAGATGCTATTTTACACACACACACAATATTAAACTTGAACTGCCTTTTTAAAAAAACAATAGTATTAAAAGGTAATATATAGTAACAATGCACATAGATTTTAGAGCCAGACTCCCCAGGCCCAAATTACAGTAGCTCTAACCCTCTACCTGCTGTATGGCTTTGGGGAAGTTACTTAACTTTCCTGTGCTTCGTTTCCTAATACGTCAAAGTATCACAAATGGTGTTTAATCCCAGCACTTGGGAGACAGAGGATCGCTGTGAGTTCAAGGCCACACTGAGACTACATAGTGAACTCCACGTCAGCCTGGGCTAGAACAAGACCCTACCTTGAAAAACCAAAAAACAAACAAACAAACATAAACGGTGTCTTGTCTACAGCTGATAAGAGGTGCTGACCCAAAATGAGTCCTGAGCATTAACTGTCATCAGTGTTATTAAAATTCTTCACATTTAATTGGAATGCTTTAAAAGAATATAAAATGGAAGATATGTGCATTAAAATTTATTTAAAAGATTTAAAGGTTTAATGAGCATAGTAAATACATCAAATGCTATGTGCAAAGTACTTAAAGGAAAGTACTGGATAACTGAGCAAATGAAAACAAAACTTCACTGTAGTCATTACTTCATGTCACTGAGAGATCTGATATGAATATGATTATTCTCCAACAAAATAAGCAGTTGCCCCAAACTTTATAGTTTAATACGCATGTCTTCACTTTCTGTTTACCCATTGCCCCAAAATACTTTGTTTCTCATGCGGGTGATCCATGTGATGCAGATTGAGCTAATCTCCCCTAGCTGAAGGGGAAAATTTTTTTCTTTTGCTCTCAAACTATAATTTTATTATTTTCTTATAATAACAGAAATAAATCTACTTACTATAGTCACATAGAATTTCATTTCCTATCTGTCATTCAAGTTTGTTCAGTTTTACTCACACATACTTCCTTCTGTAGCAGCAATCATGTTTTTATACCCACATGTCATCTCTCCCTCCTAATTGTTGGTTTATTGTTGCTACTCTTTACACATTCAGACTTTGGCCCGTTGTGACCTGGAACTCACAATGTAGCCCAGCTGGTCAAAACTCATGGCTGTCCTTCTACCTCAGCTTCCTGAATGCTAGGATTTTTTTTTTTTTTTTTGAGACAGGTTCTCATGTATCCTAGACTGGCATCAACTCACGATATAGCTGAGGATGACTTTGAGCTTCTGATCCTCTACCTTCTACATGCTTAGATTACAGGCCTGGGTCTCCATGCCTAGTTGTATGTGGTACTGGAATAAAGAATGAACTACATCCTAAGCCCACTGTCCTTTTCTTTATAAATGTTCAAAGGGAGAAGGGATGGGTGATACCAGAAAGTTGGAGGTCACTGGCTTGACTCTGGTGAACCCAACAAATCCACTTTGGCCACTTAAAACGAAAAGCCAGCAGAAAAAAAACTAATGGCAAAGGGCAGGAATGTTAATCAGACTGGCTGTACTGGGATGACCAGGGACTGACATCTTCACCCTGCAAGAGCTGTAAGGTTGTCTAGGGAAGGGAGGGTGGAAGGATGCGTATGTAAGCAGTCCTGGTCACACTGTGGGTCTGTCAGTCATGATCTCAGGGTGTTCAGGTGAGGCCTTGCTGTGACAAAATGTCATTTCTCCTAGGGGACAGTTTCAACTCTTTTCACAAGGTGTTTGTCCATCAGACTTGTTCTGAGTACCCAAGGTGACTGCCACAAAGGACTCAGAAAGGAGGAATCACAAGGCAGAGATGTCAAGCTGTTTACCTGCTTGCAGTTCCCCATTTGGGCATGTGCAGGCCCAAGTGAAGAGCTGGTGCTTTTAGGCTAATGCATCCTCAGTCCTTGAAACAAGTCATTGTGTAAGAGAATTCATTTTCTGTAGAGTAAATAAAACAGATTTTCTGGGATGTAGTCATGAGTCTGATGGGTGTTTACATTTGATAAGAATTATGGGACAGTAAGGGACATGCTTATAGACTGAAGAAAACCTGAAAGAGAATACGAGAAAAACAAATCACCCCATAACAATATCTACTTACAGATAAGTTCTTTGACATTAGTAGGAAAACATGAAAATGCTTTGTATTTGGGAAGAATAATGAATCTTTATTATTTAATACATTTTAATACCTTGGTTTACTAGGGTGATTCAAATTTTGGGAAGAAAAAAAGATTTCTTACATCATTTTTGATCTCAGCACTCACAGATGCAACATCAATGACAAATAACAGAACACTCTCACTGGGCAGTGTGGTGTTTTGAAACTTTAATGCTTCCCCAGTGGCTGACTTCTGAAACAGCATGCAGACACAGTCAAAGCACTTCCTGTAAGGAGGTGGGAACGTCCTGTATGAGAGGCCAGTTCATCTGGATTGTGGTCTCAGGTCTTCCCCTAACTTCATGGTTCTCAGCAAATCTTTTATCCTTGAACAGTTGTTGCAGCATCACAGAGGTGCTGTGTATCAACATGAGAGGCCTCGGACACAAGCCGTTGGAAGTAAGGGAAACACTCTCAGTACATGTAATGACAAAATTCCAAAGCACAGGATCTGAGAAAGCTCAGCTAACCAGGATTGGGAGAAGAAGCTTACTGAAGGAAAGCCAGACTCACTGCAGGTTTATGTCTGCATTTCTCTGGGATGGAATGTATTAAAAGACTGGGTTATATTGGGTGTTTATATGGGTGTAAGAAATGACCAGAGGAGATAAAGCCTGAGATCATTCAAATATATCAATTACTCATTGCTATTCTCACTGGGCATAACTCCTGCAGGAGAGCATTTATTTGTCAAAATGCACTGGCAATTTCGGGTTACCATCACAGGCAATGACAATTTGCCTAGTGCTTCCCATTGCCTGATATCTACAGTTGGGTGGGGAACCACTTGTCTTGTTGCAGTCTGTGACCCTTGCTTGACCCATATGACAATTCATCCTGCCATTCTTGCATTGGACACTGGGGGTGTTGCATATATTTTGAATATTCTGGATGCTCTCATGGATGAAGGTGTTGAAATTTTTACATACAGGAGTAGTCATCCCCCGTCTCCGCATCATTGAGGTGCAGTAGTTGTTAGTGCCACCTCTGCCCCGAGAGTCCACATGTTGTCGCAGGAAACGTTGGTACCTGGGATTCTGACCATAGGAGGGCTGTACCAGCCCTAGCCCCAGCACGGTCAGCAGCAAGACCAGAAGCAAGGAGTAGATCTTCTGAAGAGCCATCATTCCCCTGAAAGGCCCTAAAAAGGAGGAAGGGAACAGAAGAAAAGATGGTAAGGATTGTCATTGGGACAGAGTTGTTGACAATGGCAACATGAAATTTAAATTTCCTCAACTCTGTTGTCTCCTCTGTCCCCCATTATTTACTATCTGTCTACCCATTATTCCATGCTCCCAACTAGCCCTTCCCCATGTCTCCAGAAGTAACATGAACTTCTTTGGAACAAAAGTCTTTCTCTTTGCTGGAAATCAGGTGGTATAGCCAGTACAATAAATCAAGGCAGAATTGATGGGGTGGATGTCCAGGCCTGTATGGTCAGAGGATAAAACGTGAAAAATGTGTATGCTTCAGTTTATTCATAAGGTAATCAGCTCATATGATCATTGGGGAAGTATTTAGTGTCTGCTAAAGTCTAATTTTCAACAGTTTGGGTGAACTTAGATGATAGAAAGTTTGCCAGTTGTGGTCACACTCACTTTTTTTGTTTTGTTTTGTTTTGTTTTTTTGAGATAGGGTCTCACTCTAGACAGGCTGACCTGGGGAGACGTAGTCTCAGGGTGGCCTAACTCTCGGAGGATCCTCCTGCCTCCCAAGTGCTGATTAAAGCCAGCCTGGACACTCACTTTTAATCCAAGAATTGGCATTGGGGAGAGTCGGGGTTGTGGTCAGCCTGTGAATTTGAAGCCAGCCTGGACTACAGGTGACAGTCAGCCTGGGCTACAGTACAGGCTACAGTCCTTCAAAAAAAAAAAAAAAAAAAGGGGGGGGCGGCAGTCTGGAGTGAGTAGGCCAGACCCATTTCTGGGCTCCTCCCACCTCCCTGGTTGGAGTTCCTTGAGCTGACAGTGTGGGGGCTGATGCAGTGGTCTGGAGTGAGTAGGCCAGACTCCTGTATCTTGGCTCCTCCCACCTCCCCAGACTGGGTTGCCTGTGCTGGTCTGTGTCTAGGACGTCATGGCATGAAGTATAGGCCAGTCCCTGTTAACTTGCACCTCCCAGTCCTCTGTTTCTGGTAGGTCCCATTTTGCCTTGCTTGGGGAGGCCTAGAACCTGTGTGAGATGTGGAATCAGGCATTTTGCTATGGTATCCTGACTGGCCACTAGGTACCACCAACATCCCTGTTCACCTGAGTTACAGGGTGAATGGGCCAAAGGACAAAAACTTCCTTCCTCGTCATTAAAATAAAGACTATTCCTAAAATGGGTAGACAACAATGCAGAAAAGCCAACGAAAGAAAACTGAGAGATCTCCACCAAGGATGCCTAGTGCTACAATGGAAACCTCCAATGAAACAGAGAAATCAACAGAAATTCATTCCCAAAATTGAAACACAAAATCAATGAGACACTGATTAAAAAAATCGCTGAACTTGAAGCAAACTATCAAAGTACCAACAATCATATCAATGAAACTGAACATAATCATCTTCTAGAGCATTCAGCTTTTGACAGTAGTCTTAACTTGATTGAAGAAAACATTAGAAACCTCCAAAGAGATATGAATAAATTGAAGGTTAGTCAAGAAATGGAAGAACTCAACAATGGGTTGATTAAGCTTAATGAAGACTTGATCAAATACAAGAATGAATTCCAGGAACCATTAAGAAAATCAGAACTCGAGTTGAAATGTACCTCAAAAAAGAGATGGACATGATGCAAAATAACACAACAGAAAACAAAACTTAAATAGAAATTATAAAAACCTCTCTAGAACCACTGACCAACAGAGTTACTCATGTGGAAGACAGAACCTCTGACCTGGAAGAAAAGACAGAAGAAATTGATTGGGAGTCCAAAAATTTACTAAGTTCAAAAAATCAAGTGAACAGAACACAAGGGAACTGTGGAAGACCCTAAAATGATCAATCATCCAGATCATGGGTATACCAGAAGTAGAGGAAATCCAGACCAGAGGCATAGAGACTATATTCATCAAAACTATTGAAGAAATTTTTCCAAATCTCCCAGAAGAGAGGCCCATCCAGATACAAGAAGCCCACAGAACACCAAACAAACAGGACCAAAGAAGAAACTCTCCAAGACACAGCATAGTAAAAACTCTTAACAACAAAAACAAACACAGAGTGTTAAAAGCAGCAACGTACAAACTCACAACATACAAAGGCAATCCCATCAGAATTACATCAGATTTCCCTCAATGGAAACCATGAAAGACACGAGGGCCTGGAATGGAAAACTTCAAAGCCTGAAAAACTATTGCTTCCAACCCAAGCAAAAGTATCCTTCATAATAGAAGGTGAAAGAAAAACTTTCCATGAAAAAAGTCAACTCTATGAATATATGAACACAATGCCAAACCAATAGAGAATACTTGAAGGAATACTCCACACAGAACAGTCAAACAACCCATCTCAAGAGCCAACAAGAAGATCCTGATAACCAATATGAATCAGGATCAAAACAGTAAATAATACAAGAAATCACCAAACCCCATAAAACACCTCATCATGGCAGGGATTAATTCATACCTCATAGTAATCACCTTAACTATTAATGGTCTTCACTCACCCACCAAGAGAGACAGGTTATCAGGATGGATCAAAAAAACTGGAACCTTCTATCTGCTGTCTTCAAAAAATCCACCTCAACACTAAAGATAGACACCTCCTTGGAGTGAAAGATTGGAAAATGATATTCCAAGCTAATGGAAATTTTAAAAAGCCGGTGTTGCTATGCTAATATCTGATAAAATAGACTTCAAACCAAAAGTAATCAAAAGGGACAAAGAAGGCCATTTCTGACTCATCAAGAGAATGGACCACATGAGCACATCACAATCATAAATATATATGTGCCAAACACAGGGGCACCACACTTTATAAAACAAAATCTACTTGACAATAAAACAGAAAGAAACACCAACAAGATCATACTCAGTGACTTCAATACTCCACTATCATCAACAGATCATCCAAGCAGAAAATCAACAGGAAAATAATAAAGTTCAACAAATGCCATAGATCAACTACACCTAACAGATATCTCCAGAACTGTCCACCCCAACTGTATAGAGTACACATTCTTCTCAGCAGCTCATGGACTGTTCTCCAAAATGGACCATATCATAGGCCATAAAGTGTGTCTTCATAAAGTCACAAAACTGAAGTAACTTTTTGCATTATGTCATATCACAATGCTTTAAAGCTAGAAATTAAGCTAGGCACGTTGTGCATGCTTTAATCCCAGCACTCTGGAGGCAAATGTAGGAGGATCACAGTGAGTTTGAGGTGACCCCAACCCTACCTAGTGAATTCCAGGTCAGCCTAGGCTAGAGTGAGACCTTACTTTGAAAAACAAAAAAAACAAAACAAAACAGAAATTAACAAGAGACACATCAAGAATTCCACCAGCTCCTGGAGACTAAATGACATACTTTTAAACAATGAATGGGTCATGGAAGAAATAAAAAATGAAATTGTAAAATGACTAGAATTGAATGATAATGAAAACACAACCTACCAAAACTTATGTGATACAGTAAAGACAGTCAGTCCTAAAGGGAATATTTATAGGCCTAAATGCCTTTATTACAAAGACAGAGAGATCCCAAACCTATAACTTGACTCTCCCCCTAAAGGTGCTGGAAAATCAAGAAGCATCCAACCCAAAGGGCTCCAGATGGAAAGAAATAATCAAGATTAGAGCAGAAATTAATGAATTGGAAACAAAACAATTTTAAAAATCCATGAAATGAAGAGCTAGTTCTTTGAAAAATAAACAAGATTTACAACCCACTGACAAACTGATCAAGCAAAAGAAAGAGAAGTCTCAAGTTAACAAAATCAGAAGTTTTAGGAGCAATCACAACATACATCAATGAAATTGGAAGACTCATCAGGGCACACTTCCAAAATCTCTACTCTACAAAATTAAATAATCTGGAGGAAATGGATGAATTCCTAAACACATACCACCTACCAAAACTAAACTCAGTGCAGATTATTGTCCTAAAAAAAACCCATCACCATCCATGAAGATTGACAAGGTAATCAAAAATCTCCCCCAAAAGAAAAGTCCAGGACCAGATGGCTTCTCACCTGAATTCTACCAAGCCTTCATAGAAGAACTGAAACCAATTTTTCTCAAATTGTTCCACATAATCAGAGACCAGTGCATCTTCCCCAACTCCTTTTATGAAGGTAGCATCACCCTAATACCAGACAGAGAGGCAAAAAGGAAAGAAAATTATGGGCCTATATCCCTAATGAACTTAGATGCAAAGATCATGCACAAAATCCTTGGAAACTGAATTCAACAACACATCAAAACCATTATCCAACTTGATCAAATGGGCTTTATCCCAGGGATGCAGGGGTGGTTTAACATACAGAAATTGGTCAATGTAATATACCACATAAATAAACGGAACCATAAGAACCACATGATCATCTCAATTGATGCAGAGAAGGTGTTTGACAAAATACAACACCACTTGATGATCAAAACACTGGAAAGAATAGGCATGGCGGGTTTATATCTCAACAATAAACACTAAATATGAAGCTCATAAAGCCCAAATAATACTTAATGGGAAAACCTTAAGAAGTTTCCAGTGAGATTAGGAACAAGACAGGGGTGCCCACTCTCACCACTGCTCTTCAAGATTAGAAGTACTAGCCTAAGCAATAAGACAGGAGAAAGAAATAAAAGGGATTTAAATTGGAAAGGAAGAAGTTAAGTTAGATCTATTTGCAGATGACATAATCCTATATATAAGTGACCCAAAAGTCTCCATCTCAAAGCTTCTAAAGGTGATAAATTCCTTCAGCAAAGTGGCAGGATACAAAATCAATGCACAAATATCAGTTCCTTTTTGGTATGCAAAGGACAAATATACACAGAGAAAGAAATCAGTGAGGCTGTCCCATTTTCAATAGCAACAAAAAAGTAAATACTTTGGAATAACACTAACCAAGGTTGTGAAAAATCTACATAATGAAAACTTAAAAACACTCAAGAAAGAAATAGAGGACATCTTGAGAAGATGGAAAGACTTCCTATTCTCCTGGATAGGTCAAATTAATATTGTGAAAATGGCAGTTCTGCCAAAAGCAATATATAGTTTCAACTCAATACCAATAAAACTACCAGAATCATTCTACACAGAGATTGAAAACGTGAGCTCAAAATTCATATGAAATGTCAGAAGTCCTCAGATAACCAAACGTATCCTCAGAAAAATAAATCCCTCTGGCGGTATCACTATACCTGATCTAAAGCTATATTACAAAGCCATAGTGACAGAAACAGCATGGTACTGGAATAAAAACAGAAACATAGACCAATGGAACAGAATCGAAGACCCAGACCTTAGGGCAAGCAAGTACTGCTGCTTGATCTCTGACAAAGGGGCCAATAATGTAGACTGGAGAAAAGACAGCATCTTCCAGAAATGGTGAAACTGGATGACCATATGTACAAAAAAGGAAATTATATCCACTTATTTTGCCAAACACAGAAATCAAGTTCAAATGGATGAAAGACCTCAATATAAGACCTGAAACTCTTCAAGTACTGGAAGAAAAAATAGGAGGCACTCTCCACAATCTAGGACTGGGAAAAGACATCCTGAACAAATCCCCAGTAGCCAAGAAATTAAACAAGCACTCAACCAACGGGATCTCATGAAGCTAAAAAACTTTTGCACAGACAAACATACTATAAACAGAGCCAACAGATTAATGGGAGAAAATCATTGCCAGCTCTACTACTGACAGCAACCTAACATCTAGAATCTACAAAGAACTCAAAAAAGTAAACAATAGGAAAAAAATTCCACTCCAAAAGTGGGACAGAGAATTAAATAGGGAGTTCTCAGAGGAAGAATTACAAATGGCTAATACACATTTAAGAAAATGTTCAACATCTCTAACCATTAGGGAAATGCAAATTAAAACAACCATGAGATTCTTCCTTACCCCAATAAGAATAGCAAACATTAAAAAATGAAATGAAAACAAGTGTTGGTGAGGATGTGGATAAATAGGAATGATCATTCACTGTTGATGAGAATATACACTGATACAACCACTGTGGAAATCAATATAGAGACTCCTGAAAAGGATGAATAAAGAGTTACCAACAGTCCCTTTTATTCCCTTACTGGGCATTTACCCTAAAAGCTCCACATCTCAGTTCAGAAATATTTGCTTAACCATGTTTATAGCTGCTCAATTCATAATAGCTCCAAACTGGAATTAATCCAGGTGCCCATCATTGAATGAATGGATAAGCAAGATGTGGTATATCTATGTGAGAGAATTCTATTCAGCAATTAGAAAAAATTGACACAATGAAATTTGTAGAAAAATAGTCAAACTAGGAACATATCATTCTTAGTGAACTCACAATCACAGAAAGACAACTGTCACATGATCTCACTCATCTGTAGTTCCTAACCTGTATCAGCCCAAGTTGCTGACATAACTGAATAACATCTTGAGGCTTGGACAGTAGGGAAGGTGGGGCTTTGGTGAAGGGAATGGGTGGTGGAAGGGACACAAAACTGAACCCAAATTGAACTGGTACCATAGAATCCTATATCCTGGAAGTCAGTCTAAAAGGTGGAACCTCAAGAGGACCTTAGGGGGAGCACCCGAATCAAAAGCCCCTGGAGAAGGTGAGACAAAACCTAACCTCAAATTTCTCCTGTTTCTCTTTCTTCTCTGTCTTTTCCTTTTTTCTTTTCCTTTGGTGATGGCCTATAATTATGATGGATGTGGTCTATATCCACAATGAGTTGTTGATCAGAGAGACTTACTAGATCTCCCAAAACAAACAAGACAGACTTCTGTCAGAGATTACCCACCAGAGGTTAATGATAAGACCCTATTGCTGATGACACCAAATGTTGTTGGCATGGAACATGGAGACATGGTTGGAATTTGGAGGAGAGCCAGTCTCCAGACAATTAGTCCATCTAGTGCTGGAAAGCACTACATTAGCATCCAGGGGAAAGTGGCCAATATCTGTCCAAGCAACTCAAAGTCTAAGCAACTCAGAAGCTAACAACCTGATGGGATGCTCACACAAGTGCAGCAGTACACAGCCATGGTGGATAACCAACTGCTCTTGGATTGGATAACAGATCTGTTTGGGGAAAATGAGCAAGAGTGCTGCTTTCTTAGTGAATCTAGTATCAGCACAAGGGTGATGGAGATAGATTCTGAGGACACTCAACATCTACCAAACCAGAGATCCAGAGGCTCCTAAGTGCCCATCACTGAAGTAGACTTAAAATGCTCCCCGCATGGCTCAGGGAATTTTGTGGAACAGGCGGCAGGGATATTGTTAGAACCACAAGTTTGGACATTTTGGACAGAGACATTGCCTTCCCTCCACCATAATGCATGACCCAGAATCCCCATGGGTTGACCTGCATCCCCAAAGAGGAAGGGCTCTTCAGAAAAGTGGCAGGGAGGAGGAAAAGGATGGTATGGACATGTGTTGTTTACATACAAAATATTTCCATATCCAAGAAAGAAATTTTTTTTATTTTTTATTTTTTTATTTTTGGAGAGAGACACAGAGAGGGACAGACAGAGAGACAGGGAGAGGGAGACAGATAGAGAATGGGCGCGCCAGCAGTCTCTCAGCTGCTATGAATGAAATCCAGATGCATGCGCCCCCCTTGTGGGCAAGTGCAGCATTGCGCCCTTGCATCACTTTGCATCTGGCTAAATGTGGGACCTGGAGAATGGAACCAATGGAGATTGGAACCAGCGTTCTTAGGCTTAGGATGCAGGCGCCTTAACCGCTAAGCCATCTCTCCAGCCCATAAGAAAGAAATTTAAAAAAAAAGAAAAAGCCCAGGTCATAGTTATCATACCTACCAGGACTCGGGTAACATTGCAGAGGAAGTGGCAGAATGCATATTCAGAGAAACTTCTTCAAGGAGATGGCAGAGACACTGAGAAGACTCAAAACACCAAAGCTAAACATAAGAGACTGCTGCAAGGTCAACACTACAAGAATCATTTTTGCCATGCTCTCCTTCCAATAGTTAAAGAACACCTCAGATGAGGGTAGAAAGAATATAAGAGCCACAGGGTGTGAAGGAGTACTTTGGATTTCTGTCCTCAGGACATGAACTGACCAATGCATACATGACCTCAGAGCAGATGACATCACCCTCAAGACCTGCACAATTCGGATCCCATCAACATTTTAACATAGAGTATAGAGGAGGACATTAAAAAATGACATATCAAAATGTAGGAAGGACTACTTGGAAAGAGAGGGGCTCAGTGAAAGGGGGCGGGGAAAGGGAGATATAAAAGGGTAATAGAATGGGAATCCAATAAAATTACAGTATGTTCAGGAATTAAACTTTTCAAGAAAACGTTAAAAAGCATAAACGGGGTGGAGTCTGGGAAGAGGGATGGCTCAGCAGTTAAGGCACTTCCTTGCAAAGCCAGATGGCTGGGGTTTGATCCCCAGAACCCATGTAAACCCAGATGCACAAAGTGATTCATACATCTCGAGTTCCTTTATAATGGCAAGATTCTCTGGCATGCCCATATGCTCATATTCATATTCTCTCTCTCTCTCTCTCCCTCTCTCTCTCTCACTCTATCTCTCTCTCTCTCTTTCCACAAGCAAAAACATATATTTTTAGAAAAGAAAAAGAAAGCTTATGCACTGAGTTTAATATCCTGCATCTAGGAAATGAGGAGATAGATAAGAGAGAACATGTTTCAGTTTAGCCTCTCTTCTCATATGGTTTTCCTGTTTCTTCAGTAAAATCAGATTTTTTGAAAAATCCTATTTATTTTTCTGTTAAAAAGTAAATGCCTAGGCATATTTGCTAAAGATGCTACTCTTTATTACAGACATCTTTGCTCAGTCATGTTTTTTTTTATCTTTTTTTTATTGACAACTTCTATACTTACATACAAAAAATGCTTGATATTTCCCTCCCCTGCCTCCATACCCCTTTAGAACTTCAATCTCCATCATATCCCTTCCTTCTCTCCATTAGTCTCTCTTTTAATTTGATATCATCATCTTTTTCTTCTATTATGAGGGTCTTGCGAAGGTATTGCTAGGCACTGCAAGGTCATGGATATCAAGGCCAATATCTGTCTGGGCAGTTGCATTGTAAAGAGTCATACCCTTCCTTTGGCTCTTCCATTCTATCTGCCCCCACTTCCGCAATGGGCCCTGAGCCTTGGAGGGTGTGGCAGAGATGTTTCAGTGTTGGGCACTCCTCCATCCCTTCTTCTCAGCACTATGTTGCCTTTTGGGTGATCCCAGTGGTCATCGCCATCTGAAAAGAGAAGCTTCTCTAACCGGAAGTGAGAGTAGCATTAATATGTGAATATGGACATTAAGTGTAGTTAGTCATGTTTTTTATTACTCTATTCACAATAGCTAGGAGATGTGGTGCATGTATACAACAAATTTCTTTAGGGAAAAATGAAATAATGGAATTTTCAGGAAAATGGATTTTGTACACAGGTACAAAAATACAAATGCCTCATGTTCTCTCTCATACGTGGTTCCTAACATGGAACACATTGATTTGCTTTTCAGTTGTAGTGAACATCAGTAGCACTGACAAGGAACTGGAATGAGGCTAGGAGAGAGAACACAGGTAGGGATGATGGGAAGAGATACTTAATGGGCAAGTGGAGGGACAGAATGTAGGAGGTGGAAGTACTGGGGAGATTAGACCTCAGAGAAATTATACAAAACTAATGACAACATGAATCAGCATCATAGAAACCTTCCTCTTGATTAGCTTATGAAAAGATATAACTCTTAGGCCCAGTGTGGTGGCACATGCCTTTAATCCCAGCACTCAGGAAGCAGAGGTAGGAGAATTGCTATGAGTTCAAGATCACCCTGAGACTACTTGGTTAATTCCAGGTCAGCCTGGGCCAGAGTGAGACCCTACCTTGAAAAACCAAAAAAATAAAAAAATAAAAAAAGATATAACCCTTAATAAGGGGGTGGGAACAATTCCCCAAAAAGAAGTGCCCTGTAGGAGATATAGAAAACTTAAAACCATAGACTCTAGGCTGGAGAGATGCCTATGAAGCCAAAGGACTCCAGTTTGATTCCCAGGACCCATGTAAGCCAGTTGCATAATGGTGCATGTGTCTGGAGTTTGTTTACAATAGCTGAAAGTCCTGGCATGCCCATTCTCCTTTACACACACACACACACATACACACACACATCTCCCTCTTTTTATATCTCTCTCAAATAAATAAATTAAAATTAATTTAATTTAATTTAATTTTAAAAAAACAAACATGGAGACATGGTTGGAATTTGGAGGAGAGCCAGTCTCCAGACAATTAGTCCATCTAGTGCTGGAAAGCACTACATGAGCGTCCAGGGGAAAGTGGCCAATATCTGTCCAAGCAACTCAAAGTCTAAGCAACTCAGAAGCTAACAACCTGATGGGATCTCACAAAAGTGCAATAGCACACAGCCATGGTTGATAACCAACTGCTCTTGGATTGGATAACAGATCTGTTCGGGGAAATGAGCAAGAGTGCTGCTTTCTTAGTGAATCTAGTATCAGCACAAGGGTGATGGAGATAGATTCTGAAGACACTCAACATCTACCAAATCAGAGATCCAGAGGCTCCTAAGTGCCCATAACTGAAGTAGACTTAAAATGCTCCCAGCATGGCTCAGGGAATTTTGTGGATGAGGGGGCAGGGATATTGATAGAAGCACAAGTTTGGACATTTTGGACAGAGACATTGCCTTCCCTCCACCATAATGCATGACCCAGAATCTCCATGGGTTGACCTGCATCCCCAAAGAGGAAGGCCTCTTCAGAAAAGTGGCAGGGAGGAGGGAAAGGATGGTACTGGCATGTGTTGTTTACATACAAAATATTTCCATATCTAAGAAAGAAAATTTTTTTATTTTTTATTTTTTTATTTTTGGAGAGAGAAACAGAGAGAGACAGACAGAGAGACAGGGAGAGGGAGACAGATAGAGAATGGGCGCGCCAGCAGTCTCTCAGCTACTATGAACGAAATCCAGATGCATGCGCCCCCCTTGTGGGCAAGTGCAGCATTGCGCCCTTGCATCACTTTGCATTTGGCTAAATGTGGGACCTGGAGATTGGAACCGTTGTAGATTGGAACCAGCGTTCTTAGGCTTAGGAGGCAGACACCTTAACCGCTAAGCCATCTCTCCAGCCCATAAGAAAGAAATTTAAAAAAAAGAAAAAGCCCATGTCATATTTATCACACCTACCAGGACTCAGGTAACATTGCAGAGGAAGTGGCAGAATGCATATTCAGAGAAACTTCTTCAAGGAGATGGCAGAGACACTGAGAAGACTCAAAACACCAAAGCTAAACATAAGAGACTGCTGCAAGGTCAACACTACAAGAAACATTTTTGCCATGCTCTCCTTCCAATAGTTAAAGAACACCTCAGATGAGGGTAGAAAGAATATAAGAGCCACAGGGTGTGAAGGAGTACTTTGGAGTACTGTCCTCAGGACATGAACTGACCAATGCATACAATGACCTCACAGCAGATGACATCACCCTCAAGACCTGCACAATTTGGATCCCATCAACATTTTAACATAGAGTATAGAGGAGGACATTAAAAAAATGACATATCAAAATGTAGGAAGGACTACTTGGAAAGAGAGGGGCTCAGTGAAAGAGGGCAGGGAAAGGGAGATAAAAAGGGTAATAGAATGGGAATCCAATAAAATTACAGTATGTTCAGGAATTAAACTTTTCAAGAAAACGTTAAAAAGCATAAAGGGCGTGGGGGAGTCTGGGAAGATGGATGGCTCAGCAGTTAAGGCACTTCCTTGCAAAGCCAGATGGCTGGGGTTTGATCCCCAGGACCCATGTAAACCCAGATGCATAAAGTGATTCATACATCTCGAGTTCCTTTATAATGGCAAGAGGCTCTGGCATGCCCATATGCTCATATTCATATTCTCTCTCTCTCTCCCTCTCTCTCACTTTATCTCTCTCTTTCTCTTTTTCCACAAGCAAAAACATATATTTTTAGAAAAGAAAAAGAAAGCTTATGCACTGAGTTTAATATCCTGCATCTAGGAAATGAGGAGATAGATAAGAGAGAACATGTTTCAGTTTAGCCTCTCTTCTCATATGGTTTTCCTGTTTCTTCAGTAAAATCAGATTTTTTGAAAAATCCTATTTATTTTTCTGTTAAAAAGTAAATGCCTAGGCATATTTGCTAAAGATGCTACTCTTTATTACAGACATCTTTGCTCAGTCATGTTTTTTTTTATCTTTTTTTATTGACAACTTCTATACTTACATACAAAAAATGCTTGATATTTCCCTCCCCTGCCCCCATACCCCTTTAGAACTCCAGTCTCCATCATATCCCTTCCTTCTCTCCATTAGTCTCTCTTTTAATTTGATGTCATCATCTTTTTCTTCTATTATGAGGGTCTTGCGAAGGTAATGCTAGGCACTGCAAGGTTATGGATATCAAGGCCAATATCTGTCTGGGCAGTTGCATTGTAAAGAGTCATATCCTTCCTTTGGCTCTTCCATTCTATCCACCCCCTCTTCCCCAATGGGCCCTGAGCCTTGGAGGGTGTGGCAGAGATATTTCAGTGTTGGGCACTCCTCCATCCCTTCTTCTCAGCACTATGTTGCCTTTTGGGTGATCCCAGTGGTCATTGCCATCTGAAAAGAGAAGCTTCTCTAACCAGAAGTGAGAGTAGCATTAATATGTGAATATGGACATTAGGTGTAGTTAGTCATGTTTTTTATTACTCTATTCACAATAGCTAGGAGACGTGGTGCATGTATACAACAAATTTCTTTAGGGAAAAATGAAATAATGGAATTTTCAGGAAAATGGATTTTGTACACAGGTACAAAAATACAAATGCCTCATGTTCTCTCTCATACGTGGTTCCTAACATGGAACAGATTGATTTGCTTTTCAGTTGTAGTGAACATCAGTAGCACTGACAAGGAACTGGAATGAGGCTAGGAGAGAGAACACAGGTAGGGATGATGGGAAGAGATACTTAACCAGCAAGTGGAGGGACAGAATGTAGGAGGTGGAAGTACTGGGGAGATTAGACCTCAGAGAAATTATACAAAACTAAGGACAACATGAATCAGCACCATAGAAACCTTTCTCTTGATTAGCTAATGAAAAGATATAACTCTTAGGCCCAGTGTGGTGCATGCCTTTAATCCCAGCACTCGGGAAGCAGAGGTAGGAGGATTGCTGTTAGAGCAAGGCCACCCTGAGACTACAGAGTGAATTTCAGGAAAGCCTGGTCTAGAACGAGACCCTACCTCAAAAAACAAACAAAAATAAAAAGATATAACCCCTTGTGCCAGGCATGGTGGCACATGACTTTAATCGCAGCACTCAGGAGGCAGAATAGGAGGATTGCCATGAGTTCAAGATCACCCTGAGACTACTTGGTTAATTCCAGGTCAGCCTGGGCCAGAGTGAGACCCTACCTTGAAAAACCAAAAAAAATAAAAAAAAATAAAAAAAAAAGATATAACCCTTAATAAGGGAGTGGGAACAATTGTCCAAACAGAAGTGCTCTGTAGGAGATATAGAAAACTTAAAACCATAGACTCTAGGCTGGAGAGATGCCTATGAAGCCAAAGGACTCCAGTTTGATTCCCCAGGACCCATGTAAGCCAGTTGCATAATGTGGTGCATGTGTCTGGAGTTTGTTTACAATAGCTGAAAGTCCTGGCATGCCCATTCTCCTTTACACACACACACACACATACACACACACATCTCCCTCTTTTTATATCTCTCTCAAATAAATAAATTAAAATTAATTTAATTTAATTTAATTTTAAAAAAACAAAGGATCTGGCTGGTAAGTCCTAATGCCAGAACTGGATTACCCTCACAGAGAGCTGTTCATCAGGAAGGCCCATGAGGCCCCCAAAATGATGCAGGCTATTGCCAAAGCACTTGGTTACCCAATAGAGCTAAATGGTAAGACCCTATTGCTGAAGACAACACAAGCTGTGAGCACAGGGTAATGAGAGATCATGCTGCAACTTAAAAGGAAGCCAACTGCCTTCTGGCTAGCCTTCATAATGCTGGAAAGTGCTATGGGAGCTTCAGAGGGATAATGACCACCAACAGTGTGAACAAGCAGGGAATTCTATAGGCTACAACAACAACCAGCTTGGCAAGATATTCACACCTGTTTGATCATAGCAAACAGGCTATGGGGGAAAACAACTGCTCTCCAATTAGATATGAGGCCTGCTCAGCACCAAGAACCAAGTCAGAACACAATAGATAGGAAGGACACTGGTTTTCAGCTAAGAAGAGAGGTGTGCCCTTTGAAAACACTATGTTTACCTACTTTGATCCATGCTACTCTCACTCTTAGTTGGATAATCTGTTGTTTTTTTTTAAATATGGCAGCAAATACCAGGAGATCCAAGATTCATCAATACAACAGCAACAACAAACATAGCCGCCTGCCCCCCCCCCCAAAATAGCCACCTCTCAGGCACAAGACAAGCCACCTCTATCACATCACCCAGGGCCTGAGAGATATTACAGAGGAACTGGTGATTTATACTCAAGTGCTTCTCTCACTGATAACCTGATAATCTTCTCCAGGATGATGGTGGTAGACATGAGGAGACTCAGTACTCATCAAACAGATTCAGAGAATGCAAAATGCTCAGCACTAAAGGAGATTTAGAACATGCATGCCAAGGCTCAGGGAAAACTGAATAGCAGGGGGCAGAGAGATTGTAAGACACACAGGGTGGGAAGGTAGCCCTAGACAATGTCTCCTTGCCCATCATCACTAGTATGACTGATGCATTCAAGGCCCCACAATGAAAGGCAACAATCCCGCTAAGGAGGGCATTCAGTAGAATGGGAATGGGAGAGAGGGGATGTAAGAGTATAATCTGGAGGGAATATGACCATTAAGCAATATGTTCATACCATAAAGTTCAGAATAATAGAAATAATCATCCAAAAAGGAAAACAGTAAAATTAAACATGGCTTTCCTGTGGTAATGGCTTCAGGAGCAGCTTCAGATGCAGCCATCTGGAGGCCAAGCATGAGATTGACATGAACTGGGTCTCCACTTGAGTCTTACAGGTTGATTGACTAAAGCAAATAAAAATCATGCCTAATCATGCTATCCAAACTAGCAAGGGCAATTTTTGAAAGTTAAACTGACCCATGTCCACCTGTGCAGTACAAGGGCTGACCCTGCTGAACTCCTGGTTTGATATCTATGGGCACCCTGTGTTTCTTTTCAGAGACAGAGTTTCCTGATGCAGATCCCATTGTGAGACTGTAATGGCTAATGAGGCTCGTTTTCCATTCAACATAAAGCCTGTCCCTTAATTAGTGGTTGTGACCAGTATCAAGTATAAGTATTGTTCTTTTAAATTTCCCCCTCTACTCACAAGTACAATTTTCCTTTTCATAGGTAGACGTAAAGCTCCATGTCCTGTTCCTGTGCCAGCAGCTATAGATACACGATGCTGTCTGTGGTAGGTAGACAGGAAGGGAAGTGGTTCTGAGAGGGATGAGGCAGGGAAGCCTATGCTCGATGTCCTTCTCTCTCTAAAATCAATGAACACAGCTTCTGAAGGTGAACTTAGTACTTAGGCTTTAGCTTCAGCAGAACAGTGTGCCATGGGTGTTTTTTTCATTGTGCATGGTTTTTATTAACTTCCTCTTATCCTGATTTTTCTTTTTTTTTCTTTTTTATTTTTTTGGAGAGAGACAGAGAGAGAGAGAAAAAACAGATAGTGATGGACGCGCCAGCAGCCAATCAGCTGCTGCCAACGAAATCCAGATGCGTGCACCCCCTTGTGCTCAAGTGCGGCATTGCGCCCTTGCGTCACTTTGCATCTGGCTAAACGTGGGACCAGGAGATTGGAACTGCTGGACATTGGAACCAGTGTTCTTTAGGCTTAGAAAGCAGGCACCTTAACCACTAAGCCATCTCTCCAGCCCTATCCTGATTCTTTGTGACTAAAAATACGGATTAGCACCAGCCACAGAGATGACCCAACTTATCTTTATCAGAACAAACCTGCACCTCAGCTACACTAACCAAGTGAGTAAATGATCAGTGTAATACATTGTTCAAGTCTTTGACGTTCCTCACCAAAAGACACAATCTGGAGGGACTGCCTCACCTCAGAGATATACTACTCACTGGAAAGCTTGAGAAAAGGGTTTGGATAGTCTACAAAAATTGAGACTTTGTCATTTCTTGAGAAGTTTAAAGAATTTTATGAGGCAAGATGTTTAGAAAATTCTTTTACTTTTTGAGGAAATGATGGTTTTCCAGTTTTAAAACAGACTAGAACAAGTTGAGAAATTACAGTGCTAAGCTTGGGTCAGCCAGTGCTTCTCAATCCCCTTACAAATGTGAATAGTCACGGAGGCAGGGGTCTCTTATTGGTGCCTAGACACTGGCCTGTAGTTTTCATCTTGGAGAATCAGGGCTAGATCCTAACACAAAGACCATTACGATACACGAAGGCCAGGTATTGTGTGCCTGTACTTCTCAGCTGCTTGTAAGGCTGAAACAGGAGGATTGTTTGAACCCAGAAGTTCCATCCTTATGATCCTGGGCAACAGAGAAACACTGTCTCAGGGGAAAAATAGATACAAAATGGGAAAAGGATGAGAATTCCAATTTTCTGAGATGAGATAGTAATATAGGAATAGGGCTCTGAAGAATGACTTCTGGGAATCCCTGAACACAGGGAGAGGTCAATCACAGGATTATTTTAGATAAGACTGAGCCAGGCATAGTGTGCATGTCTTTAATCCCAGCACACAGGAGGCAGAGGTAGGAGGATCACCATTAGTTCAAGGCCACCCTAAGACTACATAGATAGGATTCTAGGCACTCAGGTTAATTGTCATGTACCTGTGAAGAAAGCAGTTGAAAGTAGCGCAACCATGAGGTGTAGGTAGGCAGGTCTCCTTTCCCATGTGGAATTCCTGCCAAAGGCAGATTTACTATGCAGCACATAGAGAAGGGAAGAAGGCATACTTTTCTTGCAATGGGTCTAGAGCAGAAAAAGGAATTTGAGCTTATTTTTAGGAGTATCTAGACTTGTGAACAGTGTGGAGGATTCTAACGCATATGCTAGTTTTTCTTGTCTATGTATCTCACCTATTACAAAACAGTCAAATGATGTTATGATGTGGGGAAAAGAGCAAATTCTAAGAACTTTTTCTTCTTTTCTCCTACCCTCCCTTCTTCCTCACCATCCTATTCTTCCACCTCCTTTTTAAAAAAATATATTATATATTTAGTTATTTGAGAGAGAAACAGAAAGAGAAAGAGAATGGATATGATAGGGCCTCTAGCCACTGCAAACAAATTCCAGATGCATGCACCACAATCTTGTGCATCTGGATTTATGTGGGTCCTGGGGAATCAAACCTGGGTTCTTTGGATTTTCTGGCAAGCACCTTAAGTGCTTAGTCATCTCTCTAGCCCATTTTTAAAAAATGTTTCAAATATACCCCCTTTTTTTGAGACAGAGTCTCATTATGTAGCTCAGCTTGACTTCTAACATGCTACTTATATCACACTTCTATCACACAGGCTGGCATAACTTGAGATCCTTTTCACTCATCTAAGTAATGGTATTGAAGGGGCCAAACTGATACCATGACAGGCTTCAGTAAGGCACCGCCCTGACTAGGCCAAAGTTTCAATTTTCCAAAGGGGTGGGCTGTGGGAGCTGAGTCAGTTCCTGGAGAAATGTTCAAACATGCCTAGACATGTCCTTTTCAACCCAACCAATCAAAGATGTACAAATATATCTGCTGCTTGCTTAGCTAATCACATTAGGAGATTACCTCACCCACCCAGAATTCTCCTAGACCTGGCCACCAAAACATTAAGACCAATAAAAAAAAATTAAAAAAAACCACACACACACACACACACACACACACACACACACACACACACGTATAGTTACTGTTCAAATTAGCTGATCATGTTAAAAGACTAAAATCCCACCAAAATTCCTTTAGCTGTGTTTAAAAGGAATGAATGGTTGACCCCTTCTGCAGAATAAACGCTCTATGCTTTTTACATACTATTTGTCTCTGGGGTCTTTCTTCAGCTATTTTTGGACCCTTACATTTGGGGGCTTACCCAGGATCTCTGGGAACCCCCCAGGCTCAATAGTGGAGCGTTTTCTAGGGGAACTATTGGTTCTCCACCAATTGGTGAATTGAGGCGCTCCTCTGTGTTTTGTGTCTGTTTTACTCTGCTCCTTGTTTCTGTGGTAAATCTGGTGTCTGGACACAATCTGGAGGCTCATGGAGGTGAGGCTGATGAGCCACGTATTACCTTGGGGCTGGGGGCTTCCAAGGATGCTCCAGACCCTCTTCTGGTGCAGCTGGAGGGCTCCTGTGTGGTGGAGCCCCAGGCACCCATCTGGTGGAGCCGGAGGGCTCCCGTCTTAATCTGGTTTTAATAGACACTGACGGGTCGTGCCCGTCTGGTGAAACCCATTCACGCGATAGGCTGCCATCAGTAGAATTTGAGTGTCTTTTTCGCTTCCTGGGCATTTGTTTCTGTGTCTCTGTGTTTGTGTCTTGTTCATCCTTGTTACTTTCTTGTAAGACACCATGGGACAGGTGGCAAGCTCCACCCCACTGGACCTAGTCCAGTCACACTTCAAGGATTTCAGACACCTGGCAGACAATCTGGGTTTAACAGTACAGCTTCAAAAATTAACCATCTTTTGTAGGAATGAATGACTGACTTTCAATGTGAGATGGCTAGAGAGAGGCTCCTTCCACGTTCCCACCATTTATCAGGTTAAAGGTATTGCATATGGGAGTCCTGGGCATCCTGATCAGGTCCCGTACATTACTGTTTGACAATATCTAGTGGAGAGCCCCCCTTCTTGGGCATTTCCAAGTGTGTTAGAGATATTGATAAAGATTATCCCCAAAACAGTTGTCATGTTTTCATAGAAAATGTATTTCATGGAGTTTATTAATAGGAGCTATCTCAAATCAATGGGTTATATAAAACCTAAAGATATATATATTGGTAATATAACGCAAGTCCAGTTGTCAAGAGTTTTTTTTTTTTTTTTTTTTTTTTTTTTTTTCACCTAAATACTAAGGCTTTTTCTCTGCAAATTTCCAATAGTAAAATGTTTTACTTTTTAAAGCCAAACTACTTGCTCTTTGTCAGTGGGTAATAAGATTAATCGATTTGGTGTAATTTTTAGTCTTATAAAAAAGATGGTTAATTATGGGTTGAGATGAAATGATTAAAGGAACTGAGAAGGTATTTGTCAATGCTGGACATAAAATGCTTACGCTTTTTTAAAAATAGAACAGAATGTTAAAGTATGTGGATAAAGATGTACATATATAAAAATGATGTAAGAGATCTATAAAGAACAGATTTTGCCTAAAATTAATTTCCTTTTAGAAGGAACAGAAAGCTAATTTTCAGGCTAAACCTAAACACCATGTCTGAAGTTAAAGTTTTTTTTAACTGTTTACAGACTTTTAAGGATGCTCTAAAGGTTTTATATAGGGGCATAGACTTAATGTAAATTTTGCTTACATTACACACAAGTGATGTCCTATGCTAGGTGGGTCACAAAGTCATAAGTACAGATGTAATTCATATTCTTTGGAGGTCTAACCAGGTTAGACATAGATAAGCCCTATCACCTTATGTATTACAAATGGATAAAATAAATTAGGTAAAAACAAACAACTTCAGAGTAAGACAAGGAATGCCAGGATGCTTAGCTCTCTGCTCTATCATTTCCTTTTGCTCTTGCTTACTGTTATGTTCTAAAGTCATGGCAAGCTGGACTCTGGAAAAAGGGATGATGACCCCTTTATCTCAGACCCCATGCAAGTTTAGGCCATATGTCCCCCTGACCCTGTCCTGACAAAATGGTCAATTGTCTCCGACAAAGAAAAGAGAATAAGAAACGGCATATAACTTTGTCTCTCTTTATAGTTCTCTTTTGAACACCTGTTCATCTGTTAGATGAAATTTCTCAGTAGACAAAAGGTTAAATAGGTAAACCAAATCATGGTATTTAATCAAGTTACAAACTCCTTACATAAGGCAATAAACAGATGATATTAGAAAAAGGACATCACAGGCTGGAGAGATAGCTTAATGGTTAAGGCACTTGCCTGCAAAGCCAAAGACCCCAGTTTGATTCCCCAGGACCCACATTAGCCACATGCTCAAGGGGCACATACATCTTGAGTTTGTTTGCAGTGGCTGAAGGCCCTGATGTGCCCATTCTTTCTTCTTCTGTCTGTCTCTCTCTCTGCTTGAAAATAAATAAAATTTTTTAAAAGGGCATCAAATAAATGATAACAGTTAAGGTGCTTATCTGGGAAGCCTAAAAATCTAGGTTTGATTCCCCAACATCCCTATTCTTGTTGCTAAACCTAAATCTGATTTAAAACAGGTTCTCTAATATCCCTTTTCAAGACAGTCTTCTACACCCATCAGCCCACATGGGAGGACTATCAGCAACTCTTACAGAACCTCTTCACCACAGAGGAACATGAAAAATATCTGAAGGGAAGCCAAGAAACTAGTGTTGGGAGCCAATGACCACCTCATGGAAAATTCTAATGTTATTGACAAGGTTTTCCTTTCCACACAACCAGACTGGGATCCCAACACCCCTGACAGTAGGGCGTTCCTTAACCTCATTTGCCAGGCTCTGATGGGTGGTCTCCAGGCAGCCACTTGCTCAGTGCCCTACAAATTTGTCTAAGGTGGGTAAAGGGACCCAAGGGCCTACAGAGCCCCCCACTGCTTTCCTAGAAAGGCTGCAGAAAACATGTAGGACATACCACTCCCCCCTCCATAGATCCTGAAGTCCCTGAGAATAGGCGAGCTATTAATGTTGCTTTTGTAACTCAGTCCACACCAGATATTAGAAAGGATATTCAAAAAATAAAAGGCTTTAAGAGTAAACTTCTTTCAGAGTTAATAGAGATTACTGCCAGGGTATATAATAATGAAGACACTCTGAAGATAAACAGGCTAAGAAAATGACCAAGGATATAGTGGCTACCTTCCAGAAAGCACAGGCCCCACAAGTCAGCCCTTATACTTTGCTCAATATGATTCCACCTGAAAGACATATACTGTGCTGGACCTAAAGGACACTTTCTTTAACATCCCATTGGCGAAGGAAAGTCAACCCATTTTTGCCTTTGAATGGACAGATATGGAACAAGGTACCAGTGGACAACTGAACTGGACTAGACTTCCACAGGGATTTAAAAATTCCCCTACTCTCTTTGATAAGACTCTCCATAAGGATTTGCAGGGTTTTTGCAATGAGACACCTGAAGCAACACTCCTTCAGTATATGGATGACCTCCTCTTAGCCACAGAAACAGAGGAAAAATGTCTCGCTGTCAAAGAGCATCTCCTGACACCTTACAACATCTGAGCTATCCTGTGTCAGCCAGTAAGGCTCAGCTGTGCATGGGTAAGGCAATGTACTTGGGATACGAACTCCAAGGAGGTAAGAGGATGCTGTCAGCCTCTAGAATTTAGGCCACTACTCAGATCCCCACACCTCAGACTAACAGGCAAATCTGAGAATTCCTCGAAACTGTGGGGTATTACAGAATTTGGATTCCAAGGTATGCTAAATTAGCCAAGCCTCTATATGAGGCCACTAGAGGGCAAAAAAAAAAAAAAAAAAAAAAAAAAAAAGAGAGATTTTAATTGGACTAAAAATGAGAAACAAACATTCCAAAAACTTCCCTGGTGCTTCCAGACTTAACCAAACCCTTCCATTTATACATGGATGAAAAGAAGGGGACAGCCAGGAGCCTCCTAACCCAGAGACTGAGGCCATGGCATTGCCCAGTGGCCTATTTGTCCAAGAAGTTAGACCCAGTAGCCACTGGATGGCCCCCTTGCCTCTGGGCTATTGCAGCTGCTGCTATTCTGACAAAGGACACAGACAAACCTTGGGACAGACTTTATCAATTACAGCCCCGCATGTGATAGAGACTCTTCTAAAAAGCCCTCCTGATTGATGGCTCTCCAACTCCTATATAACTCACTATCAGGCCTTGCTCTTAGATCAACCAAGGATACAGTTTTGCCAAACTGCGGTTTGAATCCAGCCTCCCTGCTGCCTGAGACCAATAAGGCATCTAGTCCTCCGCATGACTGCGTAGAGATCACTGCCACCTTCCATGGGCTCTGACAGATCTGACAGATGTGGCTTTGCTGGACCCTGACCTGGTGATGTATTCTGATGGGAGCAGCTTTATCATGGATGGAATCAGGTATGCAGGAGCAGCAATGGTGATTTTGGAAGAAACCCTGTGGGCTGAGGCCCTGCCTCGGAGTACATCTGCTCAGAAAGCTGAACTGGTAACACTGACCAAAGCTCTGATACTGGGAAAAGACAAGACAGTAAATATTTAAACAGACAGCTGTTATGCTTTTGCCACGGCTCATATCCATGGGGCCATCTACCAGGAGCAAAGGCTATTAATAACAGAAGGTAAAGACAATAAAAATAAAATAAAATTTTAGACCTATTAACTGCCATTTAGGTGCTTACTAAAGTGCCTATAATTCATGGTCTGGGTCATCAGAAAGGGGAGACCACAAAAGCAAGAGGGAACAGACTGGCAGACCAAATAGCAAAGAGTACTGCCTCTCAGCATCCATCAGATTGGTTACCCTCTTGGCACCCACTCTTCCTGAGAGACCAACATACATGGAACAGGACCTATAGCTAAAGGAACAGACCCCACAAGGATGGTACCAACTGGAGGATGGACGACTGTTGCTGCTGGAGACTGGCTAAACAAATACACAAAGGAACTCACTTAGGCAGCAACAAGCTAGCTGAGCTAATTAGGAAAGAGCTTTTCTTCCCAGGAATAGACTCAGTCATCAAGGACACCACCATCTGCTGTCAGGCCTGCTAACAGACAAATGCCTCTGCTGATAAAGTGCCACCAATGGGGTCAAGAGAAAGAGGGACAGAGCCAAGAAGATACTGGGAAGTTGATTTTACCAAGGTAAAGCCAGATCAATATGGATATAAATATTTACTTGTTTATGCTGATACCTTTTCAGATCAATAGAAGCTTTCCCTACCAAGTCTGAGACAGCCCATATAGTAATTAAGGAATTGTTAGAGATAATTCCCCACTATGGGTTCCCCCTCAAGATAGGATCAGATAATGGGCCTGCCTTTATGTCAGAAATCACTAGGAAATTGACCAAGACACTGGGGATTAATTGAAAATTACTTTGCGCCAATTATCCCCAAAGTTCAGGACAGATAAAAAGAATAAATCAGACCTTAAAGGAGACTTTAACTAAATTAACTCTAGAGACTGGCAAAAGAGAAATGGAACTCCTTCACTTCTCCCTGTTAAGAGCCAAGTGTACCCCTTATGTAAATGTATGGATACCCCCCCATCCTGCCCTGCTGGATCTTAAACAGACAAGATTTAGAACTACTGTTCCTACAACAAGGCGGTCTCTGTGTTGCTTTTAAGGACGAATGTTGTTTCTATGTTATTCATTCTGGTGTTGTAAAAATCTATGGCTATACTTAAAAAAAGGCTTCATAAAAAAAAAAAGAAATTAAAAGGAAACAATCCCAAAGCTGGTACAAGTCTCTGTTTAACTGGTCTTCCTGGCTAGCAACTTTAATTTCTGCCCCAACAGGTCCCCTTATCCTTTTGTTGCTGCCCTCACTTGTGGGCCCTGTATTACTAATGCCTTGGTCAAATTTGCTAAGGATCACTTCGCCACAGTACAATTAATGGTTCTGAGCCACAGTGCCAACCTTTAAATTCATCTCAAGGATTTGAGATGGAACCAAACTCAAAGGGGAGTGAAGGGACCAAACTGACACCATGACAGGCTTCCGTAAAGGACCGCCCTGACAAGACCAAAGTTTCAATTTCCAGAGGGGCAGGCTCTGGGAGCTGAGTCAGTTCCAGGAGACATATCCAAACGTGCCCAGACATGTCCCTTTCACCCTAACTAATCAAAGACGTACAAACGTAACTTCTGCTTGCTTAGCCAATCATGTTAGGAGGTTACCTCACCGACCTGGAATCCCCTAGATCTGGCCACCAAAACCTTAAGACCAATCAAAAAACAAACAAACAAACAAAAAAAACAAAAAACACAAGTACAGTTACTATTCAAATTAGCCAAACATGTTAAAAAACTAAAATCCTGCCAAAATTCCTTTGGCTGTGCTTAAAAGGAGCCTGGGAGCTCCACCTGGGGTCACCATTTTGTACAAATGGTTGACCCCTGCATGCTCACTGATTCTGCAGAATAAATGCTCTATGCTTTTTATATACTATTTGACACTGGGGTTTTTCTTCAGCGATTTTTGGACCCTTACACTACTAAGTGTATGTACCACAAATCCGGATGCTGTAATGATTTGTGTATTGTTTGTTTTACTTCTAGCCCAGGTTAACCTGGAATTTGTCCTGCAGCCATGGGTGGACTTAAGCTCATAGCAATCAGTCTATCTCAGCTTCCTAAATGCAGAGATTAAAAGCAAAAGCCAACATGCTTGGCTTATCATGATTTAATATCTCTCTCAAATGAAAAAGAAAGAGAATATTCCTGCCCTCACCTCTCAAGAGCTATCAGCCTCAAATTGCAACACACACACACCTTCCAATGGGACTTGATAAAAACCACACACCTGTAGAACAAACATGGTACTTCTCACAGGAAGATGATCTTATTGGGAAATGTAAGGTTTTACTTCTTAGGAAATATAAAAAGAATTTGGTGTCTGCAGCAATTGTTCTGATTATATCCTGGGTTATTTCAAGAAAACTTTCAAGAATATTCTGAACCCTTAAAAACTACAATATATCTATACAGCATTATATCATATATCTATGAATACCACCATATCCCATAATAAAAACATTTTGGGGGAGATTTCTTCAGGTAGGGTCTCACTCTAGCCCAGGCTGACCTGGAATTCATTATGTAGTCTCAGGGAGGCCTCAAACTCACAGCGATCCTCCTACCTCTGCCTCCCAAGTGCTAGGATTAAAGATGTATGCCCCACACGTGGCTTTTTAAAGCTTTATTTATTTATTTGAAAGCACAGAGTGAGAGATAGAGAGAAGAGAGACAGACAAGACCGAGAATGGGGACTTCAGGGCCTGTAGCCACTGTAAATGAACTCCAGACACATGTGCCCCTTGTAC
This sequence comes from Orientallactaga sibirica, assembly GCA_036365145.1. Classification (NCBI taxonomy): domain Eukaryota; kingdom Metazoa; phylum Chordata; class Mammalia; order Rodentia; family Dipodidae; genus Orientallactaga; species Orientallactaga sibirica. The sequence continues at coordinate 24,722 of JAEOAD010001332.1, read as the reverse complement.
ATCTGGCTTACATGGGTCCTGGGGAATCAAATCTGGGTCATTTGGCTTCACAGGCAAGTGTCTTAACCAGTAAGCCATCTCTCCAGCCTCTTTTTTTTTTTTTTTTTTGAGACAGCCTCCTGGGTGCTAGATTACAGATGTCCTTCACTGTGCTTGACTTGACACACTTTTAGAATTTCTAGTTTTTAAATTAGTTGTCTATGAATAACTCATTTACTTTATGATTAGCTATGACTGGTATGGTGGTTTGAATGTAAATAGCCACATAACCTCAGATACTTTTTATCAAGCTTCCTATTTAGTCTCCAGCAGTTGGAGCCCTGCTGGAGCAGGTGTGTCACTGGGGGCAGATCTGGAGTCTAGCTCTAAGATGTGTTCACAGTCAAATCTCACTTATTGGTGCTGGCTGTTGTCTCTGTGCTCTGCCAAGGATGTATGATGAAGTAAGCCAGCTTCTGCAGCCATGATAAAGCTTCCCCTGGAGTCTTTGAGCCTGCCATAAACGCTTTCTTCTCAAAAGCTGCTTCTTTTCCAATGTTTTATACCAGAAACATGAGGGTAACTGCAAGTATTGGTTTCTTGGTAAGTGAGTGGTAGGAAACTACCACTCATGTGTTAGGAAAGAGAGCCACCAGGCTCATTGCAACACCCTGATTGCCTCAGCCATCCCCAGCAGAAGCAGCAGTCTACCGCCAGAGATGACTTACCAGTATGACCCTTCTCTGATACACAACCCCAAAGCAGAGATAGCCCTCCCTAACACACAACACACATGGACATGTGCACACCACAGAGGACCCGAGCACCACCTCATCCAAACAACAGCCTCTGCTCTCAGAGTTGTGCAGTGGTGGTGGGAGCAGCCCTGGGCCTCTGAGCAGTCAGGGCCCTTCTCTGCCTCTGGCCTTCACCTGAAATTTGGAGAATTCACAACCTGCCCAAATAGCTGATAGGACTAAAGACTAATGTTTTTTCCAACTCAGCATCAGGAGATCATGTTGAAACAGACAATAGTTTGTTTTGTATTTCATTGAGATGCATCTAGGTGCTTACTCCTTTGTCTTTCACAGTACTTACAAAAGGAACTATGCTTTATTTTCAAATGACATTACAAATATTTTGAAGTTCTGAAGGTCAGAGTCAGAGTCACACATACTAAGCAAGCAGTCTACCACTATGCCATATCACCAGCTCTGAAAAGTACATTTTTATAGTAACTGGGTGTTTGGGTTTTTTTTCAGAGAGAGACAGAGAGTTTGAAAACAATCATTGCAGAGATGGGCTCCAATGTCCTCTCAGCTGCTCAGGTGTTAAAGATTTGAGATGACATTGTAAAGCAATGGTCAAGTTCAGCATTCCTGAAGTGTGCTGTGCATCAATTTTTTGCATCTGGCTGTGATGGAACCTGGCTTTTCTTGGAACCAGCGTTTCTTCTGCCTTAGGAAGCAGGCACCTTAACCACTAAGCCATCTCTCCAGCCCGTCTTTTTGGTTTTTTAAGGTAGGGTTTCTAGCCCAGGCTGACCTGGAACTCACTTATGTACTCAGCCTGGCCTTGAACTCACAGCAATTCTCCAACCTCTGTCTCCCAAGTGCTGGGATTAAATATGTGTGCCACCACATCCAGCATTCATATGAAGCAATTGTCAATTTAAAAAATACTGTCTTGGGTTGGAGAGATGGCGTAGGGGTTAAGGCACTTGCCTGCGGAGGCAAAGGACCCAGGTTCAACTCTCCAGGTCCCACATTAAGCCAGATGCACAGTGATGCAAGTGTGCAAAGTAGCACATGTGCACAAGGGAGCACATGCATCTGGAGTTCAATTGCAGTGGCTGGAGGTCCTGGGGAGCCATTTCATTCTCTCTCTCTCTGTGTATCTTGCATTAAAAAAAAAAATGCAGTCTGGAGCCCAGCATGGTGGCACACTCAGAAGTCAGAGGTAGGAGGATCACCATGAGTTTGAGGCCATCGTGAGAATACACAGTGAATTCCAAGTCAGCCTGAGCTAGAGACCCTGCCTCAAAAAACAAACAAACAAACAAACAAACAAACAAACAAACAAACAGTCTCTTGGGCTTGCCTTTAAAAAAATGTCTTTTTAAAGATTTTTAATGACTTTAAAGTCATTTCCCTTTCCTTGAATTCTGTTTCTTTGTTTCTCTCCTAAGCCAATAGTGTCCATAAGCATAGGAAACATGAATTTCTCCTTCCAGGGATTCTACTGTTGATGTACTTTCCTCCTACTTAATCAGAGTATGTATGCTTGGTTCTGTCCTAGGGACTAATCATAGAATTGAGTGATAGTAAGTATAGCATCATCTCTCAAATTACATTATCAATCTAACATTTTTGTGTCATCAGCATAACCTTTGTCCAGTAACAGAAGTAATGACTAAGTAAAGAAACTCTCACAGGAGAAAAAAGGCTACGTCTTGAGGAACAGACATTATTGTTTTGGGGGGTGAGGAACAAAGTCCTGAAGACATAGTATTATCTCTAAGACATAGTATTAACTTTCAAATTTTCTGCATATTTTCCCTTCCCCAGTATTTTTCTGAGAAAGACTGTTTACAGAGCTTCCTTTTGGCTCAAATGCAGATTAAATTTTATCTTATTTTTGAACATCTGGCTTTATGTGGGTACTGGGGAATCAAACCCAGGTCCTTAGGCTTTGCAGACAAGCACCTTAACTGCTGAGCCATCTCTCCAGCCCTGATCCCATTTTTTTTTAAATTGACAACTTCTTTAAATGTAGACAATATCCCATGGTACTTCCTCCCTTCCCCCACTTTCCCCTTTGAAACTTCACTCTCCATCATATCCCCTCCCCTCTCAATCAGTCTCTCTTTTCAGATCTTTTCCTCCTATTATGATGGTCTTGTGTAGGTAGTGTCAGGCACTGTGAGGTCATGGATATCCAGGCCATTTTGTGTCTGAAGAAGCATGTTATAAGGAGTCCTACTCAGATTAAACTTTAAAAAGTGTACTTTCACCTAGCCTGCATTGGTCCATGTTGTAATCCATACATCAAGTCACACTGGCAGTACTTCCAGCAATCCCTCCACAAACCTCAGGGGTAGCAGGAAAAAGGGACAAGGACCAGAGCAAAAGTGAATCTCAAGCATGGCTGTACCCCAACAAGCTGAAAAGCTCTTGACCTGATGTCCTCCTCCTGCTAACATCCTGGAATCTGTCAGCTGTGGCCAAAGCCATCCCTCTTTTCCTAGACTGGTGTACCCCACCACCCCGCCAAGCTAGAGTTCAACTGCACATTACCTGAGTACCTTCTTTGGAGAACAGTCATGTTAGTAATGCCACACCTCTCCATGCACTTCAAATGAGAATGGGAAACACTGAGACTATCTGCCAACCCTCATTTTACAGAGAAGAATGTGAAGACTAGAGAGACACTAATTGTCCAGAGAACAGCTGGTGTTCCTGCAACTAATGCTTTCCCGTGCACCACACACCTTATATATCCCACTGAAGTAATTTCTAGACAATCAAAGCCAATTTTAAATGTACGGCTGAAAATTGTTAAAAGATGCCAATATGGTTTCAACCATTTTCCAAAACATTTTACTTTTATTTTTAATAAGAGTTGCTTGAACTAAAGTCTCTGTGTAAAAATTATCCTTCTTTATTAACTATAAAGTAGCTGCATGGCAAAGCAGTTCTTTGGATACCTGAGGCTGCTCCTGGGAAGTTGGCCATGTGCTATTTGTGTAGATTTGTCACAGAGGGAAGATCTGCCTACTGGCGATGTCCAGGTGCAGGAACGGTACTGAATAGTTTCTAATGTTCTGCCTAGAGATGTTCTTCCACACAAACATGCTGTTTTTCCAGGTTCACACACAAGTGACATGCTATCTCAGAGCAGGAGAGAACTAAAAATCCAGGTTCCAGCCTTAGAGAAGGCAAACTGCTGGCAGTCCATTGCAAAAGATTGACAAGGATGAAAGGGTGAGTTAAGCCATGAGGGCCTTCAGGGAAAGTTGAAAAAAAATACCAGTCCTTAGATGTTGGTCACCATGAAAAGTAAAAATTCACACCTCTTGACTGACAAGGGTCCATTGCCCCAGGTAGCCAGTAAAATATCTTTTTAGACACCAGAACAACGCAGGCCTTCTGGAAAGAAGAAAGGAAAAAGTCTGTGGATTCTGGGACCCCTCTGAGCCTGGACAAATGGGTTCAACTATCATGGTTGTCTTTCTATACCAGCAGAAAGTAGAAATTGGGTCAATGCTGGACTTCCCTCTTTAAAAACTGATCTATCTGCCACCGTGCTGCACTCCTCAGCGACCCAGGCAGGTCCATCAGGCACCTTTCCCAGGAGCCCACCACTGCCCTGCTAGGCAGCGACCTGCCTGGTCAAACCGCAGATCAGGTTTGGAGGAGCAGCAGGAGCGGCTGCGGACTCTCCTGACTGCGAACAGGCAGCAGGAGCTGGAGCTGGAGGTTGTTTCTCACCTGCTTCTTCCTGGGAGGATGACGCGGAGCTGCTGGGAGACAAAGAGAGATGTTCTTCTGAGTTTCGTTATGGATGCTGGTGGGGTGGGCGACTCGTCCTTCCGTCTGTCTGCACTGGATGCTGGGGAACAGAGGGGCAGACTTTCTAGCCACTAGGGTGGGAACTACATCCCATTATTTTAGTTTCGTTCCTACCCTGGTTACCAGCTCAATCGACTTATAAAGTTATTCAAGATCAACCTCTTTCGCAGGTCAGTCAAAGCACAAAAAAGTTTGTAGAAAACTTCTTTTAATAGAGGAAAAGGAAAACCGGGCTCGTCCGGGATTTGAACCCGGGACCTCTCGCACCCAAAGCGAGAATCATACCCCTAGACCAACGAGCCACGAGAGCCTATCGGAGCTTTTATTCCCTCTGTAGTACACTTTTCTTTCAGCAGTTGGCCACACACTATACTAGAGGTTTCTTTCCTGGTTTGGTTGGTTGGGTTTTTTTTTTGTTTTGTTTTGTTTTTTAATTCTCCCTGCCTTTGTTAATTCCCCACCTATTGACTATCTTTGTCCCCTCGACACCTCTAGGTTGAGAAAGAAGTAAGGAGAGCGATTTTCAGATTTGAAGGCAGACTCATGTTCGAGTCTACAGGGTGCCTGGAGCGAACCGGGTTGCTCCCAGAGGACCTAAGCCTAGGCTGGGCACGCAGGGCATGCCTGAGACCACTCACACAAGCATCAAATCCCAGAGGCCAGACGGCAGCGAACCAAGAAGCTGGGCGCAGGAGCAGTCTGTGGGAGAATAATGAGGTTGGAGGCGAGTGTTCTGTTACTGTGCATACCTCCTAGTGTTCTGACCGGGAGTTACATTTTCTGTCCCCCTCCTTTGCTTAAATTGTTTCCTGCGTCCTAACTCCTCTTTCCCAGCCTCACCTCAACTCTTGTCAAGTCCTACTCCTCCTTTCTGCCCTGCCTCGGCTCAATCTTTTTGCAGAACTGTAGAGTGTGTGGGGGGGGCTTCAGGCACTAACGCCAGGTACCATGAGGTCTTTCCGTCTACAAACTCTGGACTTCGGGCAGTATTCTAGGTCAACTGGAAGCCAGAAGGACGTTCTTGAAAGTTAAACCGCTTCTCTATTCGTTTGTAAGAACCAATTCCCAGAATTGTACCTAACAAAAACCAGGTTTTGAAGGTTGCACATTATGCGATGTTTTCTCAGGAAGCTCAATGCACAGGGGCTTTGAAATTTAAAACACAAACATTAAGCCAAACCAGTATCAAACCAGCAACCTCAGGATAACCACCCAGAAAAGCAGCACGACAACCGCCATACCGCTGAGCCACAGAACAGAAAGGTGCAACTCGCTCCAGAAAGTGCTATCCAGGATCCGTAACTGTGGCGGCGTGCCTACCGAAGGGTGAAGGCAGTCTGTGAGGAGGTCCGTCGCCCATTGTAAGGACACTGGCGTCATACAGCAGGATTCTCTCGCTTCACTGAGGGACTTGCAAGCAGAGCCAGGGGCAGTCCTTCGGCACCTCGCGAGCGCGTGAGCGCGCTCTTCAAGGGGTGGCGTGGGGTGGGGTTGCATGGCTTGCCCCAGAGAACCGGGGAACCCGGGTCTCCGCCCTCACTTCCGGGACTCCTCGGCCGGTTCTCCCGCGTAGGCGGCGCCGTCTCCCCTCGGCTTCTCAGTCGGCGCTTTCGGGAGACTGAGGCTGTGGACCGCAATAGATGGGAGAAAGTCTGGTGCCTTGGAGAATGCACCTTTGAAGAGGCTTGGGTTGGTTTCTTACCGGAATCCCCAGTCCTTTTGAATTCATAGTAAAATCAAGTCGCGTCTCCAAAGCTCCCGCACTTGATTTTAGTCGCAGAGATGATTAAGGACTTCGCTCCCCCCTGAAACAGAAGACGTGCGTGTGTGGCGGGGCAAAGCTGCACAGAGCCTGTGCCTGGGTCTTGTCTGTCCCTGGGCCACCTAGCCCTCGCGCGGAGCTGCGGGGTCGCGGCGGAGCACAGCCAGTGTGCGCGGAGGCAGAAGCGCAGCCCCGATCACCAGTGCGGGGGGCATAAAACAGTTCGGCGGCTGCTTAGTTATGGAGGATTGAGGACAACGTGTCTTCAAGTTTAATTAAGGATAATAATGAACTGAAATTTTCTTCTTCAAAAGAGTACAACGAAAGGCCCCAGCGAGATTTGAACTCGCGACCCTGGTTTACAAGACCAGTGCTCTAACCCCTGAGCTATAGGGCCTAGTGACTTAGAAGGCCTTTTCTTTCTTGGAAAAGGAAAGTACTCTTAACTATACTAGATGATGGCAGCAAATAAAATTCACCCCATTTTCCAAGTACAGTGCTGGAATTCAGCCTGAAGACTATGGCATTGATCTTGCTGGGTCTAAGAATGGGATGGACGTTACCAGAAAGCACTACTATCCAAAGATCAGAGCAATATGACAACTACACAGTGAAGGGCTCCTGCCTCACTCCTTCAGATCATGCAACCTAGAACCGAAGTACAGCATTAGGGATGAAATTGTAATTTGCCCACCTGGTTGTTTCCCTTTTCATTTGCACTATTTGCAGCCACATGCCTCTTCCAAGTTCCTTGGACACAGAAACCCACAACTTCAAGTCTTAGAGTCAGAGCAAGCAACTACTAACTTACTATTTAATCCATTCCTTCAATCAACAAACATCGAAATCCAATATTGTGCTAAGTTTACACCAAGAAGTATGATCTTGATCCTGATATCATTGTCATGGTTCATGAAAGGTCAATGTAAAGTAGGTGTGCCTAGTATGAAAGGATGGTGGTAACTCAAGATCAACAAATTAGAAAAGTGAACACCCAGAGGAGCCTTTATTTATGACGGAGTGGATTTAAGTGCAACAATGAGGGGAAAGTGAGATTTTAAACAATGAGGGAGTGGGGAGATCCCTGGTAGAAGAAAATTATAAGCAAAGTCCAACAAAGACCAAAACTTAGAACTTGGCCTGAAAGGGACTGGCTCAATTAATGAAGTAGTTGGCAACAAGCAGAATCCATGAGTTCCAGGCTCAGTGAGGGACCCTGTCTCAAAAAAAACATTGAGGAAGATACCAGATGACATCTGGTGTACACATCTGCACACACATGTACATACTTCAACACATGCACACACAATATGGAGAGAGACACAGAAAGAACATTTCCTAGAAAGAATGCATGAACCCTTTGCCTTTAAGGAGGTTACGCAAATGTGGTAGTTTTACTCACATGTTGCCCATTAGCCCACGTGTTTACAGTTCTTGGTCAGGAGAAGGTACCAGCCTTGCAAAGGGAACCAGGAAACACAGGCAGCAAGCATGCCAACAATGCTTTATGAGGCACCAGCTAAATGTACTAGGCAGCCTGGAGGACATGGAACCCAAACACTTACAAAACCAAATGGATACCAAGCATTAACTTCCAGATCGAAAGACACACCTGGCCAAACTGCTCAAACTTCACAAAATTCTCTTCTGGCCTTCAGTGACCTTAAACAGGGTGTACATGAGCAATTTCAGGACTATGTCAGCTCCACACTCACAACTGTCGCAAGCATCCCCTTAAACAAATCTCCCGATTTCCCTTGTTCTCATCCTCACATTGTCAAGTAAGCTAACAACCACTAGTATACAGCCTCTAGGGAAGCCATTAGAGGATACCAACCAGAAGGACCCTTGAGCTAGAAGATCAAGGCTGCAAGAACAAAGGGTCAGACCCTATTACTTGCCTCCAGCATACATTCAGGATGAAATACCCTGGAGAGCTGTTGTCTGCACCCAAACACTTTCCCTTTCCTAAACACACCTGGCCACACCCTACCCTGGCCACAACACCAGCAATCACACTAACAAAACTCCTGAAACAGCACAGAAATGTCACTAATTCACGACACTACCCACCACAGACATGCTCAAAAGCTCCATGTCACAAAACTTCAAATGAAATAGCATCAGCCTATTCATCAAAAAGTACACAACTTGGGCTAGAGAGGCAGCTTACTGGTTAAGAACATTACCTATGAAGGCTAACAACGAAAGTTCAAGGCGCAAATCCCAAATCCATATAAAAGAAAGATGCAAAAAGGGCCCAAGTCTCTGGAGGACCTTGCAAGTGGCTAGAAGACCACACGCGCCCATTCCCGCTCTCCTTATCGTTTATCTACCAATCTCTAATATATAAATAAAAGATGAGAAAAAAATTACACAAATTCCTTTTTACTGCCCACAATCATCTACAGACAACAGACAAGTGTAAAGAAAGAGTATTTATTTCCATTTCGCTCCCAGGTGCTCACATGGGTCCCATTGCTGTTGTACTCCATGCCTTGAGCCCACACAGGCCCACCCAGCACTGAACTAGCCTTGCTGCTTAGGCACAGGGGCCCAGCCAGGGTCCTCATCCCGACTAGAGGTGGGACACCCAAGGGCAAGCAGGAGGACAGGAGCTGAGAGCATGCCGAAGATGACACAGCAAAGACACACGGCACACTGGCTAGGAGCGCTTCTGTCGGCCCCACCCAAGGAGTACCAGGCGAGCTGGAGTCCCTGGGAAGATGGCAGGCCTCTCATGTCTTGCCAGGACTTGTGCTTCCTTCACGTCCTCCCCTGACATGTACGCTGCGGTGGGGCGGCACTCACACACCTTCTCCTCTTGTTCAAAGGGCACTAGACCAGAACCCGGTGTGCACCCTTCGATAGCTCAGCTGGTAGAGCGGAGGACTGTAGAGTGAACTCACACTTGTGGACATCCTTAGGTCGCTGGTTCGATTCCGGCTCGAAGGACGTGCCTCCTGCTTTTGTCCACACACATGTGACAAGTGCCCACAGGCTCAGCCTCAGGAACACAGTTCCTGTTCCTGCACCCCACACTACCCGGTGCCCCATGCCAGGCTCACAGGCAACACTCCTAAACACACACAATCGATTCTGACCTTCCTCACAAAGTCCTCACAGGAGAAGCCTCCGTCTCCTCCTCAAGACCTACACCACTTTCTTTCTATTGCACCGCCCCCCACAACCACCCCTGGACACTCACTGATTCCCAATGGCATGACACTGCCACGGCTTCCACACCACCCCAACTCTTTCTCCTCTCAATTACCTCGGCAATTATTGTCTGTCTTTCATTTTCTCATACCTCCCATCTATCGCTCATTTCACACATTCACACTTTTTCTCCTCTCTCTCTCTCTCTCTCTCTCTCTCACACACACACACCCCCCACCATCTATATCTCTCCCTATCCTATAACAGGGGCTGGCTTTCATTTCATCACATACCTCATGCTGGGCAACTAAAATTAATGTCTGATGCCCACATGGCTGTCCACTTCTTGTCCTCCGCTACCTGAGCCTCTGCCCTTCCAGATACATACAGATCAAGTACACCGAAGGCCATACATGCCCCTGAGGATGCCCTCCGTGTAGAAGGTGTGCCCCTACTGGGATCTCGTGGTTTCATTCAGTAGCAAAACGCAATGTGGCCTTGCGCCTCTGACAACTCAACCCATGTTCTGGACTTTTGCAGAACTCACTTCCTTGTGAGTGGCTAAATGTGTTCCCTTGACACCCGGTGGCAGTGGAGGGGCTGCTAGCAAAGTGTGAGATACTTTCTGAGGTCCTTCCCCACTTGGATGGGCTGAGCGGTAGAATTCAAGAGAAAGGCACTGTACAAGATGGACCTAGGGTGTATTCCAGAGGCCCGGGAGCCTGACAGCTTCCAGTGAAGACTCAGGGACACAAGCTCTTTGGGGAAGCATCTGTTGTGTTGGGGCCCTGCCATGTAAGCAGGCCTTTGCTCTGAGCAGGCTTTGCTGCACAAGTGAGAGGAGGCCAGGGTGTGACCTCCACTCAGAAGACATCCACATGCACAGGATCAGTGCCAGAAGCCCAAGGGGAACTTCTCTAGAAACCCAGTATTGTGAGACCTCCTATGTCATAACAGCCGTCCTTTTGCCACCCACCCTGAGTCCAAGAGGAGTCGAAGGGCTCTCTCTCTCACTCTCTTTCTCTCTCTTTTCCTCCCGGACTCTGTTTTTGTCCTTTGTTTAATCGCAGAAGCACTCTTATGGGTCTGCTGGAGCAGGGGAGCACATGAGTATTGATTTCTGTTTCTCTAGCAAGTTCTCTGAGCGGTCCACTGTGGTTTGCCTGCCTGCATGCATTGCATCACTGACTGTAAGGGGTCCCGTTTGCACCAGAGTATTTCACTGCTGAAGAGGTGGGAAGGGCTTGTGAGTGATCTCTGAAGCAAGCAGTAGTCTCCAACCTCTCAGGAAGTGACCTAGAGACATCAGACACGTGGTCCTAGGTCTAGCAGGCCAAACCTGCAAGACCAAAGGTCAGAGCCCCACTAATATCCTCAAACATGCCCTTTGAGGCTGGGACGCCTAGGAGTGTGGTTGGCTGCTGCCCACCAGCTTCCCAATGTCGTTGTGGTCCAGGCCTTGAGCCCACGGGCCCACCCGGCCCCGAACTAGCCTTGCTGCGTAGGCACAGGGGCCCAGCCAGGTCCTCATCCCGACTAGAGGTGGGACACCCAAGGGCAAGCAGGAGGACAGGAGCTGAGAGCATGCCGAAGATGACACAGCAAAGACACACGGCACACTGGCTAGGAGCGCTTTCTGTCGGCCCCACCCAAGGAGTACCAGGCGAGCTGGAGTCCCTGGGAAGATGGCAGGCCTCTCATGTCTTGCCAGGACTTGTGCTTCCTTCACGTCCCTCCCTGACATGTACGCTGCGGTGGGGCGGCACTCACACACCTTCTCCTCTTGTTCAAAGGGCACTAGACCAGAACCCGGTGTGCACCCTTCGATAGCTCAGCTGGTAGAGCGGAGGACTGTAGAGTGAACTCACACTTGTGGACATCCTTAGGTCGCTGGTTCGATTCGGCTCGGGGACGTGCCTCCTGCTTTTGTCCACACACATGTGACAAGTGCCCACAGGCTCAGCCTCAGGAACACAGTTCCTGTTCCTGCACCCCACACTACCCGGTGCCCCATGCCAGGCTCACAGGCAACACTCCTAAACACACACAATCGATTCTGACCTTCCTCACAAAGTCCTCACAGGAGAAGCCTCCGTCTCCTCCTCAAGACCTACACCACTTTCTTTCTATTGCACCGCCCCACAACCACCCCTGGACACTCACTGATTCCCAATGGCATGACACCGCCACGGCTTCCACACCACCCCAACTCTTTCTCCTCTCAATTACCTCGGCAATTATTGTCTGTCTTTCATTTTCTCATACCTCCCGTCTATCGCTCATTTCACACATTCACACTTTTTCCTCTCTCTCTCTCTCTCTTTCTCTCTCTCACGCCCCACCCCCACCATCTATATCTCTCCCTATCCTATAACAGGGGCTGGCTTTCATTTCATCACATACCTCATGCTGGGCAACTAAAATTAATGTCTGATGCCCACATGGCTGTCCACTTCTTGTCCTCCGCTACCTGAGCCTCTGCCCTTCCAGATACATACAGATCAAGTACACCGAAGGCCATACATGCCCCTGAGGATGCCCTCCGTGTAGAAGGTGTGCCCCTACTGGGATCTCGTGGTTTCATTCAGTAGCAAAACGCAATGTGGCCTTGCGCCTCTGACAACTCAACCCATGTTCTGGACTTTTGCAGAACTCACTTCCTTCTGAGTGGCTAAATGTGTTCCCTTGACACCCGGTGGCAGTGGAGGGGCTGCTAGCAAAGTGTGAGATACTTTCTGAGGTCCTTCCCCACTTGGATGGGCTGAGCGGTAGAATTCAAGAGAAAGGCACTGTACAAGATGGACCTAGGGTGTATTCCAGAGGCCCGGGAGCCTGACAGCTTCCAGTGAAGACTCAGGGAGACACAAGCTCTTTGGGGAAGCATCTGTTGTGTTGGGGCCCTGCCATGTAAGCAGGCCTGTTTTCTGAGCAGGCTTTGCTGCACAAGTGGGAGGAGGCCAGGGTGTGAACTCCACTCAGAAGACATCCACATGCACAGGATCAGTGCCAGAAGCCCAAGGGGAACTTCTCTAGAAACCCAGTATTGTGAGACCTCCTATGTCATAACAGCCGTCCTTTTGCCACCCACCCTGAGTCCAAGAGGAGTCGAAGGGCACTCTCTCTCACTCTCTTTCTCTCTCTTTTCCTCCCGGACTCTGTTTTTGTCCTTTGTTTAATCGCAGAAGCACTCTTATGGGTCTGCTGGAGCAGGGGAGCACATGAGTATTGATTTCTGTTTCTCTAGCAAGTTCTCTGAGCGGTCCACTGTGGTTTGCCTGCCTGCATGCATTGCATCACTGACTGTAAGGGGTCCCGTTTGCACCAGAGTATTTCACTGCTGAAGAGGTGGGAAGGGCTTGTGAGTGATCTCTGAAGCAAGCAGTAGTCTCCAACCTCTCAGGAAGTGACCTAGAGACATCAGACACGTGGTCCTAGGTCTAGCAGGCCAAACCTGCAAGACCAAAGGTCAGAGCCCCACTAATATCCTCAAACATGCCCTTGAGGCTGGGACGCCTAGGAGTGTGGTTGGCTGCTGCCCACCAGCTTCCCAATGTCGTTGTGGTCCAGGCCTTGAGCCACACGGGGCCCCCGGCCCCGAACTAGCCTTGCTGCGTAGGGCACAGGGGCCCAGCCAGGGTCCTCATCCCGACTAGAGGTGGGACACCCAAGGGCAAGCAGGAGGACAGGAGCTGAGAGCATGCCGAAGATGACACAGCAAAGACACACGGCACACTGGCTAGGAGCGCTTTCTGTCGGCCCCACCCAAGGAGTACCAGGCGAGCTGGAGTCCCTGGGAAGATGGCAGGCCTCTCATGTCTTGCCAGGACTTGTGCTTCCTTCACGTCCTCCCCCCTGACATGTACGCTGCGGTGGGGCGGCACTCACACACCTTCTCCTCTTGTTCAAAGGGCACTAGACCAGAACCCGGTGTGCACCCTTCGATAGCTCAGCTGGTAGAGCGGAGGACTGTAGAGTGAACTCACACTTGTGGACATCCTTAGGTCGCTGGTTCGATTCCGGCTCGAAGGACGTGCCTCCTGCTTTTGTCCACACACATGTGACAAGTGCCCACAGGCTCAGCCTCAGGAACACAGTTCCTGTTCCTGCACCCCACACTACCCGGTGCCCCATGCCAGGCTCACAGGCAACACTCCTAAACACACACAATCGATTCTGACCTTCCTCACAAAGTCCTCACAGGAGAAGCCTCCGTCTCCTCCTCAAGACCTACACCACTTTCTTTCTATTGCACCGCCCCCACAACCACCCCTGGACACTCACTGATTCCCAATGGCATGACACCGCCACGGCTTCCACACCACCCCAACTCTTTCTCCTCTCAATTACCTCGGCAATTATTGTCTGTCTTTCATTTTCTCATACCTCCCATCTATCGCTCATTTCACACATTCACACTTTTTCCTCTCTCTCTCTCTCTCTTTCTCTCTCTCACGCCCCACCCCCACCATCTATATCTCTCCCTATCCTATAACAGGGGCTGGCTTTCATTTCATCACATACCTCATGCTGGGCAACTAAAATTAATGTCTGATGCCCACATGGCTGTCCACTTCTTGTCCTCCGCTACCCTGAGCCTCTGCCCTTCCAGATACATACAGATCAAGTACACCGAAAGGCCATACATGCCCCTGAGGATGCCCTCCATGTAGAAGGTGTGCCCCTACTGGGATCTCGTGGTTTCATTCAGTAGCAAAACGCAATGTGGCCTTGCGCCTCTGACAACTCAACCCATGTTCTGGACTTTTGCAGAACTCACTTCCTTGTGAGTGGCTAAATGTGTTCTCTTGACACCCGGTGGCAGTGGAGGGGCTGCTAGCAAAGTGTGAGATACTTTCTGAGGTCCTTCCCCACTTGGATGGGCTGAGCGGTAGAATTCAAGAGAAAGGCACTGTACAAGATGGACCTAGGGTGTATTCCAGAGGCCCGGGAGCCTGACAGCTTCCAGTGAAGACTCAGGGAGACACAAGCTCTTTGGGGAAGCATCTGTTGTGTTGGGGCCCTGCCATGTAAGCAGGCCTTTGCTCTGAGCAGGCTTTGCTGCACAAGTGAGAGGAGGCCAGGGTGTGACCTCCACTCAGAAGACATCCACATGCACAGGATCAGTGCCAGAAGCCCAAGGGGAACTTCTCTAGAAACCCAGTATTGTGAGACCTCCTATGTCATAACAGCCGTCCTTTTGCCACCCACCCTGAGTCCAAGAGGAGTCGAAGGGCACTCTCTCTCACTCTCTTTCTCTCTCTTTTCCTCCCGGACTCTGTTTTTGTCCTTTGTTTAATCGCAGAAGCACTCTTATGGGTCTGCTGGAGCAGGGGAGCACATGAGTATTGATTTCTGTTTCTCTAGCAAGTTCTCTGAGCGGTCCACTGTGGTTTGCCTGCCTGCATGCATTGCATCACTGACTGTAAGGGGTCCCGTTTGCACCAGAGTATTTCACTGCTGAAGAGGTGGGAAGGGCTTGTGAGTGATCTCTGAAGCAGGCAGTAGTCTCCAACCTCTCAGGAAGTGACCTAGAGACATCAGACACGTGGTCCTAGGTCTAGCAGGCCAAACCTGCAAGACCAAAGGTCAGAGCCCCACTAATATCCTCAAACATGCCCTTGAGGCTGGGACGCCTAGGAGTGTGGTTGGCTGCTGCCCACCAGCTTCCCAATGTCGTTGTGGTCCAGGCCTTGAGCCCACGCGGGCCCACCCGGCCCCGAACTAGCCTTGCTGCGTAGGCACAGGGGCCCAGCCAGGGTCCTCATCCCGACTAGAGGTGGGACACCCAAAGGCATGCAGTAGGACAGGAGCTGAGAGCATGCCGAAGATGACACAGCAAAGACACATGGCACACTGGCTAGGAGCGCTTCTGTCGGCCCCACCCAAGGAGTACCAGGCGAGCTGGAGTCCCTGGGAAGATGGCAGGCCTCTCATGTCTTGCCAGGACTTGTGCTTCCTTCACGTCCTCCCCTGACATGTACGCTGCGGTGGGGCGGCACTCACACCTTCTCCTCTTGTTCAAAGGGCACTAGACCAGAACCCGGGTGTGCACCCTTCGATAGCTCAGCTGGTAGAGCAGAGGACTGTAGAGTGAACTCACACTTGTGGACATCCTTAGGTCGCTGGTTCGATTCCGGCTCGAAGGACGTGCCTCCTGCTTTTGTCCACACACATGTGACAAGTGCCCACAGGCTCAGCCTCAGGAACACAGTTCCTGTTCCTGCACCCCACACTACCCGGTGCCCCATGCCAGGCTCACAGGCAACACTCCTAAACACACACAATCAATTCTGACCTTCCTTACAAAGTCCTCACAGGAGAAGCCTCCGTCTCCTCCTCAAGACCTACACCACTTTCTTTCTATTGCACCGCCCCCACAACCACCCCTGGACACTCACTGATTCCCAGGGGCGTGACCCCGCCACGGCTTCCACACCACCCCAACTCTTTCTCCTCTCAATTACCTCGGCAATTATTGTCTGTCTTTCATTTTCTCATACCTCCCGTCTATCGCTCATTTCACACATTCACACTTTTTCCTCTCTCTCTCTCTCTCTCTCTCTCTCTCACACACACACACACACTCCACCCCCCATCCATCTCTCTCCCTCCCTATCCTATAAGAGAGGCTGGCTTTCATTTCATCACATACCTCATGCTGGGCAACTAAAATTAATGTCTGATGCCCACATGGCTGTCCACTTCTTGTCCTCCGCTACCTGAGCCTCTGCCCTTCCAGATACATACAGATCAAGTACACCGAGAAGGCCATACATGCCCCTGAGGATGCCCTCCGTGTAGAAGGTGTGCCCCTACTGGGATCTCGTGGTTTCATTCAGTAGCAAAACAATGTGGCCTTGCGCCTCTGACAACTCAACCCATGTTCTGGACTTTTGCAGAACTCACTTCCTTCTGAGTGGCTAAATGTGTTCCCTTGACACCCGGTGGCAGTGGAGGGGCTGCTAGCAAAGTGTGAGATACTTTCTGAGGTCCTTCCCCACTTGGATGGGCTGAGCGGTAGAATTCAAGAGAAAGGCACTGTACAAGATGGACCTAGGGTGTATTCCAGAGGCCCGGGAGCCTGACAGCTTCCAGTGAAGACTCAGGGAGACACAAGCTCTTTGGGGAAGCATCTGTTGTGTTGGGGCCCTGCCATGTAAGCAGGCCTTTGCTCTGAGCAGGCTTTGCTGCACAAGTGAGAGGAGGCCAGGTGTGACCTCCACTCAGAAGACATCCACATGCACAGGATCAGTGCCAGAAGCCCAAGGGAACTTCTCTAGAAACCCAGTATTGTGAGACCTCCTATGTCATAACAGCCGTCCTTTTGCCACCCACCCTGAGTCCAAGAGGTCGAAGGGCACTCTCTCTCACTCTCTTTCTCTCTCTTTTCCTCCCGGACTCTGTTTTGTCCTTTGTTTAATCGCAGAAGCACTCTTATGGGTCTGCTGGAGCAGGGGAGCACATGAGTATTGATTTCTGTTTCTCTAGCAAGTTCTCTGAGCGGTCCACTGTGGTTTGCCTGCCTGCATGCATTGCATCACTGACTGTAAGGGGGTCCCGTTTGCACCAGAGTATTTCACTGCTGAAGAGGTGGGAAGGGCTTGTGAGTGATCTCTGAAGAAGCAGTAGTCTCCAACCTCTCAGGAAGTGACCTAGAGACATCAGACACGTGGTCCTAGGTCTAGCAGGCCAAACCTGCAAGACCAAAGGTCAGAGCCCCACTAATATCCTCAAACATGCCCTTTGAGGCTGGGACGCCTAGGAGTGTGGTTGGCTGCTGCCCACCAGCTTCCCAATGTCGTTGTGGTCAGGCCTTGAGCCCACGCTGGCCCACCCGGCCCCGAACTAGCCTTGCTGCGTAGGCACAGGGCCCAGCCAGGTCCTAATCCCGACTAGAGGTGGGACACCCAAGGGCAAGCAGGAGGACAGGAGCTGAGAGCATGCCGAAGATGACACAGCAAAGACACACGGCACACTGGCTAGGGCGCTTCTGTCGGCCCCACCAAGGAGTACCAGGCGAGCTGGAGTCCCTGGGAAGATGGCAGGCCTCTCATGTCTTGCCAGGACTTGTGCTTCCTTCACGTCCTCCCCTGACATGTACGCTGCGGTGGGCGGCACTCACACACCTTCTCCTCTTGTTCAAAGGGCACTAGACCAGAACCCGGTGTGCACGCCTTCGATAGCTCAGCTGGTAGAGCGGAGGACTGTAGAGTGAACTCACACTTGTGGACATCCTTAGGTCGCTGGTTCGATTCCGGCTCGAAGGACGTGCCTCCTGCTTTTGTCCACACACATGTGACAAGTGCCCACAGGCTCAGCCTCAGGAACACAGTTCCTGTTCCTGCACCCCACACTACCCGGTGCCCCATGCCAGGCTCACAGGCAACACTCCTAAACACACAATCGATTCTGACCTTCCTCACAAAGTCCTCACAGGAGAAGCCTCCGTCTCCTCCTCAAGACCTACACCACTTTCTTTCTATTGCACCGCCCCACAACCACCCCTGGACACTCACTGATTCCCAATGACACCGCATGCGGCTTCCACCACCCCAACTCTTTCTCCTCAATTACCTCGGCAATTATTGTCTGTCTTTCATTTCTCATACCTCCCATCTATCGCTCATTTCACACATTCACACTTTTTCCTCTCTTTCTCTCTCTCTCTTTCTCTCTCTCTCTCTCACACCCCCCACCATCTATATCTCTCCCTATCCTATAACAGGGCTGGCTTTCATTTCATCATACCTCATGCTGGGCAACTAAAATTAATGTCTGATGCCCCACATGGCTGTCCACTCTTGTCCTCCGCTACCTGAGCCTCTGCCCTTCCAGATACATACAGATCAAGTACACGAAGGCCATACATGCCCCTGAGGATGCCCTCCGTGTAGAAGGTGTGCCCCTACTGGGATCTCGTGGTTTCATTCAGTAGCAAAACGCAATGTGCCTTGCGCCTCTGACAACTCAACCCATGTTCTGGACTTTTGCAGAACTCACTTCCTTGTGAGTGGCTAAATGTGTTCCTCTTGACACCCGGTGGCAGTGGAGGGGCTGCTAGCAAAGTGTGAGATACTTTCTGAGGTCCTTCCCCACTTGGATGGGCTGAGCGGTAGAATTCAAGAAAGGCACTGTACAAGATGGACCTAGGGTGTATTCCAGAGGCCCGGGAGCCTGACAGCTTCCAGTGAAGACTCAGGGAGACACAAGCTCTTTGGGAAGCATCTGTTGTGTTGGGGCCCTGCCATGTAAAGCAGGCCTTTTTTCTGAGCAGGCTTTGCTGCACAAGTGAGAGGAGGCCAGGTGTGACCTCCACTCAGAAGACATCCACATGCACAGGATCAGTGCCAGAAGCCCAAGGGGAACTTCTCTAGAAACCCAGTATTGTGAGACCTCCTATGTCATAACAGCCGTCCTTTTGCCACCCACCCTGAGTCCAAGAGGAGTCGAAGGGCACTCTCTCACTCTCTTTCTCTCTCTTTTCCTCCCGGACTCTGTTTTTGTCCTTTGTTTAATCATAGAAGCACTCTTATGGGTCTGCTGGAGCAGGGGAGCACATGAGTATTGATTTCTGTTTCTCTAGCAAGTTCTCTGAGCGGTCCACTGTGGTTTGCCTGCCTGCATGCATTGCATCACTGACTGTAAGGGGTCCCGTTTGCACCAGAGTATTTTCACTGCTGAAGAGGTGGGAAGGGCTTGTGGAGTGATCTCTGAAGCAAGCAGTAGTCTCCAACCTCTCAGGAAGTGACCCCTAGAGACATCAGACACGTGGTCTCTGGTCTAGCAGGCCAAACCTGCAAGACCAAAGGTCAGAGCCCCACTAATATCCTCAAACATGCCCTTGAGGCTGGGACGCCTAGGAGTGTGGTTGGCTGCTGCCCACCAGCTTCCCAATGTCGTTGTGGTCCAGGCCTTGAGCCCACGGCAGGCCCACCCGACCCCTAACTAGCCTTGCTCGCGAGGCACAGGGCCCAGCCAGGTCCTCATCCCGACTAGAGGTGGGACACCAAAGGGCAAGCAGGAGGACAGGAGCTGAGAGCATGCCGAAGATGACACAGCAAAGACACACGCACACTGGCTAGGAGCGCTTCTGTCGGCCCCACCCAAGGAGTACCAGGCGAGCTGGAGTCCCTGGGAAGATGGCAGGCCTCTCATGTCTTGCCAGGACTTGTGCTTCCTTCACGCCCTCCCCTGACATGTACGCTGCGGTGGGGCGCACTCACACACCTTCTCCTCTTGTTCAAAGGGCACTAGACCAGAACCCGGGTGTGCACCCTTCGGGAGAAGCTCAGCTGGTAGAGCGGAGGACTGTAGAGTGAACTCACACTTGTGGACATCCTTAGGTCGCTGGTTGATTCTGGCCTCGAAGGACGTGCCTCCTGCTTTTGTCCACACATGTGACAAGTGCCCACAGGCTCAGCCTCAGGAACACAGTTCCTGTTCCTGCACCACACTGCCCAGCCCCATGCCAGGCTCACAGGCAACACTCCTAAACACACACAATCGATTCTGACCTTCCTCACAAAGTCCTCCCAGGAGAAGCCTCCGTCTCCTCCTCAAGACCTACACCACTTTCTTTCTTGCACCGCCCCACAACCACCCCTGGACACTCACTGATTCCCAGGGGTGTGACACCGCCACGCTTCCACACCACCCCAACTCTTTCTCCTCTCAATTACCTCGGCAATTATTGTCTGTCTTTCATTTTTTCTCATACCTCCCATCTATCGCTCATTTCACACATTCACACTTTTCCTCTCTCTCTCTCTCTCTTTCTCTCTCTCGCCCCACCCCCACCATCTATATCTCTCCTATCCTATAACAGGGGCTGGCTTTCATTTCATCACATACCTCATGCTGGGCAACTAAAATTAATGTCTGATGCCCACATGGCTGTCCACTTCTTGTCCTCCGCTACCTGAGCCTCTGCCCTTCCAGATACATACAGATCAAGTACACCGAAGGCCATACATGCCCCTGAGGATGCCCTCCATGTAGAAGGTGTGCCCCTACTGGGATCTCATGGTTTCATTCAGTAGCAAAACGCCCAATGTGGCCTTGCGCCTCTGACAACTCAACCCATGTTCTGACTTTGCAGAACTCACTTCCTTCTGAGTGGCTAAATGTGTTCTCTTGACACCCGGTGGCAGTGGAGGGGCTGCTAGCAAAGTGTGAGATACTTTCTGAGGTCCTTCCCACTTGGATGGGCTGAGCGGTAGAATTCAAGAGAAAGGCACTGCACAAGATGGACCTGGGGTGTATTCAGAGGCCGGGAGCCTGACAGCTTCCAGTGAAGACTCAGGAGACACAAGCTCTTTGGGAAGCATCTGTTGTGTTGGGGCCCTGCCATGTAAGCAGGCCTTTGCTCTGAGCAGGCTTTGCTGCACAAGTGAGAGGAGGCCAGGGTGTGACCTCCACTCAGAAGACATCCACATGCACAGGATCAGTGCCAGAAGCCCAAGGGGGAACTTCTCTAGAAACCCAGTATTGTGAGACCTCCTATGTCATAACAGCCGTCCTTTTGCCACCCACCCTGAGTCCAAGAGGAGTCGAAGGGCACTCTCTCACTCTCTTTCTCTCTTTTCCTCCCGGACTCTGTTTTTGTCCTTTGTTTAATGCAGAAGCACTCTTATGGGTCTGCTGGAGCAGGGGAGCACATGAGTATTGATTTCTGTTTCTCTAGCAAGTTCTCTGAGCGGTCCACTGTGGTTTGCCTGCCTGCATGCATTGCATCACTGACTGTAAGGGTCCCGTTGCACCAGAGTATTTCACTGCTGAAGAGGTGGGAAGGGGCTTGTGAGTGATCTCTGAAGCAGGCAGTAGTCTCCAACCTCTCAGGAAGTGACCTAGAGACATCAGACACGTGGTCCTAGGTCTCTAGCAGGCCAAACCTGCAAGACCAAAGGTCAGAGCCCCACTAATATCCTCAACATGCCCTTGAGGCTGGGGCGCCTAGGAGTGTGGTTGGCTGCTGCCCACCAGCTTCCCAATGTCGTTGTGGTCCAGGCCTTGAGCCCACGCTGGACCCCCAACCGGCCCAGAACTTTGCTGCGTAGGCACAGGGCCCAGCCAGGGTCCTCATCCTGACTAGAGGTGGGACACCCAAAGGCATGCAGGAGGACAGGAGCTGAGAGCATGCCGAGATGACACAGCAAAGACACATGGCACACTGGCTAGGAGCGCTTCTGTCGGCCCCACCCAAGGAGTACCAGGCGAGCTGGAGTCCCTGGGAAGATGGCAGGCCTCACCTCTCTTGCCAGGACTTGTGCTTCCTTCACGTCCTCCCCTGACATGTGCGCTGCGGTGGGCGGCACTCCACACCTTCTCCTCTTGTTCAAAGGGCACTGGACCAGAACCGGGTGTGCACCCTTCGATAGCTCAGCTGGTAGAGCAGAGCACTGTAGAGTGAACTCACACTTGTGGACATCCTTAGGGTCGCTGGTTCGATTCTGCTCGAAGGACGTGCCTCCTGCTTTTGTCCACACACATGTGACAAGTGCCCACAGGCTCAGCCTCAGGAACACAGTTCCTGTTCCTGCACCCACACTACCCGTTGCCCCATGCCAGGCTCACAGGCAACACTCCTAAACACACACAATCAATTCTGACCTTCCCTCACAAAGTCCTCACAGGAGAAGCCTCCGTCTCCTCCTCAAGACCTACACCACTTTCTTTCTATTGCACCGCCCCCACAACCACCCCTGGACACTCACTGATTCCCAGGGTGTGACACTACATCACGGCTTCCACACCACCCCAACTCTTTCTCCTCTCAATTACCTCGGCAATTATTGTCTGTCTTTCATTTTCTCATACCTCCCGTCTATCGCTCATTTCACACATTAACACTTTTTCTCTCTCTCTCTCTCTCTCTCTCTCTCTCTCTCTCACACACCACACACACACACCATCTATATCTCTCCCTATCCTATAACAGAGGCTGGCTTTCATTTCATCACATACCTCATGCTGGGCAACTAAAATTAATGTCTGATGCCCACATGGCTGTCCACTCTTGTCCTCCGCTAACTGAGCCTCTGCCCTTCCAGATACATACAGATCAAGTACACTGGCCATACATGCCCCTGAGGATGCCCTCCGTGTAGAAGGTGTGCCCCTACTGGGATCTCGTGGTTTCATTCAGTAGCAAAGCGCAATGTGGCCTTGCGCCTCTGACAACTCAACCCATGTTCTGGACTTTTGCAGAACTCACTTCCTTTAATGAGTGGCTAAATGTGTTCTCTTGACACCTGGTGGCAGTGGAGGCTGCTAGCAAAGTGTGAGATACTTTCTGAGGTCCTTCCCCACTTGGATGGGCTGGAGCGGTAGAATTCAAGAGAAAGGCACTGTACAAGATGGACCTAGGGTGTATTCCAGAGGCCCGGAGCCTGACAGCTTCAGTGAAGACTCAGGAGACACAAGCTCTTTGGGGAAGCATCTGTTGTGTTGGGGCCCTGCCATGTAAGCAGGCCTTTGCTCTGAGCAGGCTTTGCTGCACAAGTGAGAGGAGGCCAGGGTGTGACCTCCACTCAGAAGACATCCACATGCACAGGATCAGTGCCAGAAGCCCAAGGGAACTTCTAGAAACCCAGTATTGTGAGACCTCCTATGTCATAACAGCCGTCCTTTTGCCCCACCCTGAGTCCAAGAGGAGTCGAAGGGCACTCTCTCTCACTCTCTTTCTCTCTCTTTTCTCCCGGACTCTGTTTTTGTCCTTTGTTTAATCATGAGAAGCACTCTTATGGGTCTGCTGGAGCAGGGGAGCACATGAGTATTGATTTCTGTTTCTCTAGCAAGTTCTCTGAGCGGTCCACTGTGGTTTGCCTGCCTGCATGCATTGCATCACTGACTGTAAGGGGTCCCGTTTGCACCAGAGTATTTCACTGCTGAAGAGGTGGGAAGGGCTTGTGAGTGATCTCTGAGCAAGCAGTAGTCTCCAACCTCTCAGGAGTGACCTAGAGACATCAGACACGTGGTCTAGGTCTAGCAGGCCAAACCTGCAAGACCAAAGGTCAGGCCCCACTAATATCCTCAAACATGCCCTTGAGGCTGGGGCTAAGTGTGGTTGGCTGCTGCCCACCAGCTTCCCAATGTCGTTGTGGTCAGGCCTTGAGCCCACGCTTGGCCCACCCGGCCCCGAACTAGCCTTGCTGCGAGGCACAGGGGCCCAGCCAGGGTCCTCATCCCGACTAAGAGGTGGGACACCCAAGGCATGCAGGAGGACAGGAGCTGAGAGCATGCCGAAGATGACACAGCAAAGACACACGGCACACTGGCTAGGAGCGCTTCTGTCGGCCCCACCCAAGGAGTACCAGGCGAGCTGGAGTCCCTGGGAAGATGGCAGGCCTCTCATGTCTTGCCAGGACTTGTGCCCTTCACGTCCTCCCCTGACATGTACGCTGCGGTGGGGCGGCACTCACACACCTTCTCCTCTTGTTCAAAGGGCACTGGACCAGAACCCGGGTGTGCACCTTCGATAGCTCAGCTGGTAGAGCAGAGGACTGTAGAGTGAACTCACACTTGTGGACATCCTTAGGTCGCTGGTTGATTCGGCTCGAAGGAGGACGTGCCTCCTGCTTTTGTCCACACACATGTGACAAGTGCCCACAGGCTCAGCCTCAGGAACACAGTTCCTGTTCCTGCACCCCCACTACCTGGTGCCCCCATGCCAGGCTCACAGGCAACACTCCTAAACACACACAATCGATTCTGACCTTCCTCACAAAGTCCTCACAGGAGAAGCCTCCGTCTCCTCCTCAAGACCTACACCACTTTCTTTCTATTGCACCGCCCCACAACCACCCCTGGACACTCACACTGATTCCCAGGGGCGCGACCCACCACGGCTTCCACACCACCCCAACTCTTTCTCCTCTCAATTACCTCGGCAATTATTGTCTGTCTTTCATTTTCTCATACCTCCCGTCTATCGCTCATTTCACACATTCACACTTTTTCCTCTCTCTCTCTCTCTCTCTCTCTCTCTCTCTCTCACTCACACACACTCCACCCCCACCATCTATCTCTCCTATCCTATAACAGAGGCTGGCTTTCATTTCATCACATACCTCATGCTGGCAACTAAAATTAATGTCTGATGCCCACATGGCTGTCCACTTCTTGTCCTCCGCTACCTGAGCCTCTGCCCTTCCAGATACATACAGATCAAATACACGAAGGCCATACATGCCCCTAGGATGCCCTCCCGTGTAGAAGGTGTGCCCTACTGGGATCTCGTGGTTTCATTCAGT
>JAEOAD010000803.1:0-70884 GCA_036365145.1 Orientallactaga sibirica | reverse complement strand
AGATACGTCTTCAGTACCGAACACTGTACTGTGTGACGCATAAGTTAATAGTGCGCTTCTACAGTCAGTTTAATTCTCGAAGAGGTTGAGTGCAACAAGTCAGCCTTTCCTTGTTAATGTAATCTCAAAAGATGGCGAAGTTAGAAGGAATTCGCCTCATTTGTAGAAATACTTTGTTTAAAAACAAACAGCTTCATTACCGACAATTGTACTGTGTGAAATAAGCTCATTCGGTTCTAGGAATCAGTTGCTTTCCTACAAAGAAGGTTGAGTGCAGCAAGTTCAAACTTTCCTTGTTAATGTAATCTAAAAGATGCACAACTTAGTAGATTGGCCTTATTTCTATAGTAGTTTGTTTAGAAAACAAACATCTTCACATCGAACACTGTACTATGTAAATGAGCTAGTTCGATTCTAGTAATCACTTGGCTTCTCACGAAGAAGGTTGAGTGCAGCAAGTTCAAACGTTCCTACTTAGTGTAATCTAACAAGATGTACAAGTTTGTGAGATTCGCCTCATTTCTAAAGTAGTTTCTTTAGAAAGAAACATCTTCAGTACCGAACACTGTACTGTGAAATAAGTTAATTAAACTAGGAATCAGTTTAATTTCTACTAAGAAAGGTTAGTGCAGCAAGTTCTAACTTTCCTTGTTAATGTATTCTCAAAAGATGGCCAAGAAGTTAGAACATTCACCTCATTTATGCAAGTACTTTGTTGAAAACAAACATCTTCATTACCGAACATTGTACTACTGTGGCAAATAAGCTCATTCAGGTTCTAGAATCAGTTGCTTTCCTACAAAGAAGGTTGAAATTCAGCAACTTCAAACATTCCTTGTTAATGTAATCTAAAAAGATGGCTGAAGTTAGTAGGATCTGCCTCATTTGTAAAGTAGTTTGTTGTAAAACAAAACATCTTCATTGGCCCAACATTGTACTGTGTGAAATAAGCTCATTCGGTTCTAGGAATCAGTTGCTTTCCTGGGCAAAGAAGGTTGAGTGCAGCAAGTTCAAACCCTATTTCTAAAGTAGTTTCTTGAGAAAACAAACATCTTCAGTACCGACATTGTACTGTGTGAAATAAATTAATTGGCTTCCCAAATCCAGTTTAATTTCTACAAAGAAGGTTGAGTGCAGCAAGTTCAAACTTTCCTTGTTAATGTAATCTAAAAGATGTACAAGTTAGTAGATTCGTCATTTGTAAAAGTAGTTTTCTTGAGAAAAACAAACATCTTCAGTACCGAATAATTGTTCTGTGTGAAATAAGCAATTAGGTTCTAGGAATCAGTTGCTTAATTTCAAAGAAGGTTGAGTGCAGCAAGTTCAAACTTTCCTTGTTAATGTAATCTCAAAAAAGATGGCCAAAGTTAGTAGATTCGCCTCATTTTGTAAAAAGTAGTTTGTTGAGAAAACAAACATCTTCATTGCACGAACATTGTACTGTGAAATAAGCTCATTCGGTTCTAGGAATCAGTTGCTTTCCTACAAAGAAGGTTGAGTGCAGCAAGTTCAAACTTTCCTTGCTAATGTAACTAAAAGATGTACAAGTTAGTAGATTAGCCTCATTTGTAAAGTAGTTTGAGAAAACAAACATCTTCATTTGCCTAACATTGTACTGTGGGAAATAAGCACATTCTGTTCTAGGGAATCAGTTGCTTTCCTACAAAGAAGGTTGAGTGCAGCAAGTTCAAACTTTCCTAGTTTGTGTAATCTAAAAAGATGCCAAGTTAGTAGATTCGCTTCATTTGTAAAGTAGTTTCTTGAGAAAACAAACATCTTCATTACGAACATTGTACTGTGTGAAATAAGCTAATTGGCCTTTCTAGGAATCAGTTGCTTTCCTACAAAGAAGGTTGAGTGCAGCAAAGTTCAAACTTTCCTAGTTTGTGTAATCTAACAAGATGTACAAGTTAGTAGATTGATTCATTTCTAAAGTAGTTTCTTTAGAAACAAACATCTTCATTGCCTAACATTGTACTGTGTGAAATAAGCTAATTCGGTTCTAGGAATCAGTTTAATTTCCTACAAGAAGGTTTAGTGCAGTGTTCAAACTTTCCTTGTTAATGTAATCTGAAAAGATGTACAAAGTTAGTAGATTGGCCTCATTTCTAAAGTAGTTTGTTAGAAAAACAAACATCTTCATTGCCTAACATTGTACTGTGTGAAATAAGCTAATTCGGTTCTAGGAATCAGTTGCTTTCCTACAAAAGAAGGTTGAGTGCAGCAAGTTCAAACTTTCCTACTTTTGTAATTTGAAAAGATGTACTAGTTAGTAGATTCGCCTCATTTCTAAAGTAGTTTCTTTAGAAAACAAACATCTTCAGTGCCAAACATTGTACTGTGTGAAATAAGTTAATTCATTCTAGGAATCACTTGCTTTTCTACAAAGAAGGTTGAGTGCAGCAAGTTCAAACTTTCCTTGTTAATGTAATCTCAAAAGATGGCCATGTTAGAAGATTCGCCTCATTTCTAAAGTAGTTTGTTGAGAAAAACAAACATCTTCATTGCCTAACATTGTACTGTGTGAAATAAGCTATTTCCTCAAGCTAGGAATCAGTTGCTTTCCCCAAAGAAGGTTGAGTGCAAGTTCAAACTTTCCTTGTTTGTGTAATCTAAAAAGATGTACAACTTAGTAGAGTCGCCTCATTTCTAAAGTAGTTTGTTGAGAAACAAACATCTTCACTGCTGAACATTGTACTGTGTGAAATAAGCTCAATCAGGTTCTAGAATCACTTGCTTTCCTACAAAGAAGGTTGAGTGCAGCAAGTTCAAACTTTCCTAGTTTGTGTAATCAAAACAAGATGTACAAGTTCAGTGGATTCCTCATTTCTAAAGTAGTTTCTGAGAAAACAAACATCTTCATTGCCTAACATTGTACTGTGTGAAATAAGCTAATTCATTCTAGGAATCACTTGCTTTCCTACAAAGAAGGTTGAGTGCAGCAAGTTCAAACTTTCCTAGTTTGTGTAATCTAACAAGATGTACAAGTTTGTAGATTCGCCTCATTTCTAAAGTAGTTTCTTGAGAAAACAAACATCTTCAGTGCTTAACATTGTACTGTGTGAAATAAGCTAATTCGTTTCTAGGAATCAGTTTGCTTTCCTACAAAGAAGGTTGAGTGCAGCAAGTTCAAACTTTCCTAGTTTGTGTAATCTAACAAGATGTACAAGTAGTAGATTCGCCTCATTTCTAAAGTAGTTTCTTGAGAAAACAAACATCTTCATTGCCTAACATTGTACTGTGTGAAATAAGCTCATTCGTTCTAGGAATCACTTGATTTCCTACAAAGAAGGTTGAGTGCAGCAAGTTCAAACTTTCCTTGTTAATGTAATCTAAAAAAGATGTACAAGTTAGTAGATTCGCCTCATTTCTAAAGTAGTTTGTTGAGAAAACAAACATCTTCATTGCCTAACATTGTACTGTGTGAAATAAGCTAATTCGTTCTAGGAATCACTTGCTTTCCCCTACAAAGAAGGTTGAGTGCAGCAAGTTCAAACTTTCCTAGTTAATGTAATCTAACAAGATGTACAAGCTTAGTAGATTCGCCTCATTTCTAAAGTAGTTTCTTGAGAAAACAAACATCTTCATTACCGAACATTGTACTGTGAAATAAGCTAATTCGGTTCTAGGAATCACTTGCTTTCCTACAAAGAAGGTTGAGTGCAAAGTTCAAACTTTCCTAGTTTGTGTAATCTAACAAGATGTACAAGTTAGTAGATTCACCTCATTTCTAAAGTAGTTTTTTAGAAAACAAACATCTTCATTGCCAACATTGTACTGTGTGAAATAAGCTAATTGGGTTCTAGGAATCACTTGCTTTCCTACAAAGAAGGTTGAGTGCAAAAAGTTCAAACTTTCCTAGTTAATGTAATCTAAAAAGATGTAAGTTAGTAGATTCGCCTCATTTCTAAAGTAGTTTGTTGAGAAAACAAACATCTTCATTGCCCAACATTGTACTGTGTGAAATAAGCTCTCAGTACAGAGCACTGTACTGTGTGAAATAAATTAATTCGCTTCTAGGAATTAGTTTAATTTCTACGAAGAAGAAGGTTAGTGCAGCAAGTTCAAACTTTCCTTGTTAATGTAATCTATAAGAGAAGGCCAAGTTAGAAGATTCGCCTCATTTGGAAAGTACTTTGTTGTGAAAACAAACATCTTCATTGCCGAATATTGTACTGTGTGAAATAAGCACATTCGGTTCTAGGAATCAGTTGCTTTCCTACAAAGAAGGTTGAGTGCAACAAGTTCAAACTTTCCTTGTTAATGTAATCTCAAAAGATGGCCAAGTTAGAAGATTCGCCTCATTTGTAAAGTACTTTGTTGAGAAAACAAACATCTTCATTGCGAATATTGTACTTTGTGAAATATACTCATTCTGTTCTAGGAATCAGTTGCTTTCCTACAAAGAAGGTTGAGTGCAGCAAGTTCAAACTTTCCTTGCTAATGTAAACTAAAAAGATGGCCAAGTTAGTAGATTCGACTCATTTGTAATGTAGTTTCTTGAGAAAACAAACATCTTCATTGCCGAAACATTGTACTTTGTGAAATAAGCACATTCTGTTCTAGGAATCAGTTGCTTTCCTACAAAGAAGGTTGAGTGCAGCAAGTTCAAACTTTCCTTGTTAATGTAATCTGAAAAGGTGCACAACGTAGCAGATTGGCCTCATTTCTAAAGTAGTTTCTTTAGAAAAAAACATCTTCAGTACAGAGCACTGTACTCTGTGAAATAAGCTAATTAAGTTCTAGGAATCAGTTTAATTTCTAAAGAAGGTTGAGTGCAGCAAGATCAAAGTTTCCTTGTTACTGTAATCTGAAAAGATGCACAACACATTTCTAAAAAGTAGTTTCTTTAGAAAACAAACATCTTCATTACCGAACATTGTACTGTGTGAAATAAGCTAATTCGGTTCTAGGATTCAGTTTAATTTCTACAAAGAAGGTTTAGTGCAGCAAGTTCAAACTTTCCTTGTTTGTGTAATCTTACAAGATGACCAAGTTAGAAGATTCGCCTCATTTTCTAAAGTAGTTTCTTGAGAAAACAAACATCTTCATTGCCGAACATTGTACTGTGTGAAATAAGCTCATTCGGTTCTAGGAATCAGTTGCTTTCCTACAAAAGAAGGTTGAGTGCAGCAAGTTCAAACTTTCCTAGTTTGTGTAATCTAACAAGATGTACAAGTTAGTAGATTCGCCTCATTTCTAAAGTAGTTTCTTGAGAAAACAAACATCTTCATTGCCAAACATTGTACTGTGTGAAATAAGCTAATTCGGTTCTAGGAATCACTTGCTTTCCTACAAAGAAGGTTGAGTGCAGCAAGTTCAAACTTTCCTAGTTTGTGTAATCTAACAAGATGTACAAGTTAGTAGATTCGCCTCATTTCTAAAGTAGTTTCTTGAGAAAACAAACATCTTCATTGCCGAACATTGTACTGTGTGAAATAAGCTAATTCGGTTCTAGGAATCACTTGCTTTCCTACAAAGAAGGTTGAGTGCAGCAAGTTCAAACTTTCCATGTTTGTGTAATCTAAAAAGATGTACAAGTTAGTAGATTCGCCTCATTTCTAAAGTAGTTTCTTGAGAAAACAAACATCTTCATTGCCGAACATTGTACTGTGTGAAATAAGCTCATTCGGTTCTAGGAATCATTTGCTTTCCTACAAAGAAGGTTGAGTGCAGCAAGTTCAAACTTTCCTAGTTTGTGTAATCTAACAAGATGTACAAGTTAGTAGATTCGCCTCATTTTGTAAAGTAGTTTCTTGAAAACAAACATCTTCATTGCCGACATTGTACTGTGTGAAATAAGCTACATTCGGTTCTAGGAATCAGTTGCTTTCCTACAAAGAAGGTTGAGTGCAGCAAGTTCAAACTTTCCCTAGTTTGTGTAATCTAACAAGATGTACAAGTTAGTAGATTATCCTCATTTCTAAAGTAGTTTCTTGAGAAAACAAACATCTTCATTGCAGAACATTGTACTGTGTGAAATAAGCTAATTCGGTTCTAGGAATCAGTTGCTTTCCTACAAAGAAGGTTGAGTGCAGCAAGTTCAAACTTTCCTAGTTTGTGTAATCTAAAAAGATGTACAAGTTAGTAGATTGGCCTCATTTCTAAAATAGTTTCTTGAGAAAACAAACATCTTCATTGCGAACATTGTACTGTGTGAAATAAAGCTCATTCGGTTCTAGGAATCAGTTGCTTTCCTACAAAGAAGGTTGAGTGCAGCAAGTTCAAACTTTCCTTGTTAATGTAATCTAACAAGATGTACAAGTTAGTAGATTCGACTCATTTCTAAAGTTGTTTCTTGAGAAAACAAACATCTTCATTGCCCAACATTGTACTGTGTGAAATAAGCTCATTCGGTTCTAGGATTCAGTTGCTTTCCTACAAAGAAGGTTGAGTGCAGCAAGTTCAAACTTTCCTTGTTAATGTAATCTAAAAAGATGCACAACATAGTAGATTGGCCTCATTTCTAAAGTAGTTTGTTTAGAAAACAAACATCCACATTATCGAACACTGTACTATGTGAAATGAGCTAGTTCGATTCTAGGAATCACTTGCTTTCCTACGAAGAAGGTTGAGTGCACAAAGTTCAAACTTTCCTTAGTTTGTGTAATCTAACAAGATGTACAAGTTATTGGATTCGCCTCATTTCTAAAGTAGTTTCTTTAGAAAGACACATCTTCAGTTCATTGCTGAACACTGTACTGTGTGAAATAAGTTAATTAAGTTCTAGGAATCAGTTTAATTTCTACAAGAAGGTTGAATGCAGCAAGTTCAAACTTTCCTTGTTAATGTAATCTAAAAAGATGGCCAAGTTAGTAGATTCCACTCATTTGTAAAGTAGTTTGTTGAGAAAAAACAACATCTTCATTGCCCAACATTGTACTGTGTGAAATAAGCTCATTCGGTTCTAGGAATCAGTTTGCTTTCCTACAAAGAAGGTTGAGTGCAGCAAGTTCAAACTTTCCTTGTTAATGTAATCTGAAAGATGCACAACGTAGTAGATTGGCCTCATTTCTAAAGTAGTTTCTTTAGAAAACAAACATCTTCAGTACAGAGCACTGTACTGTGTGAAATAAATTAATTCGCTTCTAGGAATTAGTTTAATTTCTACAAGAAGGTTGAGTGCAGCAAGTTCAAACTTTCCTTGTTAATGTAATCTAACAAGATGTACAAGTTAGAAGATTCGCCTCATTTGGAAAGTACTTTGTTGTGAAAACAAACATCTTCATTGCCGAATATTGTACTGTGTGAAATAAGCACATTCGGTTCTAGGAATCAGTTGCTTTCCTACAAAGAAGGTTGAGTGCAACAAGTTCAAACTTTCCTTGTTAATGTAATCTCAAAAGATGGCCAAGTTAGAAGATTCGCCTCATTTGTAAAGTACTTTGTTGAGAAAACAAACATCTTCATTGCCGAATATTGTACTTTGTGAAATATACTCATTCTGTTCTAGGAATCAGTTGCTTTCCTACAAAGAAGGTTGAGTGCAGCAAGTTCAAACTTTCCTTGCTAATGTAAACTAAAAAAGATGGCCAAGTTAGTAGATTCGACTCATTTGTAATGTAGTTTCTTGAAAACAAACATCTTCATTGCCGAACATTGTACTTTGTGAAATAAGCACATTCTGTTCTAGGAATCAGTTGCTTTCCTACAAAGAAGGTTGAGTGCAGCAAGTTCAAACTTTCCTTGTTAATGTAATCTGAAAAGGTGCACAACATTAGCAGATTGGCCTCATTACTAAAGTAGTTTCTTTAGAAAAAGAAACATCTTCAGTACAGAGCACTGTACTCTGTGAAATAAGTTAATTCGCTTCTAGGAATCAGTTTAATTTCTACGAAGAAGGTTGAGTGCAGCAAGATCAAAGTTTCCTTGTTACTGTAATCTGAAAAGATGCACAACGTAGTAATTGGCCTCATTTCTAAAGTAGTTTCTTTAGAAAAGTAACATCTTCAGTACCGAACACTGTACTGTGTGAAATCAGTTAATTAAGCTTCTAGGATTCAGTTTAATTTCTAAAGAAGGTTTAGGGCAGCAAGTTCAAACTTTCCTTGTTAATGTAATCTTACAAGATGACCAAGTTAGAAGATTCGCCTCATTTGTAAAGTACTTTATTGAGAAAACAAACATCTTCATTGCGAACATTGTACTGTGTGAAATAAGCTCATTCGGTTCTAGGAATCAGTTGCTTTCCTACAAAGAAGAAGGTTGAGTGCAGCAAGTTCAAACTTTCCTTGTTAATGTAATTTGAAAAGATGCACAACGTAGTAGATTGGCCTCATTTCTAAAGTAGTTTGTTTAGAAAACAAACATCTTCATTACAAACACTGTACTATGTGAAATTAGCTAGTTCGATTCTAGGAATCACTTGCTTTCCTACAAAGAAGGTTGAGTGCAGCAAGTTCAAACTTTCCTTGTTAATGTAAACTAAAAAGATGGCCAAGTTAGTAGATTCGACTCATTTGTAAAGTAGTTTGTTGAGAAAACAAACATCTTCATTGCCAACATTGTACTGTGTGAAATAAGCACATTCGGTTCTAGGAACCAGTTGCTTTCCTACAAAGAAGGTTGAGTGCAACAAGTTCAAACTTTCCATGTTAATGTAATCTGAAAAGATGGCCAAGTTAGAAGATTCGCCTCATTTGTAAAGTACTTTGTTGAGAAAACAAACATCTTCATTGCGAATATTGTACTTTGTGAAATATACTCTATCTCGGTTCTAGGAATCATTTGCTTTCCTACAAAGAAGGTTGAGAGCAGCAAGTTCAAACTTTCCTTGTTAATGTAAACTAAAAAGATGGCCAAGTTAGTAGATTCGACTCATTTGTAAAGTAGTTTCTTGAGAAAACAAACATCTTCATTGCGAACATTGTACTGTGTGAAATAAGCACATTCGGTTCTAGGAATCAGTTGCTTTCCTACAAAGAAGGTTGAGTGCAGCAAGTTCAAACTTTCCTTGTTAATGTAATCTAAAAGATGCACAACGTAGTACATTATCCTCATTACTAAAGTAGTTTCTTTAGAAAACAAACATCTTCAGTACAGAGCACTGTACTGTGTGAAATAAGTTAATTCGCTTCTAGGAATCAGTTTAATTTCTGAAGAAGGTTGAGTGCAGCAAGATCAAAGTTTCCTTGTCACTGTAATCTGAAAAGATGCACAAGTTAGTAGATTGGCCTCATTTCTAAAATAGTTTGTTGAGAAAAGAAACATCTTCATTGCAGAACATTGTACTGTGTGAAATAAGCTCATTCGGTTCTAGGAATCAGTTGCTTTCCTACAAAGAAGGTTGAGTGCAGCAAGTTCAAACTTTCCTTGTTAATGTAATGTAAAAGATGGCCAAGTTAGTAGATTCGACTCATTTGTAAAGTTGTTTCTTGAGAAAACAAACATCTTCATTCCCGAACATTGTACTGTGTGAAATAAGCTCATTCGGTTCTAGGATTCAGTTGCTTTCCTACAAAGAAGGTTGAGTGCAGCAAGTTCAAACTTTCCTTGTTAATGTAATCTGAAAAAGATGCACAACATTAGTAGATTGGCCTCATTTCTAAAGTAGTTTGTTTAGAAAACAAACATCTTCATTATCGAACACTGTACTATGTGAAATGAGCTAATTCGATTCTAGGAATCACTTGCTTTCCTACAAAGAAGGTTGAGTGCACCAAGTTCAAACTTTCCCTAGTTTGTGTAATCTAACAAGATGTACAAGTTATTGGATTCGCCTCATTTCTAAAGTAGTTTCTTTAGAAAAGACACATCTTCAGTACTGAACACTGTACTGTGTGAAATAAGTTAATTAAGCTTCTAGGAATCAGTTTAATTTCTACGAAGAAGGTTGAATGCAGCAAGTTCAAACTTTCCTTGTTAATGTAATCTAAAAAGATGGCCAAGTTAGTAGATTCCACTCATTTGTAAAGTAGTTTGTGGAGAAAACAAACATCTTCATTGCCGAACATTGTACTGTGTGAAATAAAGTCATTCGGTTCTAGGAATCAGTTGCTTTCCTACAAAGAAGGTTGAGTTCAGCAAGATCAAATTTTCTTGTTAATGTAATATAAAAAGATGGCCAAGTTAGTAAATTCGAATCATTTGTAAAGTAGTTTGTTGAGAAAACAAACATCTTCATTGCCAAACATTCTACTGTGTGAAATAAGCTCATTCAGTTCTAGGAAATAGATGCTTTCCTACAAAGAAGGTTGAGTGCAGCAAGTTCAAACTTTCCTCGTTAATGTAATCTAAAAAGATGGCCACTTTAGTAGATTCGACTCATTTGTAAAGTAGTTTGTTGAGAAAACAAACATCTTCATTGCCGAACATTGTACTGTGTGAAATAAGCTCATTCGGTTCTAGGAATCAGTTGCTTTCCTACAAAGAAGGTTGAGTGCAGCAAGTTCAAACTTTCCTACTTTGTGTAATCTAACAAGATGTACAAGTTAGTGGATTCGCCTCATTTCTAACGTAGTTTCTTTAGAAAAGAAACATCTTTAGTACCGAACACTGTACTGTGTGTGAAATAAGTTAATTCACTTCTAGGAATCAGTTTAATTTCTATGAAGAAGGTTGAGTGCAGCAAGTTCAAACTTTCCTTGTTAATGTAATCTAAAAAGATGTCCAAGTTAGTAGATTCGCCTCATTTCAAAAGTAGTTTCTTTTAGAAAAGAAACCTAAATTGCCAAACTTTGTACTTTGTGAAATGAGCTAATTGAGTTCTAGGAATCAGTTTACTTTCTACGAAGATGGTTGAGTTTATCAAGTTCAAACTTTCCTTGTTAATGTGGTCTGAAATATGTCCAAGTTAGTAGATTTGCCTCATTGGTAAAGTACTTTGTTGAGACAACAAACATCTTCATTGCCGTACATTGTACTGTGTGAACAAAGCTAATTTAGTTCTAGAATTCAGTTGCTTTCCTACAAAGAAGGTTGAATGTAGCCAGTTCAAACTTTTCTTGTTAATGTAACCTAAAAAGATGCACGACTTAGTAGATTGGCCTCATTTCTAAAGTAGTTTCTTTAGAAAAGAAACATCTTCAGTACCGAACACTGTACTGTGTGAAATGAGTTAATTCGCTTCTAGGAGTCAGGTAATTTCTACGAAGATGGTTGAGTGCAGGAAGTTCAAACTTTCCTAGTTTGTGTAATCTAACAAGATGTACAAGTTAGTGGATTCGCAATATTTCTAAATTAGTTTCTTTAGAAAAGAAACATCTTCAGTACCGAACACTGTACTGTGTGAAATAAGTTAATTAAGCTTCTAGGAATCAGTTTAATTTCTACAAAAGAAGTTGAGTGCAGCAAGTTCAAACTTTCGTTGTTAATGTAATCTCAAAAGATGGCCAAGTTAGTAGATTCGACTCATTTGTAAAGTAGTTTGTTGAGAAAACAAACATCTTCATTGCCGAACATTGTACTGTGTGAAATAAGCTCATTCGGTTCTAGGAATCAGTTGCTTACCAACAAAGAAGGTTGAGTGCAGCAAGTTCGAACTTTCCCTGTTAATGCAATCTGAAAAGATGCACAACGTAGTAGATTGGCCTCATTTCTGAAGTAGTTTCTTTAGAAAAGAAACATCTTCAGTACCGAACACTGTACTGTGAAATAAGTTAATTCGCTTCTAGGAGTCAGTTTAATTTCTACAAAGAACGTTGAGTGCAGCAAGTTCAAACTTTCCTTGTTAATGTAATCTAAAAAGATGGCCAATTTAGAAAATTCGCCTCATTTGTAATGTAGTTTGTTGAGAAAACAAACATCTTCATTTCCGAATATTGTACTGTGTGAAATAAGCTCATTCGGTTCTAGGAATCAGTTGCTTTCCTACAAAGAAGGTTGAGTGCAGCAAGTTCAAACTTTCCTTGTT
The DNA here is from genome assembly GCA_036365145.1 of Orientallactaga sibirica. Classification (NCBI taxonomy): domain Eukaryota; kingdom Metazoa; phylum Chordata; class Mammalia; order Rodentia; family Dipodidae; genus Orientallactaga; species Orientallactaga sibirica. The sequence continues at coordinate 59,033 of JAEOAD010000803.1, read as the reverse complement.
AATGTAATCTGAAAATATGCACAACTTAGTAGATTGGCCTCATTTCTAAAGTAGTTTGTTTAGAAAACAAACATCTTAATTACCAAACACTGTACTATTTGAAATGAGCTAGTTCGATTCTAGGAATCACTTGCTTTCCTACAAAGAAGGCTGAGTGCAGCAAGTTCAAACTTTCCCACTTTGTGGAATCTAACAAGATGTACAAGTTAGTGGATTCGCCTCATTTCTAAAGTAGTTTCTTTAAAAGAAACATCTTCAGTACCGAACACTGTACTGTGTGAAATAAGTTAATTCTCTTCTAGGAATCAGTTTAATTTCTACGAAGAAAGGTTGAGTGCAGCAAGTTCAAACTTTCCTTGTTAATGTAATCTCAAAGATGGCCAAGTTAGAAGATTCGCCTCATTTGTAAAGTACTTTGTTGAGAAAACAAACATCTTCATTGCCGAACATTGTACTGTGTGAAATAAGCTCATTCGGTTCTAGGAATCAGTTGCTTTCCTACAAAGAAGGTTGAGTGCACCAAGTTCAAACTTTCCTTGTTAATGTAATCTAAAAAGTTGGCCAAGTTAGTAGATTCGCCTCATTTGTAAAGTAGTTTGTTGAGAAAGCAAACATCTTCATTGCGAACATTGTACTGTGTGAAATAAGCACATTCGGTTCTAGGAATCAGTTGCTTTCCTACAAAGAAGGTTGAGTGCAGCAAGTTCAAACTTTCCTTGTTAATGTAATCTGAAAAAGATGCACAACTTAGTAGATTGGCCTCATTTCTAAAGTAGTTTGTTTAGAAAACAAACAACTTCATTACGAACACTGTACTATGTTAAATGAGCTAGTTCGATTCTAGGAATCACTTGCTTTCCTACGAAGAAGGTTGAGTGCAGCAAGTTCAAACTTTCCTACTTTGTGTAATCTAACAAGATGTACAAGTTAGTGGATTCGCCTCATTTCTAAAGTAGTTTTTAGAAAAGAAACATCTTCAGTACCGAACACTGTACTCTGTGAAATAAGTTAATTCGGTTCTAGGAATCAATTTAATTTCTAAGAAGAAGGTTGAGTGCAGCAAGTTCAAACTTTCCTTGTTAAAGTAATCTAAAAAGATGGCCAAGTTAGAAGATTCGCCTCATTAGTAAAGTACTTTGTTGAGAAAACAAACATCTTCATTGCGAACATTGTACTGTGTGAAATAAGCTTATTCGGTTCTAGGAATCAGTTGCTTTCCGTACAAAGAAGGTTGAGAGCAGCAAGTTCAAACTTTCCTCGTTAATGTAATCTAAAAAGATGGCCACTTTAGTAGATTCGACTCATTTGTAAAGTAGTTTGTTGAGAAAACAAACATCTTCATTGCCGAACATTGTACTGTGTGAAATAAGCTCATTCGGTTCTAGGAATCAGTTGCTTTCCTACAAAGAAGGTTGAGTGCAGCAAGTTCAAACTTTCCTACTTTGTGTAATCTAACAAGATGTACAAGTTAGTGGATTCGCCTCATGTCTAACGTAGTTTCTTTAGAAAAAGAAACATCTTCAGTACCGAACACTGTACTGTGTGAAATAAGTTAATTCACTTCTAGGAATCAGTTTAATTTCTATGAAGAAGGTTGAGTGCAGCAAGTTCAAACTTTCCTTGTTAATGTAATCTAAAAGATGTCCAAGTTAGTAGATTCGCCTCATTTCAAAAGTAGTTTCTTTAGAAAAAGAAACCTAAATTGCCAAACTTTGTACTTTGTGAAATGAGCTAATTGAGTACTACGAATCAGTTTACTTTCTCTACAAGATGGTTGAGTTTATCAAGTTCAAACTTTCCTTGTTAATGTAATCTGAAATATGTCCAAGTTAGTAGATTTGCCTCATTGGTAACGTACTTTGTTGAGACAACAAACATCTTCATTGCCGTACATTGTACTGTGTGAACAAAGCTAATTTAGTTCTAGAATTCAGTTGCTTTCCTACAAAGAAAGTTGAATGTAGCCAGTTCAAACTTTCCTTGTTAATGTAACCTAAAAGATGCACGACTTAGTAGATTGGCCTCATTTCTAAAGTAGTTTCTTTAGAAAAGAAACATCTTCAGTACCGAACACTGTACTGTGTGAAATGAGTTAATTCGGTTCTAGGAATCAGGTAATTTCTACAAAGATGGTTGAGTGCAGGAAGTTCAAACTTTCCTAGTTTGTGTAATCTAACAAGATGTACAAGTTAGTGGATTCGCAATATTTCTAAATTAGTTTCTTTAGAAAAGAAACATCTTCAGTACCGAACACTGTACTGTGTGAAATAAGTTAATTCGCTTCTAGGAATCAGTTTAATTTCTACAAAGAAGGTTGAGTGCAGCAAGTTCAAACTTTCGTTGTTAATGTAATCTCAAAAGATGGCCAAGTTAGTAGATTCGACTCATTTGTAAAGTAGTTTGTTGAGAAAACAAACATCTTCATTGCCGAACATTGTACTGTGTGAAATAAGCTCATTCGGTTCTAGGAATCAGTTGCTTACCAACAAAGAAGGTTGAGTGCAGCAAGTTCAACTTTCCTGTTAATGCAATCTGAAAAGATGCACAACGTAGTAGATTGGCCTCATTTCTGAAGTAGTTTCTTTAGAAAAGAAACATCTTCAGTACCGAACACTGTACTGTGTGAAATAAGTTAATTCGCTTCTAGGAGTCAGTTTAATTTCTACGAAGAACGTTGAGTGCAGCAAGTTCAAACTTTCCTTGTTAATGTAATCTAAAAAGATGGCCAATTTAGAAAATTCGCCTCATTTGTAATGTAGTTTGTTGAGAAAACAAACATCTTCATTTCCGAATATTGTACTGTGTGAAATAAGCTCATTCGGTTCTAGGAATCAGTTGCTTTCCTACAAAGAAGGTTGAGTGCAGCAAGTTCAAACTTTCCTTGTTAATGTAATCTGAAAATATGCACAACTTTAGTAGATTGGCCTCATTTCTAAAGTAGTTTGTTTAGAAAACAAACATCTTAATTACCGAACACTGTACTATTTGAAATGAGCTAGTTCGATTCTAGGAATCACTTGCTTTTCCTACAAAGAAGGCTGAGTGCAGCAAGTTCAAACTTTCCCACTTTGTAATCTAACAAGATGTACAAGTTAGTGGATTCGCCTCATTTCTAAAGTAGTTTCTTTAAAAGAAACATCTTCAGTACCAAACACTGTACTGTGTGAAATAAGTTAATTCTCTTCTAGGAATCAGTTTAATTTCTACAAGAAGGTTGAGTGCAGCAAGTTCAAACTTTCCTTGTTAATGTAATCTCAAAAGATGGCCAAGTTAGAAGATTCGCCTCATTTGTAAAGTACTTTGTTGAGAAAACAAACATCTTCATTGCCGAACATTGTACTGTGTGAAATAAGCTCATTCGGTTCTAGGAATCAGTTGCTTTCCTACAAAGAAGGTTGAGTGCACCAAGTTCAAACTTTCCTTGTTAATGTAATCTAAAAAGTTGGCCAAGTTAGTAGATTCGCCTCATTTGTAAAGTAGTTTGTTGAGAAAAAAACATCTTCATTGCGAACATTGTACTGTGTGAAATAAGCACATTCGGTTCTAGGAATCAGTTGCTTTCCTACAAAGAAGGTTGAGTGCAGCAAGTTCAAACTTTCCTTGTTAATGTAATCTGAAAGATGCACAACTTAGTAGATTGGCCTCATTTCTAAAGTAGTTTGTTTAGAAAACAAACAACTTCATTACCGAACACTGTACTATGTTAAATGAGCTAGTTCGATTCTAGGAATCACTTGCTTTCCTACTGAAGAAGGTTGAGTGCAGCAAGTTCAAACTTTCCTACTTTGTGTAATCTAACAAGATGTACAAGTTAGTGGATTCGCCTCATTTCTAAAGTAGTTTTTTTAGAAAAGAAACATCTTCAGTACCGAACACTGTACTCTGTGAAATAAGTTAATTCAAACTCTAGGAATCAATTTAATTTCTAAGAAGAAGGTTGAGTGCAGCAAGTTCAAACTTTCCTTGTTAAAGTAATCTAAAAGATGGCCAAGTTAGAAGATTCGCCTCATTAGTAAAGTACTTTGTTGAGAAAACAAACATCTTCATTGCCGAACATTGTACTGTGTGAAATAAGCTTATTCGGTTCTAGGAATCAGTTGCTTTCATACAAAAGAAGGTTGAGAGCAGCAAGTTCAAACTTTCCTCGTTAATGTAATCTAAAAAGATGGCCACTTTAGTAGATTCGACTCATTTGTAAAGTAGTTTGTTGAGAAAACAAACATCTTCATTGCCGAACATTGTACTGTGTGAAATAAGCTCATTCGGTTCTAGGAATCAGTTGCTTTCCTACAAAGAAGGTTGAGTGCAGCAAGTTCAAACTTTCCTACTTTGTGTAATCTAACAAGATGTACAAGTTAGTGGATTAAGCCTCATGTCTAACGTAGTTTCTTTAGAAAAGAAACATCTTCAGTACCGAACACTGTACTGTGTGAAATAAGTTAATTCACTTCTAGGAATCAGTTTAATTTCTATGAAGAAGGTTGAGTGCAGCAAGTTCAAACTTTCCTTGTTAATGTAATCTAAAAAGATGTCCAAGTTAGTAGATTCGCCTCATTTCAAAAGTAGTTTCTTTAGAAAAGAAACCTAAATTGCCAAACTTTGTACTTTGTGAAATGAGCTAATTGAGTACTACGAATCAGTTTACTTTCTACGAAGATGGTTGAGTTTATCAAGTTCAAACTTTCCTTGTTAATGTGGTCTGAAATATGTCCAAGTTAGTAGATTTCCCTCATTGGTAACGTGGTTTGTTGAGACAACAAACATCTTCATTGCCGTACATTGTACTGTGTGAACAAAGCTAATTTAGTTCTAGAATTCAGTTGCTTTCCTACAAAGAAGGTTGAATGTAGCCAGTTCAAACTTTCCTTGTTAATGTAACCTAAAAGATGCACGACTTAGTAGATTGGCCTCATTTCTAAAGTAGTTTCTTTAGAAAAGAAACATCTTCAGTACCGAACACTGTACTGTGTGAAATGAGTTAATTCGCTCTAGAGTCAGGTAATTTCTACGAAGATGGTTGAGTGCAGGAAGTTCAAACTTTCCTAGTTTGTGTAATCTAACAAGATGTACAAGTTAGTGGATTCGCAATATTTCTAAATTAGTTTCTTTAGAAAAGAAACATCTTCAGTACCGAACACTGTACTGTGTGAAATAAGTTAATTAAGCTTCTAGGAATCAGTTTAATTTCTACGAAGAAGGTTGAGTGCAGCAAGTTCAAACTTTCGTTGTTAATGTAATCTCAAAAGATGGCCAAGTTAGTAGATTCGACTCATTTGTAAAGTAGTTTGTTGAGAAAACAAACATCTTCATTGCCGAACATTGTACTGTGTGAAATAAGCTCATTCGGTTCTAGGAATCAGTTGCTTACCAACAAAGAAGGTTGAGTGCAGCAAGTTCGAACTTTCCTTGTTAATGCAATCTGAAAAGATGCACAACGTAGTAGATTGGCCTCATTTCTGAAGTAGTTTCTTTAGAAAAGAAACATCTTCAGTAATAAACACTGTACTGTGTGAAATAAGTTACTTCGCTTCTAGGAGTCAGTTTAATTTCTACGAAGAACGTTGAGTGCAGCAAGTTCAAACTTTCCTCGTTAATGTAATCTAAAAAGATGGCCAATTTAGAAAATTCGCCTCATTTGTAATGTAGTTTTTGAGAAAACAAACATCTTCATTTCGAATATTGTACTGTGTGAAATAAGCTCATTCGGTTCTAGGAATCAGTTGCTTTCCTACAAAGAAGGTTGAGTGCAGCAAGTTCAAACTTTCCTTGTTAATGTAATCTGAAAATATGCACAACTTAGTAGATTGGCCTCATTTCTAAAGTAGTTTGTTTAGAAAACAAACATCTTAATTACCGAACACTGTACTATTTGAAATGAGCTAGTTCGATTCTAGGAATCACTTGCTTTCCCCTACGAAGAAGGCTGAGTGCAGCAAGTTCAAACTTTCCCACTTTGTGGAATCTAACAAGATGTACAAGTTAGTGGCTTCGCCTCATTTCTAAAGTAGTTTCTTTAAAAGAAACATCTTCAGTACCGAACACTGTACTGTGTGAAATAAGTTAATTCTCTTCTAGGAATCAGTTTAATTTCTACGAAGAAGGTTGAGAGTGCAGCAAGTTCAAACTTTCCTTGTTAATGTAATCTCAAAAGATGGCCAAGTTATAAGATTCGCCTCATTTGTAAAGTACTTTGTTGAGAAAAACAAACATCTTCATTGCCGAACATTGTACTGTGTGAAATAAGCTCATTCGGTTCTAGGAATCAGTTGCTTTCCTACAAAGAAGGTTGAGTGCACCAAGTTCAAACTTTCCTTGTTAATGTAATCTAAAAGTTTGGCCAAGTTAGTAGATTCGCCTCATTTGTAAAGTAGTTTGTTGAGAAAGCAAACATCTTCATTGCCGAACATTGTACTGTGTGAAATAAGCACATTCGGTTCTAGGAATCAGTTGCTTTCCTACAAAGAAGGTTGAGTGCAGCAAGTTCAAACTTTCCTTGTTAATGTAATCTGAAAAGATGCACAACTTAGTAGATTGGCCTCATTTCTAAAGTAGTTTGTTTAGAAAACAAACAACTTCATTACGAACACTGTACTATGTTAAATGAGCTAGTTCGATTCTAGGAATCACTTGCTTTCCTACGAAGAAGGTTGAGTGCAGCAAGTTCAAACTTTCCTACTTTGTGTAATCTAACAAGATGTACAATTTAGTGGATTCGCCTCATTTCTAAAGTAGTTTTTAGAAAAGAAACATCTTCAGTACCGAACACTGTACTCCGTGAAATAAGTTAATTAAGCTTCTAGGAATCAATTTAATTTCTAAGAAGAAGGTTGAGTGCAGCAAGTTCAAACTTTCCTTGTTAAAGTAATCTAAAAGATGGCCAAGTTAGAAGATTCGCCTCATTAGTAAAGTACTTTGTTGAGAAAACAAACATCTTCATTGCCGAACATTGTACTGTGTGAAATAAGCTTATTCGGTTCTAGGAATCAGTTGCTTTCGTACAAAGAAGGTTGAGAGCAGCAAGTTCAAACTTTCCTTGTTAATGTAATCTAAAAAGATGGCCAAGTTAGTGGATTCGCCTCATTTCTAACGTAGTTTCTTTAGAAAACAAACCTAAATTGCCAAACTTTGTACTTTGTGAAATGAGCTAATTGAGTTCTAGGAATCAGTTTACTTTCTACGAAGATGGTTGAGTTTAGCAAGTTCAAACTTTCCTTGTTAATGTAATCTCAAAAGATGGACAAGTTAGTAGATTCGACTCATTTGTAAAGTAGTTTGTTGAGAAAACAAACATCTTCATTGCCGAACATTGTACTGTGTGAAATAAGCTCATTCGGTTCTAGGAATCAGTTGCTTTCCTACAAAGAAGGTTGAGTGCAGCAAGTTCGAACTTTCCTTGTTAATGTAATCTGAAAAGATGCACAACGTAGTAGATTGGCCTCATTTCTAAAGTAGTTTCTTTAGAAAAAAAACATCTTCAGTACCGAACACTGTACTGTGTGAAATAAGTTAATTCGCTTACAGTAGTCAGTTCAATTTCTACGAAGAAGGTTGAGTGCAGCAAGTTCAAACTTTCCTTGTTAATGTAATCTAAAACGATGGCCAATTTAGAAGATTCGCCTCATTTGTAAAGTACTTTGTTGAGAAAACAAACGTCTTCATTGCCGAACATTGTACTGTTTGAAATAAGCTCATTCGGTTCTAGGAATCAGTTGCTTTCCTACAAAGAAGGTTGAGTGCAGCAAGTTCAAACGTTCCTTGTTAATGTAATCTGAAAAGATGCACAACTTAGTAGATTGGCCTCATTTCTAAAGTAGTTTGTTTAGAAAAAGAAACATCTTCATTACCGAACACTGTACTATGTGAAATGAGCTAGTTCGATTCTAGTAATCACTTGCTTTCCTACAAAGAAGGTTGAGTGTTTCAAACTTTCCTAGTTTCTGTAATCTAACAAGATGTACAAGTTAGTGGATTCGCCTCATTTCTAAAGTAGTTTCTTGAAAAACAAACATCTTCAGTACCGAACACTGTACTGTGTGAAATCAGTTAATTCGCTTCTAGGAATCAGTTGCTTTCCTACAAAGAAGGTTGAGAGCAGCAAGTTCAAACTTTCCTTGTTAATGTAATCAAAAAGATGGCCAAGTGAGTAGATTCGCCTCATTTGTAAACTAGTTTGTTGAGAAAACAAACACCTTCATTGCGAACATTGTACTGTGTGAAATAAGCTCATTCGGTTCTAGGAATCATTTGCTTTCCTACAAAGAAGGTTGAGTGCAGCAAGTTCAAACGTTCCTTGTTAATGTTATCTGAAAAGATGCACAACATAGTAGATTGGCCTCATTTCTAAAGTAGTTTGTTTAGAAAACAAACATCTTCATTACCGAACACTGTACTATGTGAAATGAGCTAGTTCGGTTCTAGGAATCACTTGCTTTCCTACGAAAGAGAAGGTTGAGTGCAGCAAGTTCAAACTTTCCTACTTTTTGTAATCTAACAAGATGTACAAGTTAGTGGATTCACCTCATTTCTAAAGTAGTTTCTCTAGAAAAGAAACATCTTCAGTACCGAACACTGTACTGTGTGAAATAAGTTAATTCGCTTCTAGGAATCAGTTTAATTTCTACAAAGAAGGTTGAGTGCAGCAAGTTCAAACTTTCTTTGTTAATGTAATCTAAAAATATGGCCAAGTTAGAAGATTTGCCTCATTTGTAAAGTACTTTGTTGAGAAAACAAACATCTTCATTGCGAACATTGTACTGTGTGAAATAAGCTCATTCGGTTCTAGGAATCAGTTGCTTTCCTACAAAGAAGGTTGAGTGCAGCAAGTTCAAACTTTCCTTGTTAATGTAATCTGAAAAGATGCACACAACTTAGTAGATTGGCCTCATTTCTAAAGTATTTTGTTTAGAAAACAAACATCTTCATTACCGAACACTGTACTATGTGAAATGAGCTAGTTCGATTCTAGGAATCACTTCCTTTCCTACGAAGAAAGTTGAGTGCAGAAAGTTCAAACTTTCCTACTTTGTGTAATCTAACAAGATGTACTAGTCAGTGGATTCGCCTCATTTCTAAAGTAGTTTCTTTAGAAAAGAAACATCTTCAGTACCGAACACTGTACTGTGTGAAATAAGTTAATTAAGCTTCTAGGAATCCGTTTAATTTCTCTGAAGAAGGTTGAGTGCAGCAAGTTCAAACTTTCCTTCTTAATGTAATCTCAAAGGATGGCCAAGTTAGAACATTTGCCTCATTTGTAAAGTACTTTGTTGAGAAAACAAATATCTTCATTGCGGAACTTTGTACTCTGTGAAATAAGCTCATTCGGTTCTAGGAATCAGTTGCTTTCCTACAAAGAAGGTTGAGTGCAGCAACTTCAAACTTTCCTTGTTAATGTAATCTAAAAAGATGGCCAAGTTAGTAGATTCGACTCATTTGTAAAGTAGTTTGTTGAGAAAACAAACATCTTCATTGCCGAACATTGTACTGTGTGAAATAAGCTCATTCGTTTCTAGGAATCAGTTGCTTTCCTACAAAGAAGGTTGAGTGCAGCAAGTTCAAACTTTCCTTGTTAATGTAATCTGAAAAGATGAACAACTTAGTAGATTGGCCTCATTTCTAAAGTAGTTTGTTTAGAAAACAAACATCTTCATTTACGAACACTGTGCTATGTGAAATGAGCTAGTTCGATTCTAGGAATCACTTGCTTTCCTACGAAGAAGGTTGAGTGTAGCAAGTTCAAACTTTCCTACTTTGTGTAATCTAACAAGATGTACAAGTTCGTGGATTAGCCTCATTTCTAAAGTAGTTTCTTTAGAAAAGATACATCTTCAGTACCGAACACTGTACTGTGTGAAATAAGTTAATTGGCTTCTAGGAATCAGTTTAATTTCTACGAAGAACGTTGAGTGCAGCCAAGTTCAAACTTTCCTTGTTAATGTAATCTCAAAAGATGGCCAAGTTAGAACACTCGCCTCATTTGTAAAGTACTTTGTTGAGAAAACAAACATCTTCATTGCGAACATTGTACTGTGTGAAATAAGCTCATTCGGTTCTAAGAATCAGTTGCTTTCCTACAAAGAAGGTTGAGTGCAGCAAGTTCAAACTTTCCTTGTTAATGTAATCTGAAAGGATGCACAACGTAGTAGATTGGCCTCATTTCTAAAGCATTTTGTTTAGAAAACGAACATCTTCATTACCGAACACTGTACTATGTGAAATGAGCTAGTTCGATTCTAGGAATCACTTCCTTTCCTTCCTACGAAGAAAGTTGAGTGCAGCAAGTTCAAACTTTCCTACTTTGTGTAATCTAACAAGATGTACAAGTCAGTGGATTCGCCTCATTTCTAAAGTAGTTTCTTTAGAAAAGAAACATCTTCAGTACCGAACACTGTACTGTGTGAAATAAGTTACTTCGCTTCTAGGAATCAGTTTAATTTCTACGAAGAAGGTTGAGTGCAGCAAGTTCAAACTTTCCTTGTTAATGTAATCTCAAAAGATGGCCAAGTAAGAAGATTCGCCCCATTTGTAAAGTACTTTGTTGAGAAAAGAAACATCTTCATTGCCGAACATTGTACTGTGTGAAATAAGCTCATTCGGTTCTAGGAATCAGTTGCTTTCCTACAAAGAAGGTTGAGTGCAGCAAGTTCAAACTTTCCTTGTTAATGTAATCTGAAAAGATGCACAACGTAGTAGATTGGCCTCATTTCTAAACTAGTTTCTTTAGAAAAGAAACATCTTCAGTGCCGAACACTGTACTGTGTGAAATAACTTAATTCGCTTCTAGGAATCAGTTTAATTTCTACGAAGAAGGTTGAGTGCAGCAAGTTCAAACTTTCCTTGTTAATTTAATCTGAAAAGATGCACAACGTAGTAGATTGGCCTCATTTCTAAAGTAGTTTCTTGAGAAAGGAAACATCTTCAGTACCGAACACTGTACTGTGTGAAATAACTTAATTCGCTTCTAGGAATCAGTTTAATTTCTACGAAGAAGGTTGAGTGCAACAAGTTCAAACTTTCCTTGTTAATGTAATCTGAAAAGATGCACAACGTAGTAGATTGGTCTCATTTCTAAAGTAGTTTCTTGAGAAAGGAAACATCTTCAGTACCGAACACTGTACTGTGTGAAATAAGTTAATTCGCTTCTAGGAATCAGTTTAATTTCTACGAAGAAGGTTGAGTGCAGCAAGTTCAACCTTTCCTTGTTAATGTAATCTAAAAAGATGGCCAAGTTAGTAGATTCGACTCATTTGTAAAGTAGTTTGTTGAGAAAACAAACATCTTCATTGCCGAACATTGTACTGTGTGAAATAAGCTCATTCGGTTCTAGGAATCAGTTGCTTTCCTACAGAGAAGGTTGAGTGCAGTAAGTTCAAACTTTCCTTGTTAATGCAATCTAAAAACATGGCCAAGTTAGTACATTCGCCTCATTTGTAAAGTAGTTTGTTGACAAAACAAACATCTTCATTGCCGAACATTGTTCTGTGTGAAATAAGCTCATTCGGTTTTAGGAATCAGTTGCTTTCCTACAAAGAAGGTTGAGTGCAGCAAGTTCAAACGTTCCTTGTTAATGTAATCTAAAATGATGGCCAGGTTAGTAGATTCGACTCATTTGTAAAGTAGTTTGTTTACCAAACAAACATCTTCATTACCGAACACTGTACTATATGAAATGAGCTAGTTCGATTCTAGGAATCACTTGCTTTCCTACGAAGAAGGTTAAGTGCAGCAAGTTCAAACTTTCCTACTTTGTGTAATCTAACATCATGTACAAGTTAGTGGATTCGATTCATTTCTAAAGTAGTTTCTTTAGAAAAGAAACATCTTCAGTACCTAACACTGTACTGTGTGAAATAAGTTAATTAAGCTTCTAGGAATCAGTTTAATTTCTAAGAAGAAGGTTGAGTGCAGCAAGTTCAAACTTTCCTTGTTAATGTAATCTGAAAAGATGCACAACTTAGTAGATTGGCCTCATTTGTAAAGTACTTTGTTGAGAAAACAAACATCTTCATTGCCGAACATTGTACTGTGTGAAATAAGCTCATTCGGTTCTAGGAATCAGTTGCTTTCCTACAAAGAAGGTTGAGTGCAGCAAGTTCAAACTTTCCTTGTTAATGTAATCTGAAAAGATGAACAACTTAGTAGATTGGCCTCATTTCTAAAGTAGTTTGTTTAGAAAACAAACATCTTCATTTACGAACACTGTGCTATGTGAAATGAGCTAGTTCGATTCTAGGAATCACTTGCTTTCCTACGAAGAAGGTTGAGTGTAGCAAGTTCAAACTTTCCTACTTTGTGTAATATAACAAGATGTACAAGTTCGTGGATTCGCCTCATTTCTAACGTAGTTTCTTTAGAAAAGATACATCTTCAGTACCGAACACTGTACTGTGTGACATAAGTTAATTCGCTTCTACGAATCAGTTTAATTTCTACGAAGAAGGTTGAGTGCAGCAAGTCCAACCTTTCCTTGTTAATGTAATCTCAAAAGATGGCGAAGTTAGAACATTTGCCTCATTTGTAAAGTACTTTGTTTAGAAAACAAACAGCTTCATTGCCGAACTTTGTACTGTGTGAAATAAGCTCATTCGGTTCTAGGAATCAGTTGCTTTCCTACAAAGAAGGTTGAGTGCAGCAAGTTCAAACTTTCCTTGTTAATGTAATCTAAAAAGATGCACAACTTAGTAGATTGGCCTTATTTCTATAGTAGTTTGTTTAGAAAACAAACATCTTCATTACCGAACACTGTACTATGTAAAATGAGCTAGTTCGATTCTAGGAATCACTTGCTTTCCTACGAAGAAGGTTGAGTGCAGCAAGTTCAAACGTTCCTACTTAGTGTAATCTAACAAGATGTACAAGTTTGTGGATTCGCCTCATTTCTAAAGTAGTTTCTTTAGAAAAGAAACATCTTCAGTACCGAACACTGTACTGTGTGAAATAAGTTAATTCGCTTCTAGGAATCAGTTTAATTTCTACTAAGAAGGTTGAGTGCAGCAAGTTCTAACTTTCCTTGTTAATGTATTCTCAAAAGATGGCCAAGTTAGAACATTCACCTCATTTGTAAAGTACTTTGTTGAGAAAACAAACATCTTCATTGCCGAACATTGTACTGTGTGAAATAAGCTCATTGGGTTCTAGGAATCAGTTGCTTTCCTACAAAGAAGGTTGAGTGCAGCAACTTCAAACATTCCTTGTTAATGTAATCTAAAAAGATGGCCAAGTTAGTAGATTCGCCTCATTTGTAAAGTAGTTTGTTGTGAAAACAAACATCTTCATTGCCCAACATTGTACTGTGTGAAATAAGCTCATTCGGTTCTAAGAATCAGTTGCTTTCCTACAAAGAAGGTTGAGTGCAGCAAGTTCAAACTTTCCTTGTTAATGTAATCTGAAAAGATGCACAACGTAGTAGATTGGCCTCATTTCTAAAGTAGTTTCTTTAGAAAAGAAACATCTTCAGTACAGAGCACTGTACTGTGTGAAATAAATTAATTCGCTTCTAGGAATTAGTTTAATTTCTAAGAAGAAGGTTGAGTGCAGCAAGTTCAAACTTTCCTTGTTAATGTAATCTATACAAGATGCCAAGTTAGAAGATTCGCCTCATTTGGAAAGTACTTTGTTGTGAAAACAAACATCTTCATTGCCGAACATTGTACTGTGTGAAATAAGCACATTCGGTTCTAGGAATCAGTTGCTTTCCTACAAAGAAGGTTGAGTGCAACAAGTTCAAACTTTCCTTGTTAATGTAATCTCAAAAGATGGCCAAGTTAGAAGATTCGCCTCATTTGTAAAGTACTTTGTTGAGAAAACAAACATCTTCATTGCGAATATTGTACTTTGTGAAATATACTCATTCTGTTCTAGGAATCAGTTGCTTTCCTACAAAGAAGGTTGAGTGCAGCAAGTTCAAACTTTCCTTGCTAATGTAAACTAAAAAGATGGCCAAGTTAGTAGATTGGACTCATTTCTAAACTAGTTTCTTTAGAAAACAAACATCTTCATTGCCGAACATTGTACTTTGTGAAATAAGCACATTCTGTTCTAGGAATCAGTTTAATTTCCTACAAAGAAGGTTGAGTGCAGCAAGTTCAAACTTTCCTTGTTAATGTAATCTGAAAAGATGCACAACAAGTAGCAGATTGGCCTCATTTCTAAAGTAGTTTCTTTAGAAAAGAAACATCTTCAGTACAGAACACTGTACTCTGTGAAATAAGTTAATTAAGCTAGGAATCAGTTTAATTTCTACGAAGAAGGTTGAGTGCAACAAGATCAAAGTTTCCTTGTTAATGTAATCTGAAAAGATGCACAACGTAGTAGATTGGCCTCATTTCTAAAGTAGTTTCTTTAGAAAAGTAACATCTTCAGTACCGAACACTGTACTGTGTGAAATAAGTTAATTAAGCTTCTAGGAATCAGTTTAATTTCTACGAAGAAGGTTGAGTGCAGCAAGTTCAACTTTTCCTTGTTAATGTAATCTAAAAAGATGGCCAAGTTAGTAGATTCGACTCATTTGTAAAGTAGTTTGTTGAGAAAACAAACATCTTCATTGCCGAACATTGTACTGTGTGAAATAAGCTCATTCGGTTCTAGGAATCAGTTGCTTTCCTAGAGAAAGGTTGAGTGCAGTAAGTTCAAACTTTCCTTGTTAATGCAATCTAAAAACATGGCCAAGTTAGTACATTCGCCTCATTTGTAAAGTAGTTTGTTGACAAAACAAACATCTTCATTGCCGAACATTGTTCTGTGTGAAATAAGCTCATTCGGTTTTAGGAATCAGTTGCTTTCCTACAAAGAAGGTTGAGTGCAGCAAGTTCAAACGTTCCTTGTTAATGTAATCTAAAATGATGGCCAGGTTAGTAGATTCGACTCATTTGTAAAGTAGTTTGTTTACCAAACAAACATCTTCATTACCGAACACTGTACTATATGAAATGAGCTAGTTCGATTCTAGGAATCACTTGCTTTCCTACGAAGAAGGTTAAGTGCAGCAAGTTCAAACTTTCCTACTTTGTGTAATCTAACATCATGTACAAGTTAGTGGATTCGATTCATTTCTAAAGTAGTTTCTTTAGAAAAGGAACATCTTCAGTACCGAACACTGTACTGTGTGAAATAAGTTAATTCGCTTCTAGGAATCAGTTTAATTTCTACGAAGAAGGTTGAGTGCAGCAAGTTCAAACTTTCCTTGTTAATGTAATCTGAAAAGATGCACAACTTAGTAGATTGGCCTCATTTCTAATGTATTTTGTTTAGAAAACAAACATCTTCATTACCGAACACTGTACTATGTGAAATGAGCTAGTTCGATTCTAGGAATCACTTCCTTTCCTACGAAGAAAGTTGAGTGCAGCAAGTTCAAACTTTCCTACTTTGTGTAATCTAACAAGATGTACTAGTCAGTGGATTCGCCTCATTTCTAAAGTAGTTTCTTTAGAAAAGAAACCTCTTCAGTACCGAACACTGTACTGTGTGAAATAAGTTAATTCGCTTCTAGGAATCAGTTTAATTTCTACGAAGAAGGTTGAGTGCAGCAAGTTCAAACTTTCCTTGTTAATGTAATCTCAAAAGATGGCCATTTTAGAACATTTGCCTCATTTGTAAAGTACTTTGTTGAGAAAACAAACATCTTCATTGCCGAACATTGTACTGTGTGAAATAAGCTCATTCGTTTCTAGGAATCAGTTGCTTTCCTACAAAGAAGGTTGAGTGCAGCAAGTTCAAACTTTCCTTGTTAATGTAATCTGAAAAGATGAACAACTTAGTAGATTGGCCTCATTTCTAAAGTAGTTTGTTTAGAAAACAAACATCTTCATTTACGAACACTGTGCTATGTGAAATGAGCTAGTTCGATTCTAGGAATCACTTGCTTTCCTACGAAGAAGGTTGAGTGTAGCAAGTTCAAACTTTCCTACTTTGTGTAATATAACAAGATGTACAAGTTCGTGGATTCGCCTCACTTCTAACGTAGTTTCTTTAGAAAAGATACATCTTCAGTACCGAACACTGTACTGTGTGACATAAGTTAATTCGCTTCTACGAATCAGTTTAATTTCTACGAAGAAGGTTGAGTGCAGCAAGTCCAACCTTTCCTTGTTAATGTAATCTCAAAAGATGGCGAAGTTAGAAGATTCGCCTCATTTGTAAAGTACTTTGTTTAGAAAACAAACAGCTTCATTGCCGACAATTGTACTGTGTGAAATAAGCTCATTCGGTTCTAGGAATCAGTTGCTTTCCTACAAAGAAGGTTGAGTGCAGCAAGTTCAAACTTTCCTTGTTAATGTAATCTAAAAAGATGCACAACTTAGTAGATTGGCCTTATTTCTATAGTAGTTTGTTTAGAAAACAAACATCTTCATTACCGAACACTGTACTATGTAAAATGAGCTAGTTCGATTCTAGGAATCACTTGCTTTCCTACGAAGAAGGTTGAGTGCAGCAAGTTCAAACGTTCCTACTTAGTGTAATCTAACAAGATGTACAAGTTTGTGGATTCGCCTCATTTCTAAAGTAGTTTCTTTAGAAAAGAAACATCTTCAGTACCGAACACTGTACTGTGTGAAATAAGTTAATTAAAAGGAATCAGTTTAATTTCTACTAAGAAGGTTGAGTGCAGCAAGTTCTAACTTTCCTTGTTAATGTATTCTCAAAAGATGGCCAAGTTAGAACATTCACCTCATTTGTAAAGTACTTTGTTGAGAAAACAAACATCTTCATTGCCGAACATTGTACTGTGTGAAATAAGCTCATTGGGTTCTAGGAATCAGTTGCTTTCCTACAAAGAAGGTTGAGTGCAGCAACTTCAAACATTCCTTGTTAATGTAATCTAAAAAGATGGCCAAGTTAGTAGATTCGCCTCATTTGTAAAGTAGTTTGTTGTGAAAACAAACATCTTCATTGCCCAACATTGTACTGTGTGAAATAAGCTCATTCGGTTCTAGGAATCAGTTGCTTTCCTACAAAGAAGGTTGAGTGCAGCAAGTTCAAACTTTCCTTGTTAATGTAATCTGAAAAGATGCACAACGTAGTAGATTGGCCTCATTTCTAAAGTAGTTTCTTTAGAAAAGAAACATCTTCAGTACAGAGCACTGTACTGTGTGAAATAAATTAATTCGCTTCTAGGAATTAGTTTAATTTCTACGAAGAAGGTTGAGTGCAGCAAGTTCAAACTTTCCTTGTTAATGTAATCTATATAGAAGGCCAAGTTAGAAGATTCGCCTCATTTGGAAAGTACTTTGTTGTGAAAACAAACATCTTCATTGCCGAATATTGTACTGTGTGAAATAAGCACATTCGGTTCTAGGAATCAGTTGCTTTCCTACAAAGAAGGTTGAGTGCAACAAGTTCAAACTTTCCTTGTTAATGTAATCTCAAAAGATGGCCAAGTTAGAAGATTCGCCTCATTTGTAAAGTACTTTGTTGAGAAAACAAACATCTTCATTGCCGAATATTGTACTTTGTGAAATATACTCATTCTGTTCTAGGAATCAGTTGCTTTCCTACAAAGAAGGTTGAGTGCAGCAAGTTCAAACTTTCCTTGCTAATGTAAACTAAAAGATGGCCAAGTTAGTAGATTCGACTCATTTGTAATGTAGTTTCTTGAGAAAACAAACATCTTCATTGCGAACATTGTACTTTGTGAAATAAGCACATTCTGTTCTAGGAATCAGTTGCTTTCCTACAAAGAAGGTTGAGTGCAGCAAGTTCAAACTTTCCTTGTTAATGTAATCTGAAAAGGTGCACAACGTAGCAGATTGGCCTCATTACTAAAGTAGTTTCTTTAGAAAAGAAACATCTTCAGTACAGAGCACTGTACTCTGTGAAATAAGTTAATTCGCTTCTAGGAATCAGTTTAATTTCTACGAAGAAGGTTGAGTGCAGCAAGATCAAAGTTTCCTTGTTACTGTAATCTGAAAAGATGCACAACGTAGTAGCTTGGCCTCATTTCTAAAGTAGTTTCTTTAGAAAAGTAACATCTTCAGTACCGAACACTGTACTGTGTGAAATCAGTTAATTCGCTTCTAGGATTCAGTTTAATTTCTACGAAGAAGGTTTAGGGCAGCAAGTTCAAACTTTCCTTGTTAATGTAATCTTACAAGATGACCAAGTTAGAAGATTCGCCTCATTTGTAAAGTAGTTTGTTGAGAAAACAAACATCTTCATTGCCGAACATTGTACTGTGTGAAATAAGCTCATTCGGTTCTAGGAATCAGTTGCTTTCCTACAAAGAAGGTTGAGTGCAGCAAGTTCAAACTTTCCTTGTTAATGTAATTTGAAAAGATGCACAACGTTAGTAGATTGGCCTCATTTCTAAAGTAGTTTGTTTAGAAAACAAACATCTTCATTACCAAACACTGTACTATGTGAAATTAAGCTAGTTCGATTCTAGGAATCACTTGCTTTCCTACAAAGAAGGTTGAGTGCAGCAAGTTCAAACTTTCCTTGTTAATGTAAACTAAAAAGATGGCCAAGTTAGTAGATTCGACTCATTTGTAAAGTAGTTTGTTGAGAAAACAAACATCTTCATTGCCGAACATTGTACTGTGTGAAATAAGCTCATTCGGTTCTAGGAATCAGTTGCTTTCCTACAAAGAAGGTTGAGTGCAACAAGTTCAAACTTTCCATGTTAATGTAATCTGAAAAGATGGCCAAGTTAGTAGATTCGCCTCATTTGTAAAGTAGTTTGTTGAGAAAACAAACATCTTCATTGCCAACATTGTACTTTGTGAAATATACTCATTCGGTTCTAGGAATCATTTGCTTTCCTACAAAGAAGGTTGAGTGCAGCAAGTTCAAACTTTCCTTGTTAATGTAAACTAAAAAGATGGCCAAGTTAGTAGATTCGACTCATTTGTAAAGTAGTTTCTTGAGAAAACAAACATCTTCATTGCCGAACATTGTACTGTGTGAAATAAGCACATTCGGTTCTAGGAATCACTTGCTTTCCTACAAAGAAGGTTGAGTGCAGCAAGTTCAAACTTTCCTTGTTAATGTAATCTGAAAAGATGCACAACGTTAGTAGATTATCCATTTACTAAAGTAGTTTCTTTAGAAAAGAAACATCTTCAGTACAACACTGTACTGTGTGAAATAAGCTAATTCGCTTCTAGGAATCAGTTTAATTTCTACAAAGAAGGTTGAGTGCAGCAAGTCAAACTTTCCTTGTTTGTGTAATCTGAAAAGATGTACAAGTTAGTAGATTGGCCTCATTTCTAAAATAGTTTGTTGAGAAAACAAACATCTTCATTGCGAACATTGTACTGTGTGAAATAAGCTAATTCGGTTCTAGGAATCAGTTGCTTTCCTACAAAGAAGGTTGAGTGCAGCAAGTTCAAACTTTCCTTGTTAATGTAATCTAAAAAGATGGCCAAGTTAGTAGATTTGACTCATTTGTAAAGTAGTTTGTTGAGAAAACAAACATCTTCATTGCCGAACATTGTACTGTGTGAAATAAGCTCATTCGTTCTAGGAATCAGTTGCTTTCCTACAAAGAAGGTTGAGTGCAGCAAGTTCAAACTTTCCTTGTTAATGTAATCTGAAAAGATGCACAACTTAGTAGATTGGCCTCATTTCTAAAGTAGTTTGTTTAGAAAACAAACATCTTCATTATCGAACACTGTACTATGTGAAATGAGCTAGTCGATTCTAGGAATCACTTGCTTTCCTACAAAGAAGGTTGAGTGCAGCAAGTTCAAACTTTCCTACTTTGTGTAATCTAACAAGATGTACAAGTTAGTGGATTCGCCTCATTTCTAAAGTAGTTTCTTTAGAAAAGAAACATCTTCAGTACCGAACACTGTACTGTGTGAAATAAGTTAATTCGCTTCTAGGAATCAGTTTAATTTCTACAAAGAAGGTTGAGTGCAGCAAGTTCAAACTTTCCTTGTTAATGTAATCTCAAAAGATGGCGAAGTTAGAAGATTCCCTCATTTGTAAAGTACTTTGTTTAGAAAACAAACATCTTCATTGCCGAACATTGTACTGTGTGAAATAAGCTCATTCGTTCTAGGAATCAGTTGCTTTCCTACAAAGAAGGTTGAGTGCAGCAAGTTCAAACTTTCCTTGTTAATGTAATCTAAAAAGATGCACAACTTAGTAGATTGGCCTTATTTCTAAAGTAGTTTGTTTAGAAAACAAACATCTTCATTGCCGAACATTGTACTATGTGAAATAAGCTAGTTCGATTCTAGGAATCACTTGCTTTCCTACAAAGAAGGTTGAGTGCAGCAAGTTCAAACTTTCCTACTTAGTGTAATCTAACAAGATGTACAAGTTAGTGGATTCGCCTCATTTCTAAAGTAGTTTCTTTAGAAAACAAACATCTTCATTACCGAACACTGTACTGTGTGAAATAAGTTAATTCGTTCTAGGAATCAGTTTAATTTCTACTAAGAAGGTTGAGTGCAGCAAGTTCAAACTTTCCTTGTTAATGTATTCTCAAAAGATGTACAAGTTAGTAACATTCACCTCATTTGTAAAGTAGTTTGTTGAGAAAACAAACATCTTCATTGCAACATTGTACTGTGTGAAATAAGCTCATTGGGTTCTAGGAATCAGTTGCTTTCCTACAAAGAAGGTTGAGTGCAGCAAGTTCAAACTTTCCTTGTTAATGTAATCTAAAAAGATGGCCAAGTTAGTAGATTCGCCTTCATTTTAAAAAGTAGTTTGTTGAGAAAACAAACATCTTCATTGCCCAACATTGTACTGTGTGAAATAAGCTCATTCGGTTCTAGGAATCAGTTGCTTTCCTACAAAGAAGGTTGAGTGCAGCAAGTTCAAACTTTCCTTGTTAATGTAATCTGAAAAGATGCACAACGTAGTAGATTGGCCTCATTTCTAAAGTAGTTTCTTTAGAAAAGAAACATCTTCAGTACAGAGCACTGTACTGTGTGAAATAAATTAATTCGCTTCTAGGAATTAGTTTAATTTCTACGAAGAAGGTTGAGTGCAGCAAGTTCAAACTTTCCTAGTTAATGTAATCTATAAGAAGGCCAAGTTAGAAGATTCGCCTCATTTGGAAAGTACTTTGTTGTGAAAACAAACATCTTCATTGCCGAACATTGTACTGTGTGAAATAAGCACATTCGGTTCTAGGAATCAGTTGCTTTCCTACAAAGAAGGTTGAGTGCAACAAGTTCAAACTTTCCTTGTTAATGTAATCTCAAAAGATGGCCAAGTTAGAAGATTTGCCTCATTTGTAAAGTACTTTGTTGAGAAAACAAACATCTTCATTGCCGAATATTGTACTTTGTGAAATATACTCATTCTGTTCTAGGAATCAGTTGCTTTCCTACAAAGAAGGTTGAGTGCAGCAAGTTCAAACTTTCCTTGCTAATGTAAACTAAAAAGATGGCCAAGTTAGTAGATTCGACTCATTTGTAATGTAGTTTCTTGAGAAAACAAACATCTTCATTGCCGAACATTGTACTTTGTGAAATAAGCACATTCTGTTCTAGGAATCAGTTGCTTTCCTACAAAGAAGGTTGAGTGCAGCAAGTTCAAACTTTCCTTGTTAATGTAATCTGAAAAGGTGCACAACGTAGCAGATTGGCCTCATTACTAAAGTAGTTTCTTTAGAAAAGAAACATCTTCAGTACAGAGCACTGTACTCTGTGAAATAAGTTAATTCGCTTCTAGGAATCAGTTTAATTTCTACGAAGAAGGTTGAGTGCAGCAAGATCAAAGTTTCCTTGTTACTGTAATCTGAAAAGATGCACAACGTAGTAGCTTGGCCTCATTTCTAAAGTAGTTTCTTTAGAAAAGTAACATCTTCAGTACCGAACACTGTACTGTGTGAAATCAGTTAATTCGCTTCTAGGATTCAGTTTAATTTCTACGAAGAAGGTTTAGGGCAGCAAGTTCAAACTTTCCTTGTTAATGTAATCTTACAAGATGACCAAGTTAGAAGATTCGCCTCATTTGTAAAGTACTTTATTGAGAAAACAAACATCTTCATTGCCGAACATTGTACTGTGTGAAATAAGCTCATTCGGTTCTAGGAATCAGTTGCTTTCCTACAAAGAAGGTTGAGTGCAGCAAGTTCAAACTTTCCTTGTTAATGTAATTTGAAAAGATGCACAACGTAGTAGATTGGCCTCATTTCTAAAGTAGTTTGTTTAGAAAACAAACATCTTCATTACCAAACACTGTACTATGTGAAATTAGCTAGTTCGATTCTAGGAATCACTTGCTTTCCTACAAAGAAGGTTGAGTGCAGCAAGTTCAAACTTTCCTTGTTAATGTAAACTAAAAAGATGGCCAAGTTAGTAGATTCGACTCATTTGTAAAGTAGTTTGTTGAGAAAACAAACATCTTCATTGCCGAACATTGTACTGTGTGAAATAAGCACATTCGGTTCTAGGAACCAGTTGCTTTCCTACAAAGAAGGTTGAGTGCAACAAGTTCAAACTTTCCATGTTAATGTAATCTGAAAAGATGGCCAAGTTAGAAGATTCGCCTCATTTGTAAAGTACTTTGTTGAGAAAACAAACATCTTCATTGCCGAATATTGTACTTTGTGAAATATACTCATTCGGTTCTAGGAATCATTTGCTTTCCTACAAAGAAGGTTGAGTGCAGCAAGTTCAAACTTTCCTTGTTAATGTAAACTAAAAAGATGGCCAAGTTAGTAGATTCGACTCATTTGTAAAGTAGTTTCTTGAGAAAACAAACATCTTCATTGCCGAACATTGTACTGTGTGAAATAAGCACATTCGGTTCTAGGAATCAGTTGCTTTCCTACAAAGAAGGTTGAGTGCAGCAAGTTCAAACTTTCCTTGTTAATGTAATCTGAAAAGGTGCACAACGTAGTACATTATCCTCATTACTAAAGTAGTTTCTTTAGAAAAGAAACATCTTCAGTACAGAGCACTGTACTGTGTGAAATAAGTTAATTCGCTTCTAGGAATCAGTTTAATTTCTACGAAAGAAGGTTGAGTGCAGCAAGATCAAAGTTTCCTTGTCACTGTAATCTGAAAAGATGCACAACGTAGTAGATTGGCCTCATTTCTAAAATAGTTTGTTGAGAAAAGAAACATCTTCATTGCCGAACATTGTACTGTGTGAAATAAGCTCATTCGGTTCTAGGAATCAGTTGCTTTCCCTCTAAAGAAGGTTGAGTGCAGCAAGTTCAAACTTTCCTTGTTAATGTAATGTAAAAAGATGGCCAAGTTAGTAGATTCGACTCATTTGTAAAGTTGTTTGTTGAGAAAACAAACATCTTCATTCCCGAACATTGTACTGTGTGAAATAAGCTCATTCGGTTCTAGGAATTCAGTTGCTTTCCTACAAAGAAGGTTGAGTGCAGCAAGTTCAAACTTTCCTTGTTAATGTAATCTGAAAAGATGCACAACATAGTAGATTGGCCTCATTTCTAAAGTAGTTTGTTTAGAAAACAAACATCCACATTATCGAACACTGTACTATGTGAAATGAGCTAGTTCGATCCTAGGAATCACTTGCTTTCCTACGAAGAAGGTTGAGTGCACCAAGTTCAAACTTTCCTAGTTTGTGTAATCTAACAAGATGTACAAGTTATTGATTCGCCTCATTTCTAAAGTAGTTTCTTTAGAAAAGACACATCTTCAGTACTGAACACTGTACTGTGTGAAATAAGTTAATTCGCTTCTAGAATCAGTTTAATTTCTACGAAGAAGGTTGAATGCAGCAAGTTCAAACTTTCCTTGTTAATGTAATCTAAAAAGATGGCCAAGTTAGTAGATTCGACTCATTTGTAAAGTAGTTTGTGGAGAAAACAAACATCTTCATTGCCGAACATTGTACTGTGTGAAATAAAGTCATTCGGTTCTAGGAATCAGTTGCTTTCCTACAAAGAAGGTTGAGTTCAGCAAGATCAAATTTTCTTGTTAATGTAATATAAAAAGATGGCCAAGTTAGTAAATTCGATCATTTGTAAAGTAGTTTGTTGAGAAAACAAACATCTTCATTGCCAAACATTGTACTGTGTGAAATAAGCTCATTCAGTTCTAGGAAATAGATGCTTTCCTACAAAGAAGGTTGAGTGCAGCAAGTTCAAACTTACCTCGTTAATGTAATCTAAAAAGATGGCCACTTTAGTAGATTCGACTCATTTGTAAAGTAGTTTGTTGAGAAAACAAACATCTTCATTGCCTAACATTGTACTGTGTGAAATAAGCTCATTCGGTTCTAGGAATCAGTTGCTTTCCTACAAAGAAGGTTGAGTGCAGCAAGTTCAAACTTTCCTACTTTGTGTAATCTAACAAGATGTACAAGTTAGTGGATTCGCCATGTCTAACGTAGTTTCTTTAGAAAAGAAACATCTTCAGTACCAACACTGTACTGTGTGAAATAAGTTAATTCACTTCTAGGAATCAGTTTAATTTCTATGAAGAAGGTTGAGTGCAGCAAGTTCAAACTTTCCTTGTTAATGTAATCTAAAAAGATGTCCAAGTTAGTAGATTCGCCTCATTTCAAAAGTAGTTTCTTTAGAAAAGAAACCTAAATTGCCAAACTTTGTACTTTGTGAAATGAGCTAATTGAGTACTACTTAATCAGTTTACTTTCTACGAAGATGGTTGAGTTTATCAAGTTCAAACTTTCCTTGTTAATGTGGTCTGAAATATGTCCAAGTTAGTAGATTTGCCTCATTGGTAAAGTACTTTGTTGAGACAACAAACATCTTCATTGCCAGACATTGTACTGTGTGAACAAAGCTAATTTAGTTCTAGAATTCAGTTGCTTTCCTACAAAGAAGGTTGAATGTAGCCAGTTCAAACTTTCCTTGTTAATGTAACCTAAAAGATGCACGACTTAGTAGATTGGCCTCATTTCTAAAGTAGTTTCTTTAGAAAAGAAACATCTTCAGTACCGAACACTGTACTGTGTGAAATGAGTTAATTCGCTTCTAGGAGTCAGGTAATTTCTACGAAGATGGTTGAGTGCAGGAAGTTCAAACTTTCCTAGTTTGTGTAATCTAACAAGATGTACAAGTTAGTGGATTCAAAATATTTCTAAATTAGTTTCTTTAGAAAAGAAACATCTTCAGTACCGAACACTGTACTGTGTGAAATAAGTTAATTCGCTTCTAGGAATCAGTTTAATTTCTACGAAGAAGGTTGAGTGCAGCAAGTTCAAACTTTCGTTGTTAATGTAATCTCAAAAGATGGCCAAGTTAGTAGATTCGACTCATTTGTAAAGTAGTTTGTTGAGAAAACAAACATCTTCATTGCCGAACATTGTACTGTGTGAAATAAGCTCATTCGTTCTAGGAATCAGTTGCTTACCAACAAAGAAGGTTGAGTGCAGCAAGTTCGAACTTTCCTGTTAATGCAATCTGAAAAGATGCACAACGTAGTAGATTGGCCTCATTTCTGAAGTAGTTTCTTTAGAAAAGAAACATCTTCAGTACCGAACACTGTACTGTGTGAAATAAGTTAATTCGCTTCTAGGAGTCAGTTTAATTTCTACAAAGAACGTTGAGTGCAGCAAGTTCAAACTTTCCTTGTTAATGTAATCTAAAAAGATGGCCAATTTAGAAAATTCGCCTCATTTGTAATGTAGTTTGTTGAGAAAACAAACATCTTCATTTCCGAATATTGTACTGTGTGAAATAAGCTCATTCGGTTCTAGGAATCAGTTGCTTTCCTACAAAGAAGGTTGAGTGCAGCAAGTTCAAACTTTCCTTGTTAATGTAATCTGAAAATATGCACAACTTAGTAGATTGGCCTCATTTCTAAAGTAGTTTGTTTAGAAAACAAACATCTTAATTACCAACACTGTACTATTTGAAATGAGCTAGTTCGATTCTAGGAATCACTTGCTTTCCTACGAAGAAGGCTGAGTGCAGCAAGTTCAAACTTTCCCACTTTGTGGAATCTAACAAGATGTACAAGTTAGTGGATTCATTATCTCATTTCTAAAGTAGTTTCTTTAAAAGAAACATCTTCAGTACCGAACACTGTACTGTGTGAAATAAGTTAATTCTCTTCTAGGAATCAGTTTAATTTCTACGAAGAAGGTTGAGTGCAGCAAGTTCAAACTTTCCTTGTTAATGTAATCTCAAAAGATGGCCAAGTTAGAAGATTCGCCTCATTTGTAAAGTACTTTGTTGAGAAAACAAACATCTTCATTGCCAACATTGTACTGTGTGAAATAAGCTCATTCGGTTCTAGGAATCAGTTGCTTTCCTACAAAGAAGGTTGAGTGCACCAAGTTCAAACTTTCCTTGTTAATGTAATCTAAAAAGTTGGCCAAGTTAGTAGATTCGCCTCATTTGTAAAGTAGTTTGTTGAGAAAGCAAACATCTTCATTGCCGAACATTGTACTGTGTGAAATAAGCACATTCGGTTCTAGGAATCAGTTGCTTTCCTACAAAGAAGGTTGAGTGCAGCAAGTTCAAACTTTCCTTGTTAATGTAATCTGAAAAGATGCACAACTTAGTAGATTGGCCTCATTTCTAAAGTAGTTTGTTTAGAAAACAAACAACTTCATTACCGAACACTGTACTATGTTAAATGAGCTAGTTCGATTCTAGGAATCACTTGCTTTCCTACGAAGAAGGTTGAGTGCAGCAAGTTCAAACTTTCCTACTTTGTGTAATCTAACAAGATGTACAAGTTAGTGCATTCGCCTCATTTCTAAAGTAGTTTTTTAGAAAAGAAACATCTTCAGTACCGAACACTGTACTCTGTGAAATAAGTTAATTCGCTTCTAGGAATCAATTTAATTTCTAAGAAGAAGGTTGAGTGCAGCAAGTTCAAACTTTCCTTGTTAAAGTAATCTAAAAAGATGGCCAAGTTAGAAGATTCGCCTCATTAGTAAAGTACTTTGTTGAGAAAACAAACATCTTCATTGCGAACATTGTACTGTGTGAAATAAAGTTATTCGGTTCTAGGAATCAGTTGCTTTCCTACAAAGAAGGTTGAGAGCAGCAAGTTCAAACTTTCCTCGTTAATGTAATCTAAAAAGATGGCCACTTTAGTAGATTCGACTCATTTGTAAAGTAGTTTGTTGAGAAAACAAACATCTTCATTGCCGAACATTGTACTGTGTGAAATAAGCTCATTCGGTTCTAGGAATCAGTTGCTTTCCTACAAAGAAGGTTGAGTGCAGCAAGTTCAAACTTTCCTACTTTGTGTAATCTAACAAGATGTACAAGTTAGTGGATTCGCCTCATGTCTAACGTGGTAGTTCTTTTTAGAAAAGAAACATCTTCAGTACCAACACTGTACTGTGTGAAATAAGTTAATTCACTTCTAGGAATCAGTTTAATTTCTATGAAGAAGGTTGAGTGCAGCAAGTTCAAACTTTCCTTGTTAATGTAATCTAAAAAAGATGTCCAAGTTAGTAGATTCGCCTCATTTCAAAAGTAGTTTCTTTAGAAAAGAAACCTAAATTGCCAAACTTTGTACTTTGTGAAATGAGCTAATTGAGTACTACGAATCAGTTTACTTTCTACGAAGATGGTTGAGTTTATCAAGTTCAAACTTTCCTTGTTAATGTGGTCTGAAATATGTCCAAGTTAGTAGATTTGCCTCATTGGTAAAGTACTTTGTTGAGACAACAAACATCTTCATTGCCGTACATTGTACTGTGTGAACAAAGCTAATTTAGTTCTAGAATTCAGTTGCTTTCCTACAAAGAAGGTTGAATGTAGCCAGTTCAAACTTTCCTTGTTAATGTAACCTAAAAAGATGCACGACTTAGTAGATTGGCCTCATTTCTAAAGTAGTTTCTTTAGAAAAGAAACATCTTCAGTACCGAACACTGTACTGTGTGAAATGAGTTAATTCGCTTCTAGGAGTCAGGTAATTTCTACGAAGATGGTTGAGTGCAGGAAGTTCAAACTTTCCTAGTTTGTGTAATCTAACAAGATGTACAAGTTAGTGGATTCGCAATATTTCTAAATTAGTTTCTTTAGAAAAGAAACATCTTCAGTACCGAACACTGTACTGTGTGAAATAAGTTAATTCGCTTCTAGGAATCAGTTTAATTTCTACGAAGAAGGTTGAGTGCAGCAAGTTCAAACTTTCGTTGTTAATGTAATCTCAAAAGATGGCCAAGTTAGTAGATTCGACTCATTTGTAAAGTAGTTTGTTGAGAAAACAAACATCTTCATTGCCGAACATTGTACTGTGTGAAATAAGCTCATTCGGTTCTAGGAATCAGTTGCTTACCAACAAAGAAGGTTGAGTGCAGCAAGTTCGAACTTTCCCTGTTAATGCAATCTGAAAAGATGCACAACGTAGTAGATTGGCCTCATTTCTGAAGTAGTTTCTTTAGAAAGAAACATCTTCAGTACCAACACTGTACTGTGTGAAATAAGTTAATTCGCTTCTAGGAGTCAGTTTAATTTCTACGAAGAACGTTGAGTGCAGCAAGTTCAAACTTTCCTTGTTAATGTAATCTAAAAGATGGCCAATTTAGAAAATTCGCCTCATTTGTAATGTAGTTTGTTGAGAAAACAAACATCTTCATTTCGAATATTGTACTGTGTGAAATAAGCTCATTCGGTTCTAGGAATCAGTTGCTTTCCTACAAAGAAGGTTGAGTGCAGCAAGTTCAAACTTTCCTTGTTAATGTAATCTGAAAATATGCACAACTTAGTAGATTGGCCTCATTTCTAAAGTAGTTTGTTTAGAAAACAAACATCTTAATTACCGAACACTGTACTATTTGAAATGAGCTAGTTCGATTCTAGGAATCACTTGCTTTCCTACGAAGAAGGCTGAGTGCAGCAAGTTCAAACTTTCCCACTTTGTGGAATCTAACAAGATGTACAAGTTAGTGGATTCGCCTCATTTCTAAAGTAGTTTCTTTAAAAAGAAACATCTTCAGTACCGAACACTGTACTGTGTGAAATAAGTTAATTCTCTTCTAGGAATCAGTTTAATTTCTACGAAGAAGGTTGAGTGCAGCAAGTTCAAACTTTCCTTGTTAATGTAATCTCAAAAGATGGCCAAGTTAGAAGATTCGCCTCATTTGTAAAGTACTTTGTTGAGAAAACAAACATCTTCATTGCCGAACATTGTACTGTGTGAAATAAGCTCATTCGGTTCTAGGAATCAGTTGCTTTCCTACAAAGAAGGTTGAGTGCACCAAGTTCAAACTTTCCTTGTTAATGTAATCTAAAAAGTTGGCCAAGTTAGTAGATTCGCCTCATTTGTAAAGTAGTTTGTTGAGAAAGCAAACATCTTCATTGCCGAACATTGTACTGTGTGTGAAATAAGCACATTCGGTTCTAGGAATCAGTTGCTTTCCTACAAAGAAGGTTGAGTGCAGCAAGTTCAAACTTTCCTTGTTAATGTAATCTGAAAAGATGCACAACTTAGTAGATTGGCCTCATTTCTAAAGTAGTTTGTTTAGAAAACAAACAACTTCATTACCGAACACTGTACTATGTTAAATGAGCTAGTTCGATTCTAGGAATCACTTGCTTTCCTACGAAGAAGGTTGAGTGCAGCAAGTTCAAACTTTCCTACTTTGTGTAATCTAACAAGATGTACAAGTTAGTGGATTCGCCTCATTTCTAAAGTAGTTTTTTAGAAAAGAAACATCTTCAGTACCGAACACTGTACTCTGTGAAATAAGTTAATTCGCTTCTAGGAATCAATTTAATTTCTAAGAAGAAGGTTGAGTGCAGCAAGTTCAAACTTTCCTTGTTAAAGTAATCTAAAAAGATGGCCAAGTTAGAAGATTCGCCTCATTAGTAAAGTACTTTGTTGAGAAAACAAACATCTTCATTGCCGAACATTGTACTGTGTGAAATAAGCTTATTCGGTTCTAGGAATCAGTTGCTTTCGTACAAAGAAGGTTGAGAGCAGCAAGTTCAAACTTTCCTCGTTAATGTAATCTAAAAAGATGGCCACTTTAGTAGATTCGACTCATTTGTAAAGTAGTTTGTTGAGAAAACAAACATCTTCATTGCCGAACATTGTACTGTGTGAAATAAGCTCATTCGGTTCTAGGAATCAGTTGCTTTCCTACAAAGAAGGTTGAGTGCAGCAAGTTCAAACTTTCCTACTTTGTGTAATCTAACAAGATGTACAAGTTAGTGGATTCGCCTCATGTCTAACGTAGTTTCTTTAGAAAAGAAACATCTTCAGTACCGAACACTGTACTGTGTGAAATAAGTTAATTCACTTCTAGGAATCAGTTTAATTTCTATGAAGAAGGTTGAGTGCAGCAAGTTCAAACTTTCCTTGTTAATGTAATCTAAAAAGATGTCCAAGTTAGTAGATTCGCCTCATTTCAAAAGTAGTTTCTTTAGAAAAGAAACCTGAATTGCCAAACTTTGTACTTTGTGAAATGAGCTAATTGAGTACTAGGAATCAGTTTACTTTCTACGAAGATGGTTGAGTTTATCAAGTTCAAACTTTCCTTGTTAATG
The DNA here is from genome assembly GCA_036365145.1 of Orientallactaga sibirica. Lineage (NCBI taxonomy): Eukaryota > Metazoa > Chordata > Mammalia > Rodentia > Dipodidae > Orientallactaga > Orientallactaga sibirica. Next base: position 28,675 of record JAEOAD010000803.1, on the reverse strand, counting down.
TGGTCTGAAAGATGTCCAAGTTAGTAGATTTGCCTCATTGGTAAAGTAGTTTGTTGAGAAAACAAACATCTTCATTGCCGTACATTGTACTGTGTGAAATAAAGCTAATTTAGTTCTAGAATTCAGTTGCTTTCCTACAAAGAAGGTTGAATGTAGCCAGTTCAAACTTTCCTTGTTAATGTAACCTAAAAAGATGCACAAGACTTAGTAGATTGGCCTCATTTCTAAAGTAGTTTCTTTAGAAAACAAACATCTTCAGTACCGAACACTGTACTGTGTGAAATGAGTTAATTCGCTCTAGGAATCAGGTAATTTCTACAAAGATGGTTGAGTGCAGGAAGTTCAAACTTTCCTAGTTTGTGTAATCTAACAAGATGTACAAGTTAGTGGATTCGCAATATTTCTAAATTAGTTTCTTTAAAAACAAACATCTTCAGTACCGAACACTGTACTGTGTGAAATAAGTTAATTCGCTTCTAGAATCAGTTTAATTTCTACAAAGAAGGTTGAGTGCAGCAAGTTCAAACTTTCCTTTGTTAATGTAATCTCAAAAGATGGCCAAGTTAGTAGATTCGACTCATTTGTAAAGTAGTTTGTTGAGAAAACAAACATCTTCATTGCCGAACATTGTACTGTGTGAAATAAGCTCATTCGGTTCTAGGAATCAGTTGCTTACCAACAAAGAAGGTTGAGTGCAGCAAGTTCAAACTTTCCTGTTAATGCAATCTGAAAAGATGCACAAGCGTAGTAGATTGGCCTCATTTCTAAAGTAGTTTCTTTAGAAAACAAACATCTTCAGTACCAACATTGTACTGTGTGAAATAAGTTAATTCGCTTCTAGGAATCAGTTTAATTTCTACAAAGAACGTTGAGTGCAGCAAGTTCAAACTTTCCTTGTTAATGTAATCTAAAAAGATGGCCAATTTAGAAAATTCGCCTCATTTGTAATGTAGTTTGTTGAGAAAACAAACATCTTCATTTCCGAATATTGTACTGTGTGAAATAAGCTCATTCGGTTCTAGGAATCACTTGCTTTCCTACAAAGAAGGTTGAGTGCAGCAAGTTCAAACTTTCCTTGTTAATGTAATCTGAAAATATGCACAACTTAGTAGATTGGCCTCATTTCTAAAGTAGTTTGTTTAGAAAACAAACATCTTAATTACCAACACTGTACTATTTGAAATGAGCTAGTTCGATTCTAGGAATCACTTGCTTTCCTACAAAGAAGGTTGAGTGCAGCAAGTTCAAACTTTCCTACTTTGTGGAATCTAACAAGATGTACAAGTTAGTGGATTCGCCTCATTTCTAAAGTAGTTTCTTTAAAAACAAACATCTTCAGTACCGAACACTGTACTGTGTGAAATAAGTTAATTCTCTTCTAGGAATCAGTTTAATTTCCTACAAAGAAGGTTGAGTGCAGCAAGTTCAAAACTTTCCTGTTAATGTAATCTCAAAAGATGGCCAAGTTAGAAGATTCGCCTCATTTGTAAAGTACTTTTGTTGAGAAAACAAACATCTTCATTGCCGAACATTGTACTGTGTGAAATAAGCTCATTCGGTTCTAGGAATCAGTTGCTTTCCTACAAAGAAGGTTGAGTGCACCAAGTTCAAACTTTCCTTGTTAATGTAATCTAAAAAGATGGCCAAGTTAGTAGATTCGCCTCATTTGTAAAGTAGTTTGTTGAGAAAACAAACATCTTCATTGCCGAACATTGTACTGTGTGAAATAAGCTATTCGGTTCTAGGAATCACTTGCTTTCCTACAAAGAAGGTTGAGTGCAGCAAGTTCAAACTTTCCTTGTTTGTGTAATCTGAAAAAGATGCACAACTTAGTAGATTGGCCTCATTTCTAAAGTAGTTTGTTTAGAAAACAAACAACTTCATTACCGAACACTTGTACTATGTTAAATGAGCTAAGTTCGATTCTAGGAATCACTTGCTTTCCTACAAAGAAGGTTGAGTGCAGCAAGTTCAAACTTTCCTAGTTTGTGTAATCTAACAAGATGATGTACAAGTTAGTGGATTCGCCTCATTTCTAAAGTAGTTTTTTAGAAAACAAACATCTTCAGTGCCGAACACTGTACTGTGTGAAATAAGTTAATTCGTTCTAGGAATCAATTAATTTCTAAGAAGAAGGTTGAGTGCAGCAAGTTCAAACTTTCCTTGTTAAAGTAATCTAAAAGATGGCCAAGTTAGAAGATTCGCCTCATTAGTAAAGTACTTTGTTGAAAAAACAAACATCTTCATTGCCTAACATTGTACTGTGTGAAATAAGCTTATTCGGTTCTAGGAATCAGTTGCTTTCCTACAAAGAAGGTTGAGAGCAGCAAGTTCAAACTTTCCTCGTTAATGTAATCTAAAAGATGGCCACTTTAGTAGATTCGACTCATTTGTAAAGTAGTTTGTTGAGAAAACAAACATCTTCATTGCCGAACATTGTACTGTGTGAAATAAGCTCATTCGGTTCTAGGAATCACTTGCTTTCCTACAAAGAAGGTTGAGTGCAAGTTCAAACTTTCCTACTTTGTGTAATCTAACAAGATGTACAAGTTAGTGGATTCGCCTCATTTCTAAAGTAGTTTCTTTAGAAAAGAAACATCTTCAGTACCGAACACTGTACTGTGTGAAATAAGTTAATTCACTTCTAGGAATCAGTTTAATTTCTATGAAGAAGGTTGAGTGCAGCAAGTTCAAACTTTCCTTGTTAATGTAATCTAAAAAGATGTCCAAGTTAGTAGATTCGCCTCATTTCAAAGTAGTTTCTTTAGAAAACAAAACCTTCATTGCCAAACTTTGTACTTTGTGAAATGAGCTAATTGAGTACTAGGAATCAGTTTACTTTCTACAAAGATGGTTGAGTTTATCAAGTTCAAACTTTCCTTGTTAATGTGGTCTGAAATATGTCCAAGTTAGTAGATTTGCCCTCATTGGTAAAGTAGTTTGTTGAGACAACAAACATCTTCATTGCCGTACATTGTACTGTGTGAAATAAGCTAATTTAGTTCTAGAAATCAGTTGCTTTCCTACAAAGAAGGTTGAATGTAGCCAGTTCAAACTTTCCTTGTTAATGTAACCTAAAAAGATGCACGACTTAGTAGATTGGCCTCATTTCTAAAGTAGTTTCTTTAGAAAAGAAACATCTTCAGTACCAACACTGTACTGTGTGAAATGAGTTAATTCGCTTCTAGGAATCAGGTAATTTCTACAAAGATGGTTGAGTGCAGGAAGTTCAAACTTTCCTAGTTTGTGTAATCTAACAAGATGTACAAGTTAGTGGATTCGCAATATTTCTAAATTAGTTTCTTTAGAAAACAAACATCTTCAGTGCCAACACTGTACTGTGTGAAATAAGCTAATTCGCTTCTAGGAATCAGTTTAATTTCTACAAAGAAGGTTGAGTGCAGCAAGTTCAAACTTTCGTTATTAATGTAATCTCAAAAGATGGCCAAGTTAGTAGATTCGACTCATTTGTAAAGTAGTTTGTTGAGAAAACAAACATCTTCATTGCCGAACATTGTACTGTGTGAAATAAGCTCATTCGGTTCTAGGAATCAGTTGCTTACCAACAAAGAAGGTTGAGTGCAGCAAGTTCAAACTTTCCTAGTTAATGCAATCTGAAAAGATGCACAAGTAGTAGATTGGCCTCATTTCTAAAGTAGTTTCTTTAGAAAACAAACATCTTCAGTACCGAACACTGTACTGTGTGAAATAAGTTAATTCGCTTCTAGGAATCACTTTAATTTCTACAAAGAACGTTGAGTGCAGCAAGTTCAAACTTTCCTAGTTAATGTAATCTAAAAAGATGGCCAATTTAGAATTCGCCTCATTTGTAATGTAGTTTGTTGAGAAAACAAACATCTTCATTTCCGAACATTGTACTGTGTGAAATAAGCTCATTCGGTTCTAGGAATCAGTTGCTTTCCTACAAAGAAGGTTGAGTGCAGCAAGTTCAAACTTTCCTTGTTAATGTAATCTGAAAATATGCACAACTTAGTAGATTGGCCTCATTTCTAAAGTAGTTTGTTTAGAAAACAAACATCTTAATTACCGAACACTGTACTATTTGAAATAAGCTAGTTCGATTCTAGGAATCACTTGCTTTCCTACAAAGAAGGCTGAGTGCAGCAAGTTCAAACTTTCCCACTTTGTGGAATCTAACAAGATGTACAAGTTAGTAGATTCGCCTCATTTCTAAAGTAGTTTCTTTAAAACAAACATCTTCATTGCCGAACACTGTACTGTGTGAAATAAGCTAATTCTCTTCTAGGAATCAGTTTAATTTCTACAAAGAAGGTTGAGTGCAGCAAGTTCAAACTTTCCTTGTTAATGTAATCTAAAAAGATGGCCAAGTTAGTAGATTCGCCTCATTTGTAAAGTAGTTTGTTGAGAAAACAAACATCTTCATTGCCGAACATTGTACTGTGTGAAATAAGCTCATTCGGTTCTAGGAATCACTTGCTTTCCTACAAAGAAGGTTGAGTGCAGCAAGTTCAAACTTTCCTTGTTAATGTAATCTAAAAAGATGTACAAGTTAGTAGATTCGCCTCATTTGTAAAGTAGTTTGTTGAGAAAACAAACATCTTCATTGCCGAACATTGTACTGTGTGAAATAAGCACATTCGGTTCTAGGAATCACTTGCTTTCCTACAAAGAAGGTTGAGTGCAGCAAGTTCAAACTTTCCTTGTTAATGTAATCTGAAAGATGCACAACTTAGTAGATTGGCCTCATTTCTAAAGTAGTTTGTTTAGAAAACAAACATCTTCATTGCCTGAACATTGTACTGTGTTAAATAAGCTAGTTCGATTCTAGGAATCACTTGCTTTCCTACAAAGAAGGTTGAGTGCAGCAAGTTCAAACTTTCCTAGTTTGTGTAATCTAACAAGATGTACAAGTTAGTGGATTCGCCTCATTTCTAAAGTAGTTTTTTTAGAAAACAAACATCTTCATTGCCTAACACTGTACTCTGTGAAATAAGTTAATTCGCTTCTAGGAATCACTTAATTTCTAAAAGAAGGTTGAGTGCAGCAAGTTCAAACTTTCCTTGTTAAAGTAATCTAACAAGATGGCCAAGTTAGTAGATTCGCCTCATTAGTAAAGTAGTTTTGTTGAGAAAACAAACATCTTCATTGCCGAACATTGTACTGTGTGAAATAAGCTATTCGGTTCTAGGAATCACTTGCTTTCCTACAAAGAAGGTTGAGAGCAGCAAGTTCAAACTTTCCTAGTTTGTGTAATCTAAAAAGATGGCCAAGTTAGTAGATTCGACTCATTTGTAAAGTAGTTTGTTGAAAACAAACATCTTCATTGCCGAACATTGTACTGTGTGAAATAAGCTCATTCGGTTCTAGGAATCACTTGCTTTCCTACAAAGAAGGTTGAGTGCAGCAAGTTCAAACTTTCCTAGTTTGTGTAATCTAACAAGATGTACAAGTTAGTAGATCTCGCCTCATTTCTAAAGTAGTTTCTTTAGAAAACAAACATCTTCATTGCCGAACATTGTACTGTGTGAAATAAGTTAATTCACTTCTAGGAATCACTTTAATTTCTATGAAAGAAGGTTGAGTGCAGCAAGTTCAAACTTTCCTAGTTAATGTAATCTAAAAAGATGTCCAAGTTAGTAGATTCGCCCATTTCTAAAGTAGTTTCTTTAGAAAAACAAACCTAAATTGCCAAACATTGTACTGTGTGAAATGAGCTAATTGAGTTCTAGGAATCACTTACTTTCTACAAAGATGGTTGAGTTTAGCAAGTTCAAACTTTCCTAGTTAATGTAATCTGAAAAGATGTCCAAGTTAGTAGATTTCCCTCATTTCTAAAGTAGTTTGTTGAGAAAACAAACATCTTCATTGCCGTACATTGTACTGTGTGAACAAAGCTAATTTAGTTCTAGAAATCACTTGCTTTCCTACAAAGAAGGTTGAGTGCAGCAAGTTCAAACTTTCCTTGTTTGTGTAACCTAAAAAGATGTACAAGTTAGTAGATTGGCCTCATTTCTAAAGTAGTTTCTTTAGAAAAACAAACATCTTCATTGCCGAACACTGTACTGTGTGAAATAAGTTAATTCGCTTCTAGGAATCACTTGCTTTCCTACAAAGATGGTTGAGTGCAGCAAGTTCAAACTTTCCTAGTTTGTGTAATCTAACAAGATGTACAAGTTAGTGGATTCGCCTCATTTCTAAATTAGTTTCTTTAGAAAACAAACATCTTCATTGCCGAACACTGTACTGTGTGAAATAAGTTAATTCGGTTCTAGGAATCACTTGCTTTTCTACAAAGAAGAAGTTGAGTGCAGCAAGTTCAAACTTTCCTTGTTTGTGTAATCTCAAAAGATGTACAAGTTAGTAGATTCGACTCATTTGTAAAGTAGTTTGTTGAGAAAACAAACATCTTCATTGCCGAACATTGTACTGTGTGAAATAAGCTCATTCGGTTCTAGGAATCACTTGCTTACCAACAAAGAAGGTTGAGTGCAGCAAGTTCAAACTTTCCTAGTTTGTGTAATCTAACAAGATGCACAACGTAGTAGATTGGCCTCATTTCTAAAGTAGTTTCTTTAGAAAACAAACATCTTCATTGTACCGACACTGTACTGTACTGTGTGAAATAAGCTATTTGTTTCTAGGAATCACTTGCTTTCTACAAAGAAGGTTGAGTGCAGCAAGTTCAAACTTTCCTAGTTAATGTAATCTAAAAAGATGGCCAATTTAGTAGATTCGCCTCATTTGTAAAGTAGTTTGTTGAGAAAACAAACATCTTCATTTCCGAACATTGTACTGTGTGAAATAAGCTCATTCGGTTCTAGGAATCACTTGCTTTCCTACAAAGAAGGTTGAGTGCAGCAAGTTCAAACTTTCCTTGTTTGTGTAATCTAAAAAGATGTACAACTTAGTAGATTGGCCTCATTTCTAAAGTAGTTTGTTTAGAAAACAAACATCTTAATTACTTTAACATTGTACTGTGTGAAATAAGCTAATTCGATTCTAGGAATCACTTGCTTTCCTACAAAGAAGGCTGAGTGCAGCAAGTTCAAACTTTCCTAGTTTGTGTAATCTAACAAGATGTACAAGTAGTAGATTCGCCTCATTTCTAAAGTAGTTTCTTTAGAAAACAAACATCTTCATTGCCAACATTGTACTGTGTGAAATAAGCTAATTCTCTTCTAGGAATCACTTGCTTTTCTACAAAGAAGGTTGAGTGCAGCAAGTTCAAACTTTCCTTGTTTGTGTAATCTAAAAGATGTACAAGTTAGTAGATTCGCCTCATTTCTAAAGTAGTTTGTTGAGAAAACAAACATCTTCATTGCCGAACATTGTACTGTGTGAAATAAGCTCATTCGGTTCTAGGAATCACTTGCTTTCCTACAAAGAAGGTTGAGTGCAGCAAGTTCAAACTTTCCTAGTTAATGTAATCTAAAAAGATGTACAAGTTAGTAGATTCGCCTCATTTGTAAAAGTAGTTTGTTGAGAAAACAAACATCTTCATTGCCGAACATTGTACTGTGTGAAATAAGCTAATTCGGTTCTAGGAATCACTTGCTTTCCTACAAAGAAGGTTGAGTGCAGCAAGTTCAAACTTTCCTTGTTTGTGTAATCTAACAAGATGTACAACTTAGTAGATTGGCCTCATTTCTAAAGTAGTTTGTTGAGAAAACAAACATCTTCATTGCCGAACATTGTACTGTGTTAAATAAGCTATTCGATTCTAGAATCACTTGCTTTCCTACAAAGAAGGTTGAGTGCAGCAAGTTCAAACTTTCCTAGTTTGTGTAATCTAACAAGATGTACAAGTTAGTAGATTCGCCTCATTTCTAAAGTAGTTTTTGAGAAAACAAACATCTTCATTGCCGAACATTGTACTGTGTGAAATAAGCTAATTCGCTTCTAGGAATCACTTGCTTTTCTAAGAAGAAGGTTGAGTGCAGCAAGTTCAAACTTTCCTAGTTTGTGTAATCTAACAAGATGTACAAGTTAGTAGATTCGCCTCATTTCTAAAGTAGTTTCTTGAGAAAACAAACATCTTCATTGCCAAACATTGTACTGTGTGAAATAAGCTAATTCGGTTCTAGGAATCACTTGCTTTCCTACAAAGAAGGTTGAGTGCAGCAAGTTCAAACTTTCCTAGTTTGTGTAATCTAAAAAGATGTACAAGTTAGTAGATTCGCCTCATTTCTTCTAAAGTAGTTTCTTGAGAAAACAAACATCTTCATTGCCAAACATTGTACTGTGTGAAATAAGCTAATTGAGTTCTAGGAATCACTTGCTTTCCTACAAAGAAGGTTGAGTGCAGCAAGTTCAAACTTTCCTAGTTTGTGTAATCTAACAAGATGTACAAGTTAGTAGATTCGACTCATTTCTAAAGTAGTTTCTTGAGAAAACAAACATCTTCATTGCCGAACATTGTACTGTGTGAAATAAGCTCATTCGGTTCTAGGAATCACTTGCTTTCCTACAAAGAAGGTTGAGTGCAGCAAGTTCAAACTTTCCTAGTTTGTGTAATCTAACAAGATGTACAAGGTAGTAGATTCGCCTCATTTCTAAAGTAGTTTCTTCAGAAAAAAAAAAAATCATTGCCGAACATTGTACTGTGTGAAATAAGCTAATTCGGTTCTAGGAATCACTTGCTTTCCTACAAAGAAGGTTGAGTGCAGCAAGTTCAAACTTTCCTAGTTTGTGTAATCTAACAAGATGTACAATTTAGTAGATTCGCCTCATTTCTAAAGTAGTTTCTTGAGAAAACAAACATCTTCATTGCCGAACATTGTACTGTGTGAAATAAGCTAATTCGGTTCTAGGAATCACTTGCTTTCCTACAAAGAAGGTTGAGTGCAGCAAGTTCAAACTTTCCTAGTTTGTGTAATCTAACAAGATGTACAACTTAGTAGATTGGCCTCATTTCTAAAGTAGTTTGTTTAGAAAACAAACATCTTCATTGCCGAACATTGTACTGTGTGAAATAAGCTAATTTCGATTCTAGGAATCACTTGCTTTCCTACAAAGAAGGTTGAGTGCAGCAAGTTCAAACTTTCCTAGTTTGTAATCTAACAAGATGTACAAGTTAGTAGATTCGCCTCATTTCTAAAGTAGTTTCTTGAGAAAACAAACATCTTCATTGCCGAACATTGTACTGTGTGAAATAAGCTAATTCGTTCTTCTAGGAATCACTTGCTTTCCTACAAAGAAGGTTGAGTGCAGCAAGTTCAAACTTTCCTAGTTTGTGTAATCTAACAAGATGTACAAGTTAGTAGATTCGCCTCATTTGTAAAGTAGTTTCTTGAGAAAACAAACATCTTCATTGTCGAACATTGTACTGTGTGAAATAAGCTAATTCGGTTCTAGGAATCACTTGCTTTCCTACAAAGAAGGTTGAGTGCAGCAAGTTCAAACTTTCCTAGTTTGTGTAATCTAACAAGATGTACAACATAGTAGATTCGCCTCATTTCTAAAGTAGTTTGTTTAGAAAACAAACATCTTCATTGCCAACATTGTACTGTGTGAAATAAGCTAATTGGTTCTAGGAATCACTTGCTTTCCTACAAAAAGAAGGTTGAGTGCAGCAAGTTCAAACTTTCCTAGTTTGTGTAATCTAACAAGATGTACAAGTTAGTAGATTCACCTCATTTCTAAAGTAGTTTCTTGAGAAAACAAACATCTTCATTGCCGAACACATGTACTACTGTGTGAAATAAGCTAATTCGTTCTAGGAATCACTTTAATTTCTACAAAGAAGGTTGAGTGCAGCAAGTTCAAACTTTCCTTGTTTGTGTAATCTAACAAGATGTACAAGTTAGTAGATTTGCCTCATTTCTAAAGTAGTTTCTTGAGAAAAAACAAACATCTTCATTGCCTAACATTGTACTGTGTGAAATAAGCTAATTCGGTTCTAGGAATCACTTGCTTTCCTACAAAGAAGGTTGAGTGCAGCAAGTTCAAACTTTCCTAGTTTGTGTAATCTAACAAGATGTACAACTTAGTAGATTCGCCTCATTTCTAAAGTAGTTTGTTTGAAAACAAACATCTTCATTGCCGAACATTGTACTGTGTGAAATAAGCTAATTCGATTCTAGGAATCACTTGCTTTCCTACAAAGAAGGTTGAGTGCAGCAAGTTCAAACTTTCCTAGTTTGTGTAATCTAACAAGATGTACAAGTTAGTAGATTCGCCTCATTTCTAAAGTAGTTTCTTTGAGAAAACAAACATCTTCATTGCCGAACATTGTACTGTGTGAAATAAGCTAATTCGTTCTAGGAATCACTTGCTTTCCTACAAAGAAGGTTGAGTGCAGCAAGTTCAAACTTTCCTAGTTTGTGTAATCTAACAAGATGTACAAGTTAGTAGATTCGCCTCATTTCTAAAGTAGTTTCTTTGAAAAACAAACATCTTCATTGCCGAACATTGTACTGTGTGAAATAAGCTAATTCGTTCTAGGAATCACTTGCTTTCCTACAAAGAAGGTTGAGTGCAGCAAGTTCAAACTTTCCTAGTTTGTGTAATCTAAAATGTACAAGTTAGTAGATTCGCTCATTTCTAAAGTAGTTTGAGAGAAAACAAACATCTTCATTGCCGAACATTGTACTGTGTGAAATAAGCTAATTCGGTTCTAGGAATCACTTGCTTTCCCTACAAAGAAGGTTGAGTGCAGCAAGTTCAAACTTTCCTAGTTTGTGTAATCTAACAAGATGTACAAGTTAGTAGATTCGCTCATTTCTAAAGTAGTTTGTTGAGAAAACAAACATCTTCATTGCCGAACATTGTACTGTGTGAAATAAGCTAATTCGGTTCTAGGAATCACTTGCTTTCCTACAAAGAAGGTTGAGTGCAGCAAGTTCAAACTTTCCTAGTTTGTGTAATCTAACAAGATGTACAAGTTAGTAGATTCGCCTCATTTCTAAAGTAGTTTCTTGAGAAAACAAACATCTTCATTGCCGAACATTGTACTGTGTGAAATAAGCTAATTCGGTTCTAGGAATCACTTGCTTTCCTACAAAGAAGGTTGAGTGCAGCAAGTTCAAACTTTCCTAGTTTGTGTGTAATCTAAAAAGATGTACAATGTAGTAGATTCGGCCTCATTTCTAAAATAGTTTCTTGAGAAAACAAACATCTTCATTGCCGAACATTGTACTGTGTGAAATAAGCTAATTCGATTCTAGGAATCACTTGCTTTCCTACAAAGAAGGTTGAGTGCAGCAAGTTCAAACTTTCCTAGTTTGTGTAATCTAACAAGATGTACAAGTTAGTAGATTCGCCTCATTTCTAAAGTAGTTTCTTGAGAAAACAAACATCTTCATTGCCGAACATTGTACTGTGTGAAATAAGCTAATTCGTTTCTAGGAATCACTTGCTTTCCTACAAAGAAGGTTGAGTGCAGCAAGTTCAAACTTTCCTAGTTTGTGTAATCTAACAAGATGTACAAATTAGTAGATTCGCCTCATTTCTAAAGTAGTTTCTTGAGAAAACAAACATCTTCATTGCCGAACATTGTACTGTGTGAAATAAGCTAATTAGGTTCTAGGAATCACTTGCTTTCCTACAAAGAAGGTTGAGTGCAGCAAGTTCAAACTTTCCTAGTTTGTGTAATCTGAAAGATGTACAAATTAGTAGATTGGCCTCATTTCTAAAGTAGTTTGTTGAGAAAACAAACATCTTCATTGCCTGAACATTGTACTGTGTGAAATAAGCTAATTCGATTCTAGGAATCACTTGCTTTCCTACAAAGAAGGTTGAGTGCAGCAAGTTCAAACTTTCCTAGTTTGTGTAATCTAACAAGATGTACAAGTTAGTAGATTCGCCTCATTTCTAAAGTAGTTTCTTGAGAAAACAAACATCTTCATTGCCGAACATTGTACTGTGTGAAATAAGCTAATTCGTTCTAGGAATCACTTGCTTTCCTACAAAGAAGGTTGAGTGCAGCAAGTTCAAACTTTCCTAGTTTGTGTAATCTAACAAGATGTACAAGTTAGTAGATTCGCCTCATTTTTAAAGTAGTTTCTTGAGAAAACAAACATCTTCATTGCCTAACATTGTACTGTGTGAAATAAGCTCATTCGGTTCTAGGAATCACTTGCTTTCCTACAAAGAAGGTTGAGTGCAGCAAGTTCAAACTTTCCTAGTTTGTGTAATCTAACAAGATGTACAAGTTAGTAGATTGGCCTCATTTCTAAAGTAGTTTCTTTAGAAAACAAACATCTTCATTGCCGAACATTGTACTGTGTGAAATAAGCTAATTCGATTCTAGGAATCACTTGCTTTCCTACAAAGAAGGTTGAGTGCAGCAAGTTCAAACTTTCCTAGTTTGTGTAATCTAACAAGATGTACAAGTTAGTAGATTCGCCTCATTTCTAAAGTAGTTTCTTGAGAAAAAAAACATCTTCATTGCACCGAACATTGTACTGTGTGAAATAAGCTAATTCTGTTCTCTAGGAATCACTTGCTTTTTCTACAAAGAAGGTTGAGTGCAGCAAGTTCAAACTTTCCTAGTTTGTGTAATCTAACAAGATGTACAGTTAGTAGATTCGCCTCATTTCTAAAGTAGTTTCTTGAGAAAACAAACATCTTCATTGCCGAACATTGTACTGTGTGAAATAAGCTAATTCGGTTCTAGGAATCACTTGCTTTCCTACAAAGAAGGTTGAGTGCAGCAAGTTCAAACTTTCCTAGTTTGTGTAATCTAACAAGATGTACAACGTAGTAGATTCGCCTCATTTCTAAAGTAGTTTCTTGAGAAAACAAACATCTTCATTGCCGAACATTGTACTGTGTGAAATAAGCTAATTCGATTCTAGGAATCACTTGCTTTCCTACAAAGAAGGTTGAGTGCAGCAAGTTCAAACTTTCCTAGTTTGTGTAATCTAACAAGATGTACAAGTTAGTAGATTCGCCTCATTTCTAAAGTAGTTTTTGAGAAAAACAAACATCTTCATTGCCGAACATTGTACTGTGTGAAATAAGCTAATTCTGTTCTAGGAATCACTTGCTTTCCTACAAAGAAGGTTGAGTGCAGCAAGTTCAAACTTTCCTAGTTTGTGTAATCTAACAAGATGTACAAGTTAGTAGATTCGCCTCATTTCTAAAGTAGTTTCTTGAGAAAACAAACATCTTCATTGCCAAACATTGTACTGTGTGAAATAAGCTAATTCGGTTCTAGGAATCACTTGCTTTCCTACAAAGAAGGTTGAGTGCAGCAAGTTCAAACTTTCCTAGTTTGTGTAATCTAACAAGATGTACAAGTTAGTAGATTCGCCTCATTTTCTAAAAGTAGTTTGTTGAGAAAAAACAAACATCTTCATTGCCCAACATTGTACTGTGTGAAATAAGCTCATTCGGTTTCTAGGAATCACTTGCTTTCCTACAAAGAAGGTTGAGTGCAGCAAGTTCAAACTTTCCTAGTTTGTGTAATCTAACAAGATGTACAAGTTAGTAGATTGGCTCATTTTTCTAAAGTAGTTTCTTGAGAAAACAAACATCTTCATTGCCCGAACATTGTACTGTGTGAAATAAGCTAGTTCGATTCTAGGAATCACTTGCTTTCCTACAAAGAAGGTTGAGTGCAGCAAGTTCAAACTTTCCTAGTTTTTGTGTAATCTAACAAGATGTACAAGTTAGTAGATTCGCCTCATTTCTAAAGTAGTTTCTTTAGAAAACAAACATCTTCATTGCCAAACATTGTACTGTGTGAAATAAGCTAATTCGGTTCTAGGAATCACTTGCTTTCCTACAAAGAAGGTTGAGTGCAGCAAGTTCAAACTTTCCTAGTTTGTGTAATCTAACAAGATGTACAAGTTAGTAGATTCGCCTCATTTCTAAAGTAGTTTCTTGAGAAAAAAACAAACATCTTCATTGCCGAACATTGTACTGTGTGAAATAAGCTAATTCGGTTTCTAGGAATCACTTGCTTTCCTACAAAGAAGGTTGAGTGCAGCAAGTTCAAACTTTCCTAGTTTGTGTAATCTAACAAGATGTACAAGTTAGTAGATTCGCCTCATTTCTAAAGTAGTTTCTTGAGAAAACAAACATCTTCATTGCCGAACATTGTACTGTGTGAAATAAGCTAATTCGGTTCTAGGAATCACTTGCTTTCCCTACAAAGAAGGTTGAGTGCAGCAAGTTCAAACTTTCCTAGTTTGTGTAATCTAACAAGATGTACAAGTTAGTAGATTCGCCTCATTTCTAAAGTAGTTTCTTGAGAAAACAAACATCTTCATTGCCGAACATTGTACTGTGTGAAATAAGCTAATTCGTTCTAGGAATCACTTGCTTTCCTACAAAGAAGGTTGAGTGCAGCAAGTTCAAACTTTCCTAGTTTGTGTAATCTAACAAGATGTACCAAGTTAGTAGATTCGCCTCATTTCTAAAGTAGTTTCTTGAGAAAACAAACATCTTCATTGCCAACATTGTACTGTGTGAAATAAGCTAATTCGGTTCTAGGAATCACTTGCTTTCCTACAAAGAAGGTTGAGTGCAGCAAGTTCAAACTTTCCTAGTTTGTGTAATCTAACAAGATGTACAAGTTAGTAGATTCGCCTCATTTCTAAAGTAGTTTCTTTAGAAAACAAACATCTTCATTGCCAAACATTGTACTGTGTGAAATAAGCTAATTCGTTCTAGGAATCACTTGCTTTCCTACAAAGAAGGTTGAGTGCAGCAAGTTCAAACTTTCCTAGTTTGTGTAATCTAACAAGATGTACAAGTTAGTAGATTCGCCTCATTTCTAAAGTAGTATCTTGAGAAAACAAACATCTTCATTGCCATCATTGTACTGTGTGAAATAAGCTCATTCGGTTCTAGGAATCACTTGCTTTCCTACAAAGAAGGTTGAGTGCAGCAAGTTCAAACTTTCCTAGTTTGTGTAATCTAACAAGATGTACAAGTTAGTAGATTCGCCTCATTTCTAAAGTAGTTTGTTGAGAAAACAAACATCTTCATTGCCGAACATTGTACTGTGTGAAATAAGCTAAGCTCGATTTCTAGGAATCACTTGCTTTCCTACAAAGAAGGTTGAGTGCAGCAAGTTCAAACTTTCCTAGTTTGTGTAATCTAACAAGATGTACAAAGTTAGTAGATTCGCTCATTTCTAAAGTAGTTTCTTTGAGAAAACAAACATCTTCATTGCTGAACATTGTACTGTGTGAAATAAGCTAATTCGTTCTAGGAATCACTTGCTTTCCTACAAAGAAGGTTGAGTGCAGCAAGTTCAAACTTTCCTAGTTTGTGTAATCTAACAAGATGTACAAGTTAGTAGATTCGCCTCATTTCTAAAGTAGTTTGTTGAGAAAACAAACATCTTCATTGCCAAACATTGTACTGTGTGAAATAAGCTCAATTCGGTTCTAGGAATCACTTGCTTTCCTACAAAGAAGGTTGAGTGCAGCAAGTTCAAACTTTCCTAGTTTGTGTAATCTAAAAAGATAACAAGTTACTAGATTCGCCTCATTTCGAAAGTAGTTTCTTGAGAAAACAAACATCTTCATTGCCAAACATTGTACTGTGTGAAGTAAGCTAATTCGGTTCTAGGAATCACTTGCTTTCCTACAAAGAAGGTTGAGTGCAGCAAGTTCAAACTTTCCTAGTTTGTGTAATCTAACAAGATGTACAAGTTAGTAGATTCGCCTCATTTCTAAAGTAGTTTCTTGAGAAAACAAACATCTTCATTGCCGAACATTGTACTGTGTGAAATAAGCTAATTCGGTTCTAGGAATCACTTGCTTTCCTACAAAGAAGGTTGAGTGCAGCAAGTTCAAACTTTCCTAGTTTGTGTAATCTAACAAGATGTACAAGTTAGTAGATTCGCCTCATTTCTAAAGTAGTTTTTGAGAAAACAAACATCTTCATTGCCAACATTGTACTGTGTGAAATAAGCTCATTCGGTTCTAGGAATCACTTGCTTTCCTACAAAGAAGGTTGAGTGCAGCAAGTTCAAACTTTCCTAGTTTGTGTAATCTAAAAAGATGTACAAGTTAGTAGATTGGCCTCATTTCTAAAGTAGTTTCTTGAGAAAACAAACATCTTCATTGCCAACACATGTACTGTGTGAAATAAGCTAATTCGATTCTAGGAATCACTGCTTTCCTACAAAGAAGGTTGAGTGCAGCAAGTTCAAACTTTCCTAGTTTGTGTAATCTAACAAGATGTACAAGTTAGTAGATTCGCCTCATTTCTAAAGTAGTTTCTTGAGAAAACAAACATCTTCATTGCCAAACATTGTACTGTGTGAAATAAGCTAATTCGTTCTAGGAATCAGCTTTCCTACAAAGAAGAATGAGTGCAGCAAGTTCAAACTTTCCTAGTTTGTGTAATCTAACAAGATGTACAAGTTAGTAGATTCACCTCATTTCTAAAGTAGTTTCTTGAGAAAACAAACATCTTCATTGCCAACATTGTACTGTGTGAAATAAGCTAATTCGGTTCTAGGAATCACTTGCTTTCCTACAAAGAAGGTTGAGTGCAGCAAGTTCAAACTTTCCTAGTTTGTGTAATCTAACAAGATGTACAAGTAGTAGATTGGCCTCATTTCTAAAGTAGTTTCTTTAGAAAAAAAAAACATCTTCATTGCCGAACACTGTACTGTGTGAAATAAGCTAATTCGTTTCTAGGAATCACTTTTAATTTCCTACAAAGAAGGTTGAGTGCAGCAAGTTCAAACTTTCCTAGTTTGTGTAATCTAACAAGATGTACAAGTTAGTAGATTCGTCTCATTTCTAAAGTAGTTTCTTGAGAAAACAAACATCTTCATTGCCGAACATTGTACTGTGTGAAATAAGCTCATTCGGTTCTAGGAATCACTTGCTTTCCTACAAAGAAGGTTGAGTGCAGCAAGTTCAAACTTTCCTAGTTTGTGTAATCTAACAAGATGTACAAGTTAGTAGATTGGACTCATTTCTAAAGTAGTTTCTTGAGAAAACAAACATCTTCATTGCCGAACATTGTACTGTGTGAAATAAGCTAATTCTGTTCTAGGAATCACTTGCTTTCCTACAAAGAAGGTTGAGTGCAGCAAGTTCAAACTTTCCTAGTTTGTAAATCTAACAAGATGTACAAGTTAGTAGATTCGCCTCATTTCTAAAGTAGTTTCTTTAGAAAACAAACATCTTCATTGCCAAACATTGTACTGTGTGAAATAAGCTAATTCGGTCTAGGAATCACTTGCTTTCCTACAAAGAAGGTTGAGTGCAGCAAGTTCAAACTTTCCTAGTTTGTGTAATCTAACAAGATGTACAAGTTAGTAGATTCGCCTCATTTCTAAAGTAGTTTGTTGAGAAAACAAACATCTTCATTGCCAAACATTGTACTGTGTGAAATAAGCTCATTCGGTTCTAGGAATCACTTGCTTTCCTACAAAGAAGGTTGAGTGCAGCAAGTTCAAACTTTCCTAGTTTGTGTAATCTAACAAGATGTACAAGTTAGTAGATTCGCCTCATTTCTAAAGTAGTTTCTTGAGAAAACAAACATCTTCATTGCCGAACATTGTACTGTGTGAAATAAGCTCATTCGGTTCTAGGAATCACTTGCTTTCCTACAAAGAAGGTTGAGTGCAGCAAGTTCAAACTTTCCTAGTTTGTGTAATCTAAAAAGATGTACAAGTTAGTAGATTGGCCTCATTTCTAAAGTAGTTTCTTGAGAAAACAAACATCTTCATTACTGAACATTGTACTGTGTGAAATAAGCTAATTCGATTCTAGGAATCACTTGCTTTCCTACAAAGAAGGTTGAGTGCAGCAAGTTCAAACTTTCCTAGTTTGTGTAATCTAACAAGATGTACAAGTTAGTAGATTCGCCATTTCTAAAGTAGTTTCTTGAGAAAACAAACATCTTCATTGCCAAACATTGTACTGTGTGAAATAAGCTAATTCGGTTCTAGGAATCACTTGCTTTCCTACAAAGAAGGTTGAGTGCAGCAAGTTCAAACTTCCTAGTTTGTGTAATCTAACAAGATGTACAAGTTAGTAGATTCGCCTCATTTCTAAAGTAGTTTTGTTGAGAAAACAAACATCTTCATTGCCAAACATTGTACTGTGTGAAATAAGCTAATTCGGTTCTAGGAATCACTTGCTTTCCTACAAAGAAGGTTGAGTGCAGCAAGTTCAAACTTTCCTTTTTGTGTAATCTAACAAGATGTACCAAGTTAGTAGATTCGCCTCATTTTAAAAAGTAGTTTCTTGAGAAAACAAACATCTTCATTGCCAAACATTGTACTGTGTGAAATAAGCTATTCGTTCTAGGAATCACTTGCTTTCCTACAAAGAAGGTTGAGTGCAGCAAGTTCAAACTTTCCTAGTTTGTGTAATCTAACAAGATGTACAAGTTAGTAGATTCGCCTCATTTGTAAAGTAGTTTCTTGAGAAAACAAACATCTTCATTGCCGAACATTGTACTGTGTGAAATAAGCTAATTCGGTTCTAGGAATCACTTGCTTTCCTACAAAGAAGGTTGAGTGCAGCAAGTTCAAACTTTCCTAGTTTGTGTAATCTAACAAGATGTACAAGATAGTAGATTCGCCTCATTTCTAAAGTAGTTTCTTGAGAAAACAAACATCTTCATTGCCGAACATTGTACTGTGTGAAATAAGATAATTCGCTTCTAGGAATCACTTGCTTTCCTACAAAGAAGGTTGAGTGCAGCAAGTTCAAACTTTCCTAGTTTGTGTAATCTAAAAAGATGTACAAGTTAGTAGATTCGCCTCATTTCTAAAGTAGTTTCTTGAGAAAACAAACATCTTCATTGCCGAACATTGTACTGTGTGAAATAAGCTCATTCGGTTCTAGGAATCACTTGCTTTCCTACAAAGAAGGTTGAGTGCAGCAAGTTCAAACTTTCCTTGTTTGTGTAATCTAAAAAGATGTACAAGTTAGTAGATTCGACTCATTTGTAAAGTAGTTTCTTGAGAAAACAAACATCTTCATTGCCGAACATTGTACTGTGTGAAATAAGCTCATTCGTTTCTAGGAATCACTTGCTTTCCTACAAAGAAGGTTGAGTGCAGCAAGTTCAAACTTTCCTAGTTTGTGTAATCTAACAAGATGTACAAAGTAGTAGATTGGCCTCATTTCTAAAGTAGTTTCTTTAGAAAACAAACATCTTCATTGCCGAACATTGTACTGTGTGAAATAAGCTAATTCGTTTCTAGGAATCACTTAATTTCTACAAAGAAGGTTGAGTGCAGCAAGTTCAAACTTTCCTAGTTTGTGTAATCTAAAAAGATGTACAAGTTAGTAGATTCGCCTCATTTGTAAAGTAGTTTGTTGAGAAAACAAACATCTTCATTGCCGAACATTGTACTGTGTGAAATAAGCTCATTCTGTTTTAGGAATCACTTGCTTTCCTACAAAGAAGGTTGAGTGCAGCAAGTTCAAACTTTCCTAGTTTGTGTAATCTAACAAGATGTACAACGTAGTAGATTGGCCTCATTTCTAAAGTAGTTTGTTTTGAAAACAAACATCTTCATTGCCGAACATTGTACTGTGTGAAATAAGCTATTTCGATTCTAGGAATCACTTGCTTTCCTAAAAGAAGAAGGTTGAGTGCAGCAAGTTCAAACTTTCCTAGTTTGTGTAATCTAACAAGATGTACAAGTTAGTAGATTCGCCTCATTTCTAAAGTAGTTTCTTTAGAAAAACAAACATCTTCATTGCCCGACATTGTACTGTGTGAAATAAGTTAATTCGCTTCTAGGAATCACTTGCTTTTCTACAAAGAAGGTTGAGTGCAGCAAGTTCAAACTTTTTGTTAATTTGTAATCTAAAAAGATGCCAAGTTAGTAGATTCGCCTCATTTGTAAAGTAGTTTGTTGAGAAAACAAACATCTTCATTGCCGAACATTGTACTGTGTGAAATAAGCTCATTCGGTTCTAGGAATCACTTGCTTTCCTACAAAGAAGGTTGAGTGCAGCAAGTTGAAACTTTCCTTGTTAATGTAATCTAACAAGATGTACAAGTTAGTAGATTCGCCTCATTTGTAAAGTAGTTTGTTGAGAAAACAAACATCTTCATTGCCGAACATTGTACTGTGTGAAATAAGCTCATTCGGTTCTAGGAATCACTTGCTTTCCTACAAAGAAGGTTGAGTGCAGCAAGTTCAAACTTTCCTTGTTAATGTAATCTGAAAAAGATGCACAACTTAGTAGATTGGCCTCATTTCTAAAGTAGTTTGTTTAGAAAACAAACATCTTCATTACCGAACATTGTACTGTGTGAAATGACCTAGTTCGAATCACTCTTTCCTACAAATCAGGTTGAGTGCAGCCTTTCTAAAGTACTTTGTTTAGAAAAGAAACATCTTCAGTAGATTTCACTGTTTCTACTGTGTGAAAAAAAACATTAATTGTGTGAAATAAGCTCAGTAGAATTTCTTGCTTTCCTAGAGAAGGTTGAGTGCAGCAAGTTCAAACTTTCCTTGTTTGTGTAATCTAAAAAGATGTACAACGTTAGTAGATTCGCCTCATTTCTAAAGTAGTTTCTTTAGAAAACAAACATCTTCATTGCCGAACATTGTACTGTGTGAAATAAGCTAATTCGTTCTAGGAATCACTTGCTTTCCTACAAAGAAGGTTGAGTGCAGCAAGTTCAAACTTTCCTTGTTTGTGTAATCTAACAAGATGTACAAGTTAGTAGATTCCCTCATTTGTAAAGTAGTTTGTTGAGAAAACAAACATCTTCATTGCCGAACATTGTACTGTGTGAAATAAGCTCATTCGTTTCTAGGAATCACTTGCTTTCCTACAAAGAAGGTTGAGTGCAAGTTTCAAACTTTCCTTGTTAATGTAATCTAACAAGATGTACAACATAGTAGATTGGCCTCATTTCTAAAGTAGTTTGTTTAGAAAACAAACATCTTCATTGCCCGAACATTGTACTATGTGAAATAAGCTAGTTCGATTCTAGGAATCACTTGCTTTCCTACAAAGAAGGTTGAGTGCAGCAAGTTCAAACTTTCCTAGTTTGTGTAATCTAACAAAGATGTACAAGTTAGTAGATTCGCCTCATTTCTAAAGTAGTTTCTTTAGAAAACAAACATCTTCATTACCAATCACATTGTACTGTGTGAAATAAGTTAATTCGCTTCTAGGAATCAGTTTAATTTCTACAAAGAAGGTTGAGTGCAGCAAGTTCAAACTTTCCTTGTTTGTAATCTAAAAAGATGCACAACGTAGTAGATTGGCCTCATTTCTAAAGTAGTTTCTTTAGAAAACAAACATCTTCATTGCCGAACACTGTACTGTGTGAAATAAGTTAATTCGGTGATAGGAATCAGTTTAATTTCTACAAAGAAGGTTGAGTGCAGCAAGTTCAAACTTTCCTTGTTAATGTAATCTAAAAAGATGGCCAAGTTAGTAGATTCCCTCATTTGTAAAGTAGTTTGTTGAGAAAACAAACATCTTCATTGCCAACATTGTACTGTGTGAAATAAGCTCATTCGGTTCTAGGAATCACTTGCTTTCCTACAAAGAAGGTTGAGTGCAGCAAGTTCAAACTTTCCTTGTTTGTGTAATCTAAAAAGATGCACAACATAGTAGATTGGCCTCATTTCTAAAGTAGTTTGTTTAGAAAACAAACATCTTCATTGCCGAACATTGTACTGTGTGAAATAAGCTAATTCGATTCTAGGAATCACTTGCTTTCCTACAAAGAAGGTTGAGTGCAGCAAGTTCAAACTTTCCTAGTTTGTGTAATCTAACAAGATGTACAAGTTAGTAGATTCGCCTCATTTCTAAAGTAGTTTCTTTAGAAACAAACATCTTCAGTACCAAACATTGTACTGTGTGAAATAAGCTAATTCGTTCTAGGAATCACTTGCTTTCCTACAAAGAAGGTTGAGTGCAGCAAGTTCAAACTTTCCTAGTTTGTGTAATCTAAAAAGATGTACAAGGTAGTAGATTGGCCATTTATAAAGTAGTTTCTTGAGAAAACAAACATCTTCATTGCCAACATTGTACTGTGTGAAATAAGCTCAATTCGGTTCTAGGAATCACTTGCTTTCCTACAAAGAAGGTTGAGTGCAGCAAGATCAAACTTTCCTAGTTTGTGTAATCTAAAAAGATGTACAAGTTAGTAGATTCGACTCATTTCTAAAGTAGTTTCTTTTGAAAACAAACATCTTCATTGCCGAACATTGTACTGTGTGAAATAAGCTCATTCGGTTCTAGGAATCACTTGCTTTCCTACAAAGAAGGAAGGTTGAGTGCAGCAAGTTCAAACTTTCCTTATTTGTGTAATCTAACAAGATGTACAAGTTAGTAGATTCGCCTCATTTCTAAAGTAGTTTGTTGAGAAAACAAACATCTTCATTGCCCAACATTGTACTGTGTGAAATAAGCTATTCGGTTCTAGGAATCACTTGCTTTCCTACAAAGAAGGTTGAGTGCAGCAAGTTCAAACTTTCCTTGTTTGTGTAATCTAACAAGATGTACAAATTAGTAGATTCGACTCATTTCTAAAGTAGTTTGTTGAGAAAACAAACATCTTCATTGCTGAACATTGTACTGTGTGAAATAAGCTCATTCGGTTCTAGGAATCACTTGCTTTCCTACAAAGAAGGTTGAGTGCAGCAAGTTCAAACTTTCCTAGTTTGTGTAATCTAACAAGATGTACAAGTTAGTAGATTGGCCTCATTTCTAAAGTAGTTTCTTGAGAAAACAAACATCTTCAGTACCGAACATTGTACTGTGTGAAATAAGCTAATTCGGTTCTAGGAATCACTTGCTTTCCTACAAAGAAGGTTGAGTGCAGCAAGTTCAAACTTTCCTAGTTTGTGTAATCTAACAAGATGTACAAGTTAGTAGATTCGACTCATTTGTAAAGTAGTTTCTTGAGAAAACAAACATCTTCATTGCCGAACATTGTACTGTGTGAAATAAGCTCATTCGGTTCTAGGAATCACTTGCTTTCCTACAAAGAAGGTTGAGGGCAGCAAGTTCAAACTTTCCTAGTTTGTGTAATCTAACAAGATGTACAAGTTAGTAGATTCGCCTCATTTCTAAAGTAGTTTCTTGAGAAAACAAACATCTTCATTGCCGAACATTGTACTGTGTGAAATAAGCTCATTCGGTTCTAGGAATCACTTGCTTTCCTACAAAGAAGGTTGAGTGCAGCAAGTTCAAACTTTCCTAGTTTGTGTAATCTAACAAGATGCACAAGTTAGTAGATTGGCCTCATTTCTAAAGTAGTTTGTTTAGAAAACAAACATCTTCATTGCCTAACACTGTACTGTGTGAAATAAGCTAATTCGATTCTAGGAATCACTTGCTTTCTACAAAGAAGGTTGAGTGCAGCAAGTTCAAACTTTCCTAGTTTGTGTAATCTAACAAGATGTACAAGTTAGTAGATTCGCCTCATTTCTAAAGTAGTTTCTTTAGAAAACAAACATCTTCATTGCCGAACATTGTACTGTGTGAAATAAGCTAATTCGTTTCTAGGAATCACTTGCTTAATTTCTACAAAGAAGGTTGAGTGCAGCAAGTTCAAACTTTCCTAGTTTGTGTAATCTAAAAAGATGTACAAGTTAGTAGATTCGCCTCATTTCTAAAGTAGTTTGTTGAGAAAAAACAAACATCTTCATTGCCGAACATTGTACTGTGTGAAATAAGCTCATTCGGTTCTAGGAATCACTTGCTTTCCTACAAAAGAAGGTTGAGTGCAGCAAGTTCAAACTTTCCTAGTTAATGTAATCTAACAAGATGGCCAAGTTAGTAGATTCGCCTGATTTGTAAAGTAGTTTCTTTGAGAAAAACAAACATCTTCATTGCCAACATTGTACTGTGTGAAATAAGCTAATTCGGTTCTAGGAATCACTTGCTTTCCTACAAAGAAGGTTGAGTGCAGCAAGTTCAAACTTTCCTAGTTTGTGTAATCTAACAAGATGTCCAAGTTAGTAGATTCACCTCATTTCTAAAGTAGTTTCTTGAGAAAACAAACATCTTCAAATTGCCAACATTGTACTGTGTGAAATAAGCTAATTCAGTTGTAGGAATCACTTGCTTTCTACAAAGAATGGTTGAGTTTAGTAAGTTCAAACTTTCCTAGTTTGTGTAATCTAAAAAGATGTCCAAGTTAGTAGATTTGCCTCATTTCTAAAGTAGTTTGTTGAGAAAACAAACATCTTCATTGTACTGTGTGAACATTGTACTTTAGTGAAATAAGCTCAGTTGCTTTCCTATCACTTGCTTTCCTAAAAGAAGGTTGAGTGCAGCAAGTTGAAACTTTCCATGTTTGTGTAATCTAACAAGATGTACAACTTAGTAGATTGGCCTCATTTCTAAAGTAGTTTCTTTAGAAAACAAACATCTTCATTGCCGAACACTGTACTGTGTGAAATAAGCTAATTCGTTTTCTAGGAATCACTTTAATTTCTACAAAGAAGGTTGAGTGCAGCAAGTTCAAACTTTCCTAGTTTGTGTAATCTAACAAGATGTACAAGTTAGTAGATTCGCCTCATTTCTAAAGTAGTTTCTTTAGAAAACAAACATCTTCATTGCCGAACATTGTACTGTGTGAAATAAGCTCATTCGTTCTAGGAATCACTTGCTTTCCTACAAAGAAGGTTGAGTGCAGCAAGTTCAAACTTTCCTAGTTTGTGTAATCTAAAAAGATGTACCAAGTTAGTAGATTCGCCTCATTTATAAAGTAGTTTGTTGAGAAAACAAACATCTTCATTGCCGAACATTGTACTGTGTGAAATAAGCTCATTCGGTTCTAGGAATCACTTGCTTTCCTACAAAGAAGGTTGAGTGCAGCAAGTTCAAACTTTCCTAGTTTGTGTAATCTAACAAGATGTACAAACTTAGTAGATTCGCCTCATTTCTAAAGTAGTTTCTGAGAAAAAAAACATCTTCATTACCGAACATTGTACTATGTGAAATAAGCTAATTCGATTCTAGGAAATCACTTGCTTTCCTACAAAGAAGGTTGAGTGCAGCAAGTTCAAACTTTCCTAGCTTGTGTAATCTAACAAGATGTACAAGATAGTAGATTCGCCTCATTTCTAAAGTAGTTTCTTTAGAAAACAAACATCTTCAGTGCCAACATTGTACTGTGTGAAATAAGCTAATTCGGTTCTAGGAATCACTTGCTTTCTACAAAGAAGGTTGAGTGCAGCAAGTTCAAACTTTCCTTGTTAATGTAATCTCAAAAGATGGCCAAGTTAGTAGATTCGCCTCATTTGTAAAGTAGTTTTGTTGAGAAAACAAACATCTTCATTGCCAACATTGTACTGTGTGAAATAAGCTCATTCGGTTCTAGGAATCACTTGCTTTCCTACAAAGAAGGTTGAGTGCAGCAAGTTCAAACTTTCCTAGTTTGTGTAATCTAAAAAGATGTACAAGTTAGTAGATTCGACTCATTTCTAAAGTAGTTTCTTGAGAAAACAAACATCTTCATTGCCGAACATTGTACTGTGTGAAATAAGCTCATTCGGTTCTAGGAATCACTTGCTTTCCTACAAAGAAGGTTGAGTGCAGCAAGTTCAAACTTTCCTAGTTTGTGTAATCTAACAAGATGTACAAGTTAGTAGATTCGACTCATTTGTAAAGTAGTTTCTGAGAAACAAACATCTTCATTGCCGAACATTGTACTGTGTGAAATAAGCTCATTTGGTTTTAGGAATCACTTGCTTTCCTACAAAGAAGGTTGAGTGCAGCAAGTTCAAACTTTCCTTGTTAATGTAATCTAAAAAGATGCCAAGTTAGTAGATTCGACTCATTTCTAAAGTAGTTTCTTTAGAAAACAAACATCTTCAGTACCGAACACTGTACTGTGTGAAATAAGCTAATTCGCTCTAGGAATCATTTTAATTTCTACAAAGAAGGTTGAGTGCAGCAAGTTCAAACATTCCTTGTTAATGTAATCTAAAAGATGGACACGTTAGAAGATTCGCCTCATTTGTAAAGTAGTTTGTTGAGAAAACAAACATCTTCATTGCTTAACATTGTACTGTGTGAAATAAGCTCATTCGGTTCTAGGAATCACTTGCTTTCCAGCAAAGAAGGTTGAGTGCAGCAAGTTCAAACTTTCCTAGTTAATGTAATCTAACAAGATGTACAAGTTAGTAGATTCGACTCATTTGTAAAGTAGTTTGTTGAGAAAACAAACATCTTCATTGCCGAACATTGTACTGTGTGAAATAAGCTCATTCGGTTCTAGGAATCACTTGCTTTCCTACAAAGAAGGTTGAGTGCAGCATGTTCAAACTTTCCTAGTTAATGTAATCTGAAAAGATGCACAACGTAGTAGATTGGCCTCATTTCTAAAGTAGTTTCTTTAGAAAAGAAACATCTTCAGTACCAAACATTGTACTGTGTGAAATAAGTTAATTCGGTTCTAGGAATCAGTTTAATTTCTACAAAGAAGATTGAGTGCAGCAAGTTCAAACTTTCCTAGTTAATGTAATCTGAAAAGATGCACAACTTAGTAGATTGGCCTCATTTCTAAAGTAGTTTGATTAGAAAACAAACATCTTCATTGCCGAACACTGTACTATGTGAAATGAGCTAGTTCGATTCTAAGAATCACTTGCTTTCCTACAAAGAAGGTTGAGTGCAGCAAGTTCAAACTTTCCTACTTTGTGTAATCTAACAAGATGTACAAGTTAGTGGATTCGCCTCATATTCTAAAGTAGTTTCTTTAGAAAAGAAACATCTTCAGTGCCTAACACTGTACTGTGTGAAATAAGTTAATTAAACACTAGGAATCATTTTAATTTCTAAAAGAAGGTTGAGTGCAGCAAGTCAAACATTCCTTGTTAATGTAAACTAAAAAGATGGCCACGTTAGAAGATTCGCCTCATTTGTAAAGTAGTTTGTTGAGAAAACAAACATCTTCATTGCCGAACATTGTACTGTGTGAAATAAGCTCATTCGGTTCTAGGAATCAGTTGCTTTCCAGCAGAGAAGGTTGAGTGCAGCAAGTTCAAACTTTCCTAGTTAATGTAATCTAAAAAGATGGCCAAGTTAGTAGATTCGACTCATTTGTAAAGTAGTTTGTTGAGAAAACAAACATCTTCATTGCCGAACATTATACTGTGTGAAATAAGCTCATTCGGTTCTAGGAATCAGTTGCTTTCCTACAAAGAAGGTTGAGTGCAGCATGTTCAAACTTTCCTTGTTAATGTAATCTGAAAAGATGCACAACGTAGTAGATTGGCCTCATTTCTAAAGTAGTTTCTTTAGAAAAGAAACATCTTCAGTACCGAACACTGTACTATGTGAAATAAGTTAATTCGCTTCTAGGAATCAGTTTAATTTCTACGAAGAAGATTGAGTGCAGCAAGTTCAAACTTTCCTTGTTAATGTAATCTGAAAAGATGCACAACTTAGTAGATTGGCCTCATTTCTAAAGTAGTTTGATTAGAAAGCAAACATCTTCATTACCGAACACTGTACTATGTGAAATGAGCTAGTTCGATTCTAAGAATCACTTGCTTTCCTACGAAGAAGGTTGAGTGCAGCAAGTTCAAACTTTCCTACTTTGTGTAATCTAACAAGATGTACAAGTTAGTGGATTCGCCTCATATCTAAAGTAGTTTCTTTAGAAAAGAAACATCTTCAGTACCGAACACTGTACTGTGTGAAATAAGTTAATTCGCTTCTAGGAATCAGTTTAATTTCTACGAAGAAGGTTGAGTGCAGCAAGTTCAAAAACTCCTTGTTAATGTAATCTCAAAAGATGGCCAAGTTAGAACATTAACCTCATTTGTAATGTACTTTTGTTGAAAAACAAACATCTTCATTGCCAAACATTGTACTGTGTGAAATAAGCTCATTCGGTTCTAGGAATCAGTTGCTTTCCTACACAGAAGGTTGAGTGCAGCAAGTTCAAACTTTCCTTGTTAATGTAATCTAAAAAGATGGCCAAGTTAGTAGATTGGACTCATTTGTAAAGTAGTTTGTTGAGAAAACAAACATCTTCATTGCCGAACATTGGACTGTGTGAAATAAGCTCATTCGGTTCTAGGAATCAGTTGCTTTCCTACAAAGAGGGTTGAGTGCAGCAAGTTCAAACTTTCCTTGTTAATGTAATCTGAAAAGATGCACAACATAGTAGATTGGCCTCATTTCTAAAGTAGTTTCTTTAGAAAAGAAACATCTTCAGTACCGAACACTGTACTGTGTGAATTAAGTTAATTCGCTTCTAGGAATCAGTTTAATTTCTACGAAGAAGGTTGAGTGCAGCAAGTTCAAACATTCCTTGTTAATGTAATCTCCAAAGATGGCCAAGTTAGAAGATTCGCCCCATTTGTAAAGTACTTTGTTGAGAAAACAAACATCTTCATTGCCAAACATTGTACTGTGTGAAAGAAGCTCATTCGGTTCTAGGAATCAGTTGCTTTCCTACAAAGAAGGTTGAGTGCAGCAAGTTCAAACTTTCCTTGTTAATGTAATCTAAAAAGATCGCCAAGTTAGTAGATTCGACTCATTTTTAAAGTAGTTTGTTGAGAAAACAAACATCTTCATTGCCGAACATTGTACTGTGTGAAATAAGCTCATTCAGTTCTGGGAATCAGTTACTTTCCTACAAAGAAGGTTGAGTGCAGCAAGTTCAAATTTTCCTTGTTAATGTAATTTGAAAAGATGCACAAAGTAGTAGATTGGCCTCATTTCTAAAGTAGTTTCTTTAGAAAAGAAACATCTTCATTACCGAACACTGTACTATGTGAAATGAGCTAGGTCGATTCTACTTAATCACTTTCTTTCCT
>JAEOAD010002337.1:0-63953 GCA_036365145.1 Orientallactaga sibirica | reverse complement strand
AAAAGATGTGCAACGTAGTAGATTGGCTCATTTCTAAAGTAGTTTCTTTAGAAAAGAAACATGTTCAGTACCTAACACTGTACTGTGTGTAATAAGTTAATTCATTTCTAGGAATCAGTTTAATTTGTACGAAGAAGGTTGAGTGCAGCAAGTTCAAACTTTCCTTGTTAATGTAATCTAAAAAGATGGCCAAGTTAGAAGATTCGCCTCATTTGTAAAGTAGTTTGTTGAGAAAACAAACATCTTCATTGCCGAACATTGTACTGTGTGAAATAAGCTCATTCGGTTCTCGGAATCAGTTGCTTTCCTACAAAGAAGGTTGAGTGCAGCAAGTTCAAACTTTCCTTGTTAATGTAATCTGAAAAGATGCACAACGTAGTAGATTCGCCTCATTTCTAAAGTAGTTTCTTTAGAAAAGAAACATCTTCAGTACCGAACACTGTACTGTGTGAAATAAGTCAATTCACTTCTAGGAATCAGTTTAATTTCTTCGAAGAAGGTTGAGTACAGCAAGTTCAAACTTTCCTTGTTAATGTAATCTAAAAATATGGCCAAGTCAGAAGATTCGAGTCATTTGTAAAGTACTTTGTTGAGAAAACAAACATCTTCATTGTCGAACATTGTACTTGTGAAATAAGCTCATTCGGTTCTAAGAATCAGTTGCTTTCCTACAAAGAAGGTTGAGTGCAGCAAGTTCAAACTTTCCTTGTTAATGTAATCTAAAAAGATGGCCAAGTTAGTAGATTCGCCTCATTTGTAAAGTAGTTTGTTGAGAAAACAAACATCTTTATTGCCGAACATTATACTGTGTGAAATAAGCTTATTCGGTTCTAAGAATCAGTTGCTTTCTTACAAAGAAGGTTGAGTGCAGCAAGTTCAAACTTTCCTTGTTAATGTAATCTGAAAAGATGCACAAGGTCGTGGATTGGCATCATTTCTAAAGTAGTTTCTGTAGAAAAGAATCATCTTCAGTACCGAACACTGTACTGTGTGAAATAAGTTAATTCTTTATAGGAATCAGTTTAATTTCTACGAAGAAAGTTGAGTGCAGCAAGTTCAAAATTTCCTTGTTAATGTGTAATCTAAAAAGATAGCCAAGTTAGAAGATTCGCCCCATTTGTAAAGTACATTGTTGAGAAAACAAGCATCTTCATTGCCAAACATTGTCATGTTTGAAATAAGCTCATTCGGTTCTAGGAATCAGTTGCTTTCCTACAGAGAAGGTTGAGTGCAGCAAGTTCAAACTTTCCTTGTTAATGTAATCTAAAAAGATGGCCACGTTAGTAGCTTCGACTCATTTGTAACGTTGTTTGTTGAGAAAACAAACATCTTCATTGCCGAACATTGTACTGTGTGAAATAAGCTCATTCGGTTCTAGGAATCAGTTGCTTTCCTACAGAGAAGGTTGAGTGCAGCAAGTTCAAACTTTCCTTGTTAATGTAATCTGAAAAGATGCACAATGTAGTAGATTGGCCTCATTTCTAAAGTAGTTTCTTTAGAAAAGAAACATCTTTAGTACCGAACATTTTACTGTGTGAAATAAGCTCATTCGGTTCTAGGAATCAGTTTAATTTCTACGAAGAATGTTGAGTGCAGCAAGTTCAAACATTACTTGTTAATGTAATCTAAAAAGATGGCCACGTTAGAATATTCGCCTCATTTGTAAAGTAGTTTCTTGAGAAAAGAAACATCTTCATTGCCGTAACATTGTACTGTGTGAAATTAGCTCATTCGGTTCTAGGAATCAGTTGCTTTTGTGCAAAGAAGGTAGAGTGCAGCAAGTTCAAACTTTCCTTGTTAATGTAATCTAAAAAGATGGCCAAGTTAGTAGATTCGCCTCATTTGTAAAGTAGTTTGTTGAGAAAACAAACATCTTCATTGCTGAACATTGTACTGTGTTAAATAAGCTTATTCGGTTCTAGGAATCAGTTGCTTTCCTACAAAGAAGGTTGAGTGCAGCAAGTTCAAACTTTCCTTGTAAATGTAATCTAAAAAGATGGCCAAGTTAGTAGATTCGACTCATTTGTAAAGTAGTTTGTTGAGAAAAACAAACATCTTCATTTCCGAACATTGTACTGTGTGAAATGAGCTCATTCTGTTCTAGGAATCAGTTGCTTTCCTACAAAGAAGGTTGAGTGCAGCAAGTTCAAACTTTCCTTGTTAATGTAATCTGAAAAGATGCACAACGTAGTAGATAGGCCTCATTTCTAAAGTAGTTTCTTTAGAAAACAAACATCTTCAGTACCTAACACTGTACTGTGTGAAATAAGTTAATTCGTTCTAGGAATCAGTTTAATTTCTAAGAAGAAGGTTGAGTGCAGCAAGTTCAAACTTTCCTTGTTAATGTAAACTAAAAGATGGCCAAGTTAGAATATTCGCCTCATTTGTAAAGTAGTTTGTTGAGAAAACAAACATCTTCATTGCCAACATTGTACTGTGTGAAATAAGCTCATTCGGTTCTAGGAATCAGTCGCTTTCCTACAAAGAAGGTTGAGTGCAGAAAGTTCAAACTTTCCTTGTTAATGTAATCTGAAAAGATGCACAACGTAGTAGATAGGCCTCATTTCTAAAGTAGTTTCTTTAGAAAAGAAACATCGTCAGTACCGAACACTGTACTGTGTGAAATAAGTTAATTCGCTTCTAGGAATCAGTTTAATTTGTACGAAGAAGGTTGAGTGCAGCAAGTTCAAACATTCCTTGTTAATGTAATCTAAAAAGATAGCCAAGTTAGTAGATTCGAGTGCACCAAGTTCTAACTTTCCTTGTTAATGTAATCTGAAAAGATGCACAACTTAGTAGATTGGCCTCATTTCTAAAGTAGTTTGTTTAGAAAACAAACATCTTCATTACCGAACACTGTACTATGTGAAATGAGCTAGTTCGATTATAAGAATCACTTGCTTTCCTACGAAGAAGGTTGAGTGCAGCAAGTTCAAACTTTCCAACATTGTGTAATCTAACAAGATGTACAAGTTAGTGGATTCGCCTCATTTCTAAAGTAGTTTCTTTAGAAAACAAACATCTTCAGTACCAACACTGTACTGTGTGAAATAAGTTAATTCGTTTTCTAGGAATCAGTTTAGTTTCTACAAAGAAGGTTGAGTGCAGCAAGTACAAACTTTCCTTGTTTATGTAATCTAAAAAGATGGCCAAGTTAGAACATTCGCCTCATTTGTAAAGTACTTTGTTGAGAAAACAAACATCTTCATTGCCGAACATTGTAATCTGTGAAATAAGCTCATTCGGTTCTAGGAATCAATTGCTTTCCTACAGAGAAGGTTGAGTGCAGCAAGTTCAAACTTTCCTTGTTAATGTAATCTGAAAAGTTGCACAACACAGTAGATTGGCCTCATTTCTAAAGCAGTTTCTTTAGAAAAGAAACATCTTCAGTACCGAACATTGTACTGTGTGAAATAAGTCAATTCGCTTCTAGGAATCAGTTTAATTTCTACGAAGAAGTTTGAGTGCAGCAAGTTCAAACATTCCTTATTAATGTAATCTAAAAATATGGCCAAGTCAGAAGATTCGAGTCATTTGTAAAGTACTTTGTTGAGAAAATAAACATCTTCATTGCCGAACCTTGTACTGTGGGAAATAAGCTCATTCGGTTCTACGAATCAGTTGCTTTCCTACAAAGAAGGTTGAGTGCAGCAAGTTCAAACTTTCCTTGTTAATGTAATCTAAAAAGATGGCCAAGTTAGTAGATTCGCCTCTTTTGTAAAGTAGTTTGTTGAGAAAACAAACATCTTTATTGCCGAACATTATACTGTGTGAAATAAGCTCATTCGGTTCTAAGAATCAGTTGCTTTCTTACAAAGAAGGTTGAGTGCAGCAAGTTCAAACTTTCCTTGTTAATGTAATCTGAAAAGATGCACAAGGTCGTAGATTGGCATCATTTCTAAAGTAGATTCTTTAGAAAAGAATCATCTTCAGTACCAAACACTGTACTGTGTGAAATAAGTTAATTCGCTTATAGGAATCAGTTTAATTTCTACGAAGAAGGTTGAGTGCAACAAGTTCAAAATTTCCTTCTTAAAGTGTAATCTAAAAAGATAGCCAAGTTAGAAGATTCGCCCCATTTGTAAAGTACTTTGTTGAGAAAACAAGCATCTTCATTGCCAAACATTGTCATGTTTGAAATAAGCTCATTCCGTTCTAGGAATCAGTTGCTTTCCTACAGAGAAGGTTGAGTGCAGCAAGTTCAAACTTTCCTTGTTAATGTAATCTAAAAAGGTGGCCACGTTAGTAGCTTCGACTCATTTGTAAAGTTGTTTGTTGAGAAAATAAACATCTTCATTGTCGAACATTGTACTGTGTGAATTAAGCTCATTCGGTTCTAGGAATCAGTTGCTTTAATACAGAGAAGGTTGAGTGCAGCAAGTTCAAACATTCCTTGTTAATGTAATCTGAAATGATGCACAATGCAGTAGATTGGCCTAATTTCTAAAGTAGTTTCTTTAGAAAAGAAACATCTTTAGTACCGAACATTTTACTGTGTGAAATAAGCTCATTCGGTTCTAGGAATCAGTTTAATTTCTACGAAGAATGTTGAGTGCAGCAAGTTCAAACATTACTTGTTAATGTAATCTAAAAAGATGGCCACGTTAGAATATTCGCCTCATTTGTAAAGTAGTTTCTTGAGAAAAGAAACATCTTCATTGCCGAACATTGTACTGTGTGAAATTAGCTCATTCGGTTCTAGGAATCAGTTGCTTTTGTACAAAGAAGGTTGAGTGCAGCAAGTTCAAACTTTCCTTGTTAATGTAATCTAAAAAGATGGCCAAGTTAGTAGATTCGCCTCATTTGTAAAGTAGTTCGTTGAGAAAACAAACATCTTCATTGCTGAACATTGTACTGTGTTAAATAAGCTCATTCGGTTCTAGGAATCAGTTGCATTCCTACAAAGAAGGTTGAGTGCAGCAAGTTCAAACTTTCCTTGTTAATGTAATCTGAAAAGATGCACAACGTAGTAGATTGGCCTCATTTCTAATGTAGTTTCTTTAGAAAAGCAACATCTTCAGTACCGAACACTGTACTGTGTGAAATAAGTTAATTTGTTTCTAGGAATCAGTTTAATTTCTACGAAGAAGGTTGAGTGCAGCAAGATCAAACATTCCTTGTTAATGTAATCGAAAAAGACACCCAAGTTAGTAGATTCGAGTGCACCAAGTTCAAACTTTCCTTTTTAATGTAATATGAAAAGATGCACAACTTAGTAGATTGGCCTCATTTCTAAAGTAGTTTGTTTAGAAAACAAACATCTTCATTACAGAACACTGTACTATGTGAAATGAGCTAGTTCGATTATAAGAATCACTTGCTTTCCTACGAAGAAGGTTGAGTGCAGCAAGTTCAAACTTTCCTACATTGTGTAATCTAACAAGATGTACAAGTTAGTGGATTCGCCTCATTTCTAAAGTACTTTCTTTAGAAAAGAAACGTCTTCAGTACCAACACTGTACTGTGTGAAATAAGTTAATTCGCTTCTAGGAATCAGTTTTAATTTCTACAAAGAAGGTTGAGTGCAGCAAGTTCAAACTCTCCTTGTTAATGTAATCTGAAAAAGATGGCCAAGTTAGAACATTTGCCTCATTTGTAAAGTACGTTGTTGAGAAAACAAACATCTTCATTGCCGAACATTGTACTGTGTGAAATAAGCTCATTCGGTTCTAGCAATCAGTTGCTTTCCTACACAGAAGGTTGAGTGCAGCAAGTTCAAACTTTCCTTGTTAATGTAATCTAAAAAGATGGCCAAGTTAGTAGATTCGACTCATTTGTAAAGTAGTTTGTTGAGAAAACAAAAACATCTTCATTGCCGAACATTGTACTGTGTGAAATAAGCTCATTCGGTTCTAGGAATCACTTGCTTTCCTACAAAGAAGGTTGAGTGCAGCAAGTTCAAACTTTCCTTGTTAATGTAATCTAAAAGATGCACAAGGTCGTAGATGGTCCTCATTTCTAAAGTAGTTTCTTTAGAAAAGAAACATCTTCAGTACCTAACACTGTACTGTGTGAAATAAGTTAATTCGCTTCTAGGAATCAGTTTAATTTCTACAAAGAAGGTTGAGTGCAGCATGTTCAAACTTTCCTTGTTAATGTAAATCTAAAAAGATGGCCAAGTTAGAAGATTCGCCCCATTTGTAAATTACTTTGTTGAGAAAACAAACATATTCATTGCCGAACATTGTACTGTGTGAAATAAGCTCATTCGGTTCTAGGAATCAGTTGCTTTCCTACAGAGAAGGTTGAGTGCAGCAAGTTCAAACTTGCCTTGTTAATGTAATCTAAAAAGATGGCCAAGTTATAGATTCGACTCATTTGTAAAGTAGTTTGTTTAGAAAACAAACATCTTCATTACCAACACTGTACTATGTGAAATAAGCTAGTTCGATTCTAGGAATCACTTGCTTTCCTACAAAGAAGGTTGAGTGCAGCAAGTTCAAACTTTCCTACTTTGTGTAATCTAACAAGATATACAAGTTAGTAGATTCGCCTCATTTCTAAAGTAGTTTCTTTAGAAAAGAAACATCTTCAGTGCCGACACTGTACTGTGTGAAATAAGCTACTTCGCTTCTAGGAATCAGTTTAATTTCTACAAAGAAGGTTGAGTGCAGCAAGTTCAAACTTTCCTTGTTAATGTAATCTGAAAAAGATGGGCAAGTTAGTAGATTCGACACATTTGTAAAGTAGTTTGTTGAGAAAACAAACATCTTCATTGCCGAACATTGTACTGTGTGAAATAAGCTCATTCGGTTCTAGGAATCAGTTGCTTTCCTACAAAGAAGTTTGAGTGCAGCAAGTTCAAACTTTCCTTGTTAATGTAATCTAAAAAGATGACCAAGTTAGTAGATTCATCATTTTAAAGTAGTTTGTTGAGAAAAACAAACATCTTCATTGCCAACATTGTACTGTGTGAAATAAGCTCATTCGGTTCTAGGAATCAGTTGCTTTCCTACAAAGAAGGTTGAGTGCAGCAAGTTCAAACTTTCCTTGTTAATGTAATCTGAAAAGATACAAAACTTAGTAGATTGGCCTCATTTGTAAAGTAGTTTGTTTAGAAAACAAACATCTTCATTACCGAACACTGTACCATGTGAAATGAGCTAGTTCGATTTCTAGGAATCACTTGCTTTCCTACAAAGAAGGTTGAGTGCAGCAAGTTCAAACTTTCCTACTTTGTGTAATCTAACAAGATGTACAAGTTAGTGGATTTGCCTCATTTCTAAAGTAGTTTGTTTAGAAAATAAACATCTTCATTACCGAACACTGTACTATGTGAAATAAGCTGGTTCGATTCTAGGAATCACTTGCTTTCCTACAAAGAAGGTTGAGTGCAGCAAGTTCAAACTTTCCTAGTCTGTGTAATCTAACAAGATGTACAAGTTAGTGGATTCGCCTCATTTCTAAAGTAGTTTCTTTAGAAAAAAACACATCTTCAGTGCCGAACACTGTACTGTGTGAAATAAGTTAATTCGCTTCTAGGAATCAGTTTAATTTCTACGAAGAAGGTTGAGTGCAGCAAGTTCAAACTTCCTTGTTAATGTAATCTCAAAAGATGGCCAAGTTAGAAGATTCGCCTCATTTGTAAAGTACTTTGTGGAGAAAACAAACATCTTCATTGCCGAACATTGTACTGTGTGAAATAAGCTCATTCGGTTCTAGGAATCAGTTGCTTTCCTACAAAGAAGGTTGAGTGCAGCAAATTCAAACTTTCCTTGTTATTGTAATCTAAAAAGATGGCCAAGTTAGTAGATTCGACTCATTTGTAAAGTAGTTTTTGAGAAAACAAACATCTTCATTGCCAACATTGTACTGTGTGAAATAAGCTCATTCGGTTCTGGGAATCAGTTGCTTTCCTACAAAGAAGGTTGAGTGCAGCAAGTTCAAACTTTCCTTGTTAATGTAATGTGAAAAGATGCACAACGTAGTATATTGGCCTCATTTCTAAAGTAGGTTCTGTAGAAAAGAAACATCTTCACTACCGAACACTGTACTGTGTGAAATAAGTTAATTCGTTCTAGGAATCAGTTTAATTTCTACGAAGAAGGTTGAGTGCAGCAAGTTCAAACTTTCCTTGTTAATGTAATCTCAAAAGATGGCCACGTTAGAACATTCGCCTCATTTGTAAAGAACTTTGTTGAGAAAACAATCATCTTCATTGCCGAACATTGGACTGTGTGAAATAAGCTCATTCGGTTCTAGGAATCAGTTAGTTTCCTACAAAGAAGGTGGAGTGCAGCAAGTTCAAACTTTCCTTGTTAATGTAATCTAAAACGATGGCCAAGTTAGTAGATTCGACTCATTTGTAAAGTACTTTGTTGAGAAAACAAACATCTTCATTGCCGAATATTGTACTGTGTGAAATAAGCGCATTCGGTTCTAGGAATCAGTTGCTTTCCTACAAAGAAGGTTGAGTGCAGCAAGTTCAAACTTTCCTTGTTAATGTAATCTGAAAAGATGCACAACGTAGTAGATTGGTCTCATTTCTAAAGTAGTTTCTTTAGAAAAGAAAAATCTTCAGTACCGAACACTATACTTTGTGAAATAAGTTACTTCGCTTCTAGGAATCAGTTTAATTTCTTCGAAGAAGGTTGAGTGCAGCAAGTTCAAACTTTCCTTGTTCATGTAATCTAAAAAGATGGCCAAGTTAGAAGATTCGCCTCATTTGTAAAGTACTTTTTTGAGAAAACAAACATCTTCATTGCCGAACATTGTACTGTGTGAAATAAGCTCATTCGGTTCTGGGAATCAGTTGCTTTCCTACAAAGAAGGTTGAGTGCAGCAAGTTTAAACTTTCCTTGTTAATGTAATGTGAAAAGATGCACAACGTAGTATATTGGCCTCATTTCTAAAGTAGGTTCTGTAGAAAAGAAACATCTTCACTACCGAACACTGTACTGTGTGAAAGAAGTTAATTCGCTTCTAGGAATCAGTTTAATTTCTACTTAAGAAGGTTGAGTGCAGCAAGTTCAAACTTTCCTTGTTAATGTAATCTCAAAAGATGGCCACGTTAGAACATTCGCCTCATTTGTAAAGAACTTTGTTGAGAAAACAATCATCTTCATTGCCGAACATTGTACTGTGTGAAATAAGCTCATTCGGTTCTAGGAATCAGTTGCTTTCCTACAAAGAAGGTTGAGTGCAGCAAGTTCAAACATTCCTTGTTAATGTAATCTAAAAAGATGGCCAAGTTAGTAGATTCGAGTCATTTGTAAAGTAGTTTTTTGAGAAAACAAACATCTTCATTGCCGAACATTGTACTGTTTGAAATAAGCTCATTCGGTTCTAGGAATCAGTTGCTTTCATACAAAGAAAGTTGAGTGCAGCAAGTTCAAACTTTCCTTGTTAATGTAATCTGAAAAGATGCACAACACAGTAGATTGGCCTCGTTTCTAAAGTAGTTTCTTTAGAAAAACAAACATCTTCAGTACCAACACTGTACTGTGTGAAATAAGTTAATTCGCTTAGGAATCAGTTTAATTTCTACGAAGAAGGTTGAGTGCAGGAAGTTCAAACTTTCCTTGTTAATGTAATCTAAAACGATGGCCAAGTTAGTAGATTCGACTCATTTGTAAAGTACTTTGTTGAGAAAACAAACATCTTCATTGCCGAATATTGTACTGTGTGAAATAAGCTCATTCGGTTCTAGGAATCAGTTGCTTTCCTACAAAGAAGGTTGAGTGCAGCAAGTTCAAACTTTCCTTGTTAATGTAATCTGAAAAGATGCACAACGTAGTAGATTGGTCTCATTTCTAAAGTAGTTTCTTTAGAAAAGAAAAATCTTCAGTACCGAACACTATACTTTGTGAAATAAGTTACTTCGCTTCTAGGAATCAGTTTAATTTCTACGAAGAAGGTTGAGTGCAGCAAGTTCAAACTTTCCTTGTTCATGTAATCTAAAAAGATGGCCAAGTTAGAAGATTCGCCTCATTTGTAAAGTACTTTGTTGAGAAAACAAACATCTTCATTGCCGAACATTGTGCT
Organism: Orientallactaga sibirica; assembly: GCA_036365145.1. NCBI lineage: Eukaryota > Metazoa > Chordata > Mammalia > Rodentia > Dipodidae > Orientallactaga > Orientallactaga sibirica. The sequence goes on along the minus strand of JAEOAD010002337.1, from coordinate 53,969 downwards.
GTGTGAAATAAGCTCATTCGGTTCTAGGAATCAGTTGCTTTCCTACAAAGAAGGTTGAGTGCAGCAAGTTCAAACTTTCCTTGTTAATGTAATCTGAAAAGATGCACAACTTAGTAGATTGGCCTCATTTCTAAAGTAGGTTCTGTAGAAAACAAACATCTTCAGTACCGAACACTCTACTGTGTGAAATAAGTTAATTCGCTTCTAGGAATCAGTTTAATTTCTACGAAGAAGGTTGAGTGCAGCAAGTTCAAACTTTCCTTGTTAATGTAATCTCAAAAGATGGCCACGTTAGAACATTCTCCTCATTTGTAAAGAACTTTGTTGAGAAAACAAACATCTTCATTGCCGAACATTGTACTGTGTGAAATAAGCTCATTCGGTTCTAGGAATCAGTTGCTTTCCTACAAAGAAGGTTGAGTGCAGCAAGTTCAAACATTCCTTGTTAATGTAATCTAAAAAGATGGCCAAGTTAGTAGATTCGAGTCATTTGTAAAGTAGTTTTTTGAGAAAACAAACATCTTCATTGCCGAACATTGTACTGTTTGAAATAAGCTCATTCGGTTCTAGGAATCAGTTGCTTTCATACAAAGAAAGTTGAGTGCAGCAAGTTCAAACTTTCCTTGTTAATGTAATCTGAAAAGATGCACAACACAGTAGATTGGCCTCATTTCTAAAGTAGTTTCTTTAGAAAAGAAACATCTTCAGTACCAACACTGTACTGTGTGAAATAAGTTAATTCGCTTCTAGGAATCAGTTTAATTTCTACAAAGAAGGTTGAGTGCAGCAAGTTCAAACTTTCCTTGTTATTGTAATCTAAAAAGATGGCCAAGTTAGTAGATTCGACTCATTTGTAAAGTACTTTGTTGAGAAAACAAACATCTTCATTGCCGAACATTGTACTGTGTGAAATAAGCTCATTCGGTTCTAGGAATCAGTTGCTTTCCTACAAAGAAGGTTGAGTGCAGCAAGTTCAAACTTTCCTTGTTAATGTAATCTGAAAAGATGCACAACGTAGTAGATTGGTCTCATTTCTAAAGTAGTTTCTTTAGAAAAACAAAATCTTCAGTACCTAACACTGTACTTTGTGAAATAAGTTACTTCGCTTCTAGGAATCAGTTTAATTTCTACGAAGAAGGTTGAGTGCAGCAAGTTCAAACTTTCCTTGTTCATGTAATCTAAAAAGATGGCCAAGTTAGAAGATTCGCTTCATTTGTAAAGTACTTTGTTGAGAAAACAAACATCTTCATTGCCGAACATTGTGCTGTGTGAAATAAGCTCATTCGGTTCTAGGAATCAGTTGCTTTCCTACAAAGAAGGTTGAGTGCAGCAAGTTCAAACTTTCCTTGTTAATGTAATCTAAAAAGATGACCAAGTTAGTAGATTCGCCGCATTTTAAAGTAGTTTGTTGAGAAAACAAACATCTTCATTGCCGAACATTGTACTGTGTGAAATAAGCTCATTCGGTTCTAGGAATCAGTTGCTTTCCTACAAAGAAGGTTCAGTGCAGCAAGTTCAAACTTTCCTTGTTAATGTTATCTGAAAAGATACACAACTTAGTAGATTGGCCTCATTTGTAAAGTAGTTTGTTTAGAAACAAACATCTTCATTAATGAACACTGTACTGTGAAATAAGCTAGTTCGATTCTAGGAATCACTTGCTTTCCTACGAAGAAGGTTGAGTGCAGCAAGTTCAAACTTTCCTACTTTGTGTAATCTAACAAGATGTACAAGTTAGTGGATTTGCCTCATTTCTAAAGTAGTTTGTTTAGAAAATAAACATCTTCATTACCGAACACTGTACTATGTGAAATAAGCTGGTTCGATTCTAGGAATCACTTGCTTTCCTACAAAGAAGGTTGAGTGCAGCAAGTTCAAACTTTCCTAGTCTGTGTAATCTAACAAGATGTACAAGTTAGTGGATTCGCCTCATTTCTAAAGTAGTTTCTTTAGAAAAGAAACATCTTCAGTACCGAACACTGTACTGTGTGAAATAAGTTAATTCGCTTCTAGGAATCAGTTTAATTTCTACGAAGAAGGTTGAGTGCAGCAAGTTCAAACTTCCTTGTTAATGTAATCTCAAAAGATGGCCAAGTTAGAAGATTCGCCTCATTTGTAAAGTACTTTGTGGAGAAAACAAACATCTTCATTGCCGAACATTGTACTGTGTGAAATAAGCTCATTCGGTTCTAGGAATCAGTTGCTTTCCTACAAAGAAGGTTGAGTGCAGCAAATTCAAACTTTCCTTGTTATTGTAATCTAAAAAGATGGCCAAGTTAGTAGATTCGACTCATTTGTAAAGTAGTTCGTTGAGAAAACTAACATCTTCATTGCCGAACATTGTACTGTGTGAAATAAGCTCATTCGGTTCTGGGAATCAGTTGCTTTCCTACAAAGAAGGTTGAGTGCAGCAAGTTCAAACTTTCCTTGTTAATGTAATGTGAAAAGATGCACAACGTAGTATATTGGCCTCATTTCTAAAGTAGGTTCTGTAGAAAAGAAACATCTTCACTACCGAACACTGTACTGTGTGAAAGAAGTTAATTCGCTTCTAGGAATCAGTTTAATTTCTACGAAGAAGGTTGAGTGCAGCAAGTTCAAACGTTCCTTGTTAATGTAATCTCAAAAGATGGCCACGTTAGAACATTCGCCTCATTTGTAAAGAACTTTGTTGAGAAAACAATCATCTTCATTGCCGAACATTGGACTGTGTGAAATAAGCTCATTCGGTTCTAGGAATCAGTTGCTTTCCTACAAAGAAGGTTGAGTGCAGCAAGTTCAAACATTCCTTGTTAATGTAATCTAAAAAGATGGCCAAGTTAGTAGATTCGAGTCATTTGTAAAGTAGTTTTTTGAGAAAACAAACATCTTCATTGCCGAACATTGTACTGTTTGAAATAAGCTCATTCGGTTCTAGGAATCAGTTGCTTTCATACAAAGAAAGTTGAGTGCAGCAAGTTCAAACTTTCCTTGTTAATGTAATCTGAAAAGATGCACAACACAGTAGATTGGCCTCGTTTCTAAAGTAGTTTCTTTAGAAAAGAAATATCTTCAGTACCGAACACTGTACTGTGTGAAATAAGTTAATTCGCTTCTAGGAATCAGTTTAATTTCTATGAAGAAGGTTGAGTGCAGCAAGTTCAAACTTTCCTTGTTATTGTAATATAAAACGATGGCCAAGTTAGTAGATTCGACTCATTTGTAAAGTACTTTGTTGAGAAAACAAACATCTTCATTGCCGAATATTGTACTGTGTGAAATAAGCTCATTCGGTTCTAGGAATCAGTTGCTTTCCTACAAACAAGGTTGAGTGCAGCAAGTTCAAACTTTCCTTGTTAATGTAATCTGAAAAGATGCACAACGTAGTAGATTGGTCTCATTTCTAAAGTAGTTTCTTTAGAAAAGAAAAATCTTCAGTACCGAACACTATACTTTGTGAAATAAGTTACTTCGATTCTAGGAATCAGTTTAATTTCTACGAAGAAGGTTGAGTGCAGCAAGTTCAAACTTTCCTTGTTCATGTAATCTAAAAAGATGGCCAAGTTAGAAGATTCGCCTCATTTGTAAAGTACTTTGTTGAGAAAACAAACATCTTCATTGCCGAACATTGTGCTGTGTGAAATAAGCTCATTCGGTTCTAGGAATCAGTTGCTTTCCTACAAAGAAGGTTGAGTGCAGCAAGTTCAAACTTTCCTTGTTAATGTATTCTGAAAAGATGCACAACGTAGTAGATTGGCCTCATTTCTAAAGTAGTTTCTTTAGAAAAGAAACATCGTCAGTACCGAACACTGTACTGTGTGAAATAAGTTAATTCCCTTCTGGAATCAGTTTAATTTCTACGAAGAATGTTGAGTGCAGCAAGTTCAAACTTTCCTTGTTAATGTAATCTAAAAAGATGGCCAAGTTAGAAGATTCGCCTCATTTGTAAAGTACTATGTTGAGAATACAAACATCTTCATTGCCGAACCTTGTACTGTGTGAAAAAAGCTCATTCGGTTCTAGGAATCAGTTGCTTTCCTACAAAGAAGGTTGAGTGCAGCAAGTTCAAACTTTCCTTGTTAATGTAATCTAAAAAGATGGTGACGTTAGTAGATTCGCCTCATTTGTAAAGTAGTTTGTTGAGAAAACAAACATCTTCATTGCCGAACATTGTACTGTGTGAAATAAGCTCATTCGGTTCTAGGAATCAGTTGCTTTCCTACAAAGAAGGTTGAGTGCTGCAAGTTCAAACTTTCCTACTTTGTGTAATCTAACAAGATGTACAAGTTAGTGGATTCGCCTCATTTCTAAAGTAGTTTCTTTAGAAAAGAAACATCTTCAGTACCGAACACTGTACTGTGTGAAATAAGTTAATTCGCTTCTAGGAATCAGTTTAATTTCTACGAGGAAAGTTGAGTGCAGCAAGTTCAAACTTTCCTTGTTAATCTAATCTCAAAAGATGGCCAATTTAGCACATTCGCCTCATTTGTAAAGTACTTTGTTGAGAAAACAAACATCTTCATTGCCGAACATTGTACTGTGTTAAATAAGCTCATTCGGTTCTAGGAATCAGTTGCTTTCCTACAAAGAAGGTTGAGTGCAGCAAATTCAAACTTTCCTTGTTAATGTAATCTAAAAAGATGGCCAAGTTAGTAGATTCGACTCATTTGTAAAGTAGTTCGTTGAGAAAACTAACATCTTCATTGCCGAACATTGTACTGTGTGAAATAAGCTCATTCGGTTCTAGGAATCAGTTGCTTTCCTACAAAGAAGGTTGAGTGCAGCAAGTTCAAACTTTCCTTGTTAATGTAATGTGAAAAGATGCACAACGTAGTATATTGGCCTCATTTCTAAAGTAGGTTCTGTAGAAAAGAAACATCTTCACTACCGAACACTGTACTGTGTGAAAGAAGTTAATTCGCTTCTAGGAATCAGTTTAATTTCTACGAAGAAGGTTGAGTGCAGCAAGTTCAAACTTTCCTTGTTAATGTAATCTCAAAAGATGGCCACGTTAGAACATTCGCCTCATTTGTAAAGAACTTTGTTGAGAAAACAATCATCTTCATTGCCGAACATTGTACTGTGTGAAATAAGCTCATTCGGTTCTAGGAATCAGTTGCTTTCCTACAAAGAAGGTTGAGTGCAGCAAGTTCAAACATTCCTTGTTAATGTAATCTAAAAAGATGGCCAAGTTAGTAGATTCGAGTCATTTGTAAAGTAGTTTTTTGAGAAAACAAACATCTTCATTGCCGAACATTGTACTGTTTGAAATAAGCTCATTCGGTTCTAGGAATCAGTTGCTTTCATACAAAGAAAGTTGAGTGCAGCAAGTTCAAACTTTCCTTGTTAATGTAATCTGAAAAGATGCACAACACAGTAGATTGGCCTCGTTTCTAAAGTAGTTTCTTTAGAAAAGAAACATCTTCAGTACCGAACACTGTACTGTGTGAAATAAGTTAATTCGCTTCTAGGAATCAGTTTAATTTCTACGAAGAAGGTTGAGTGCAGGAAGTTCAAACTTTCCTTGTTAATGTAATCTAAAACGATGGCCAAGTTAGTAGATTCGACTCATTTGTAAAGTACTTTGTTGAGAAAACAAACATCTTCATTGCCGAATATTGTACTGTGTGAAATAAGCTCATTCGGTTCTAGGAATCAGTTGCTTTCCTACAAAGAAGGTTGAGTGCAGCAAGTTCAAACTTTCCTTGTTAATGTAATCTGAAAAGATGCACAACGTAGTAGATTGGTCTCATTTCTAAAGTAGTTTCTTTAGAAAAGAAAATCTTCAGTACCGAACACTATACTTTGTGAAATAAGTTACTTCGCTTCTAGGAATCAGTTTAATTTCAAAGAAGGTTGAGTGCAGCAAGTTCAAACTTTCCTTGTTCATGTAATCTAAAAAGATGGCCAAGTTAGAAGATTCGCCTCATTTGTAAAGTACTTTGTTGAGAAACAAACATCTTCATTGCCAACATTGTGCTGTGTGAAATAAGCTCATTCGGTTCTAGGAATCAGTTGCTTTCCTACAAAGAAGGTTGAGTGCAGCAAGTTCAAACTTTCCTTGTTAATGTAATGTGAAAAGATGCACAACGTAGTATATTGGCCTCATTTCTAAAGTAGGTTCTGTAGAAAACAAACATCTTCACTTGCCGAACACTGTACTGTGTGAAAGAAGCTAATTCGCTTCTAGGAATCAGTTTAATTTCTACAAAGAAGGTTGAGTGCAGCAAGTTCAAACTTTCCTTGTTAATGTAATCTCAAAAAGATGGCCACGTTAGAACATTCTCCTCATTTGTAAAGAACTTTTCTTGAGAAAACAATCATCTTCATTGCCGAACATTGTACTGTGTGAAATAAGCTCATTCGGTTCTAGGAATCAGTTGCTTTCCTACAAAGAAGGTTGAGTGCAGCAAGTTCAAACATTCCTTGTTAATGTAATCTAAAAAGATGGCCAAGTTAGTAGATTCGAGTCATTTGTAAAGTAGTTTTTTGAGAAAACAAACATCTTCATTGCCGAACATTGTACTGTTTGAAATAAGCTCATTCGGTTCTAGGAATCAGTTGCTTTCCTACAAAGAAAGTTGAGTGCAGCAAGTTCAAACTTTCCTTGTTAATGTAATCTGAAAAGATGCACAACACAGTAGATTGGCCTCGTTTCTAAAGTAGTTTCTTTAGAAAAGAAACATCTTCAGTACCGAACACTGTACTGTGTGAAATAAGTTAATTCGCTTCTAGGAATCAGTTTAATTTCTACGAAGAAGGTTGAGTGCAGCAAGTTCAAACTTTCCTTGTTATTGTAATCTAAAACGATGGCCAAGTTAGTAGATTCGACTCATTTGTAAAGTACTTTGTTGAGAAAACAAACATCTTCATTGCCGAATATTGTACTGTGTGAAATAAGCTCATTCGGTTCTAGGAATCAGTTGCTTTCCTACAAACCAGGTTGAGTGCAGCAAGTTCAAACTTTCCTTGTTAATGTAATCTGAAAAGATGCACAACGTAGTAGATTGGTCTCATTTCTAAAGTAGTTTCTTTAGAAAAGAAAAATCTTCAGTACCGAACACTATACTTTGTGAAATAAGTTACTTCGCTTCTAGGAATCAGTTTAATTTCTACGAAGAAGGTTGAGTGCAGCAAGTTCAAACTTTCCTTGTTCATGTAATCTAAAAAGATGGCCAAGTTAGAAGATTCGCCTCATTTGTAAAGTACTTTGTTGAGAAAACAAACATCTTCATTGCCGAACATTGTGCTGTGTGAAATAAGCTCATTCGGTTCTAGGAATCAGTTGCTTTCCTACAAAGAAGGTTGAGTGCAGCAAGTTCAAACTTTCCTTGTTAATGTAATCTGAAAAGATGCACAGCTTAGTAGATTGGCCTCATTTCTAAAGCAGTTTGTTTAGAAAACAAACATCTTCATTACTGAACACTGTACTATGTGAAATGAGCTAGTTCGATTCTAGGAATCACTTGCTTTCCTACGAAGAAGGTTGAGTGCAGCAAGTTCAAACTTTCCTACTTTGTGTAATCTAACAAGATGTACAAGTTAGTGGATTCGCCTCATTTCTAAAGTAGTTTCTTTAGAAAAACAAACATCTTCAGTGCCTAACACTGTACTGTGTGAAATAAGTTAATTCGCTTCTAGGAATCAGTTTAATTTCTACGAGGAAAGTTGAGTGCAGCAAGTTCAAACTTTCCTTGTTAATCTAATCTCAAAAGATGGCCAAGTTAGCACATTCGCCTCTTTTGTAAAGTACTTTGTTGAGAAAACAAACATCTTCATTGCCGAACATTGTACTGTGTTAAATAAGCTCATTCGGTTCTAGGAATCAGTTGCTTTCCTACAAAGAAGGTTGAGTGCAGCAAGTACAAACTTTCCTTGTTAATGTAATCTAAAAAGATGGCCAAGATAGTAGATTCGACTCATTTGTAAAGTAGTTTGTTGAGAAAACAAACATCTTCATTGCCGAACATTGTACTGTGTGAAATAAGCTCATTCGGTTCTAGGAATCAGTTGCTTTCCTACAAAGAAGGTTGAGTGCAGCAAGTTCAAACTTTCCTTGTTAATGTAATCTGAAAAGATGCACAACTTAGTAGATTGGCCTCATTTCTAAAGTAGTTTGTTTAGAAAACAACCATCTTCATTACCGAACACTGTGCTATGTGAAATGAGCTAGTTCGATTCTCGGAATCACTTGCTTTCCTGCGAAGAAGGTTGAGTGCAGCAAGTTCAAACTTTCCTACTTTGTGTAATCTAACAAGATATACAAGTTAGTGCATTCGCCTCATTTCTAAAGTAGTTTCTTTAGAAAAGAAACATCTTCATTACCGAACACTGTACTATGTGAAATAAGCTGGTTCGATTCTAGGAATCACTTGCTTTCCTACAAAGAAGGTTGAGTGCAGCAAGTTCAAACTTTCCTAGTCTTTGTAATGTAACAAGATGTACAAGTTAGTGGATTCGCCTCATTTCTAAAGTAGTTTCTTTAGAAAAGAAACATCTTCAGTACCGAACACTGTACTGTGTGAAATAAGTTAATTCGCTTCTAGGAATCAGTTTAATTTCTACGAAGAAGGTTGAGTGCAGCAAGTTCAAACTTCCTTGTTAATGTAATCTCAAAAGATGTTCAAGTTAGAAGATTAGCCTCATTTGCAAAGTACTTTGTTGAGAAAACAAACATCTTCATTGCCGAACATTGTACTGTAGGAAATAAGCTCATTCGGTTCTAGGAATCAGTTGCTTTCCTACAAAGAAGGTTGAGTGCAGCAAATTCAAACTTTCCTTGTTAATGTAATCTAAAAAGATGGCCAAGTTAGTAGATTCGACTCATTTGTAAAGTAGTTCGTTGAGAAAACTAACATCTTCATTGCCGAACATTGTACTGTGTGAAATAAGCTCATTCGGTTCTAGGAATCAGTTGCTTTCCTACAAAGAAGGTTGAGTGCTGCAAGTTCAAACTTTCCTTGTTAATGTAATCTAAAAAGATGGCCAAGTTAGTAGATTCGAGTCATTTGTAAAGTAGTTTTTTGAGAAAACAAACATCTTCATTCCCGAACATTGTACTGTTTGAAATAAGCTCATTCGGTTCTAGGAATCAGTTGCTTTCATACAAAGAAAGTTGAGTGCAGCAAGTTCAAACTTTCCTTGTTAATGTAATCTGAAAAGATGCACAACACAGTAGATTGGCCTCGTTTCTAAAGTAGTTTCTTTAGAAAAGAAACATCTTCAGTACCGAACACTGTACTGTGTGAAATAAGTTAATTCGCTTCTAGGAATCAGTTTAATTTCTACGAAGAAGGTTGAGTGCAGCAAGTTCAAACTTTCCTTGTTATTGTAATCTAAAACGATGGCCAAGTTAGTAGATTCGACTCATTTGTAAAGTACTTTGTTGAGAAAACAAACATCTTCATTGCCGAATATTGTACTGTGTGAAATAAGCTCATTCGGTTCTAGGAATCAGTTGCTTTCCTACAAAGAAGGTTGAGTGCAGCAAGTTCAAACTTTCCTTGTTAATGTAATCTGAAAAGATGCACAACGTAGTAGATTGGTCTCATTTCTAAAGTAGTTTCTTTAGAAAAGAAAAATCTTCAGTACCGAACACTATACTTTGTGAAATAAGTTACTTCGCTTCTAGGAATCAGTTTAATTTCTACGAAGAAGGTTGAGTGCAGCAAGTTCAAACTTTCCTTGTTCATGTAATCTAAAAAGATGGCCAAGTTAGAAGATTCGCCTCATTTGTAAAGTACTTTGTTGAGAAAACAAACATCTTCATTGCCGAACATTGTGCTGTGTGAAATAAGCTCATTCGGTTCTAGGAATCAGTTGCTTTCCTACAAAGAAGGTTGAGTGCAGCAAGTTCAAACTTTCCTTGTTAATGTAATGTGAAAAGATGCACAACGTAGTATATTGGCCTCATTTCTAAAGTAGGTTCTGTAGAAAAGAAACATCTTCACTACCGAACACTGTACTGTGTGAAAGAAGTTAATTCGCTTCTAGGAATCAGTTTAATTTCTACGAAGAAGGTTGAGTGCAGCAAGTTCAAACTTTCCTTGTTAATGTAATCTCAAAAGATGGCCACGTTAGAACATTCGCCTCATTTGTAAAGAACTTTGTTGAGAAAACAATCATCTTCATTGCCGAACATTGGACTGTGTGAAATAAGCTCATTCGGTTCTAGGAATCAGTTGCTTTCCTACAAAGAAGGTTGAGTGCAGCAAGTTCAAACATTCCTTGTTAATGTAATCTAAAAAGATGGCCAAGTTAGTAGATTCGAGTCATTTGTAAAGTAGTTTGTTGAGAAAACAAACATCTTCATTGCCGAACATTGTACTGTTTGAAATAAGCTCATTCGGTTCTAGGAATCAGTTGCTTTCATACAAAGAAAGTTGAGTGCAGCAAGTTCAAACTTTCCTTGTTAATGTAATCTGAAAAGATGCACAACACAGTAGATTGGCCTCGTTTCTAAAGTAGTTTCTTTAGAAAAGAAACATCTTCAGTACCGAACACTGTACTGTGTGAAATAAGTTAATTCGCTTCTAGGAATCAGTTTAATTTCTACGAAGAAGGTTGAGTGCAGCAAGTTCAAACTTTCCTTGTTATTGTAATCTAAAACGATGGCCAAGTTAGTAGATTCGACTCATTTGTAAAGTACTTTGTTGAGAAAACAAACATCTTCATTGCCGAATATTGTACTGTGTGAAATAAGCTCATTCGGTTCTAGGAATCAGTTGCTTTCCTACAAAGAAGGTTGAGTGCAGCAAGTTCAAACTTTCCTTGTTAATGTAATCTGAAAAGATGCACAACGTAGTAGATTGGTCTCATTTCTAAAGTAGTTTCTTTAGAAAAGAAAAATCTTCAGTACCGAACACTATACTTTGTGAAATAAGTTACTTCGCTTCTAGGAATCAGTTTAATTTCTACGAAGAAGGTTGAGTGCAGCAAGTTCAAACTTTCCTTGTTCATGTAATCTAAAAAGATGGCCAAGTTAGAAGATTCGGCTCATTTGTAATGTACTTTGTTGAGAAAACAAACATCTTCATTGCCGAACATTGTGCTGTGTGAAATAAGCTCATTCGGTTCTAGGAATCAGTTGCTTTCCTACAAAGAAGGTTGAGTGCAGCAAGTTCAAACTTTCCTTGTTAATGTAATCTGAAAAGATGCACAACTTAGTAGATTGGCCTCATTTCTAAAGTAGTTTGTTTAGAAAACAAACATCCTCATTACTGAACACTGTACTATGTGAAATGAGCTAGTTCGATTCTAGGAATCACTTGCTTTCCTACGAGGAAGGTTGAGTGCAGCAAGTTCAAACTTTCCTACTTTGTGTAATCTAACAAGATGTACAAGTTAGTGGATTCGCCTCATTTCTAAAGTAGTTTCTTTAGAAAAGAAACATCTTCAGTACCGAACACTGTACTGTGTGAAATAAGTTAATTCGCTTCTAGGAATCAGTTGCTTTCCTACAAAGAAGGTTGAGTGCAGCAAGTTCAAACTTTCCTTTTTAATGTAATCTAAAATGAAGACCAAGTTAGTAAATTTGCGTCATTTGTAAAGTAGTTTGTTGAGAAAATTAACATCTTTATTGCCGAACATTGTACTGTGTGAAATAAGCTCATTTGGTTCTAGGAATCACTTGCTTTCCTACAAAGAAGGTGGAGTGCAACAAGTTCAAACTTTCCTTCTTAATGTAATCTAAAAAGATGTCCAAGTTAGTAGATTCGCCTCATTTCTAAACTAGTTTCTTTAGAAAACAAACCTAAATTACCAAACTTTGTACTTTGTGAAATGAGCTAATTCAGTTCCAGGAATCAGTTTACTTTCTACGAATATGGTTGAGTTTAGCAAGTTCAAAATTTCCTTGTTATTGTGGTCTGAAAATATGTCCACGTTAGTAGATTTCCCTCATTGGTAACGTAGTTTGTTGAGAAAACAAACATCTTCATTGCTGAACATTGTACTGTGTGAAATAAGCTCATTCGGTTCTAGGAATCAGTTGCTTTCCTACAAAGAAGGTTGAGTGCAGCAAGTTCAAACTTTCCTTGTTAATGTAATCTGAAAAGATGCACAACATAGTAGATTGGCCTCATTTCTAAAGTAGTTTGTTTAGAAAACGAACATCTTCATTACCGAACACTGTACTATGTGAAATGTGCTAGTTCAATTCTAGGAATTGCTTGCTTTCCTACGAAGAACGTTGAGTGCAGCAAGTTCAAACTTTCCTAGTTTGTTTAATCTAACAAGATGTACAAGTTAGTGGATTCTCCTCATTTCTAAAGTAGTTTCTTTAGAAAAGAAACACCTTCAGTTCGGAACACTGTACTGTGTGAAATAAGTTAATTCGCTTCTAGGAATCAGTTGCTTTCCTACAAAGAAGGTCGAGTGCAGCAAGTTCGAACTTTCCTTGTTAATGTAATCTAAAAAGATGGCCAAGTTAGTAGATTCGCCTCATGTGTAAAGTAGTTTGTTGAGAAAATTAACATCTTTATTGCCGAACATTGTACTGTGTGAAATAAGCTCATTCGGTTCTAGGAATCACTTGCTTTCCTACAAAGAAGGTGGAGTGCAGCAAGTTCAAACTTTCCTTTTTAATGTAATCTGAAAAGTTGCACAACTTAGTAGATTGGCCTCATTTCTAAAGTAGTTTCTTTAGAAAAGAAACATCTTCAGTATCGTACACTACTGTGTGAAATAAGTTAATTCGCTTCTAGGAATCAGATTAATTTCTCAGAAGAAGGTTGAGTGCAGCAAGTTAAAACTTTCCTTGTTAATGTAAACCAAAAAATGGCCAAGTTAGTAGATTCGCCTCATTTCTAAAGTACTTTCTTTAGAAAACAAACCTAAATTGCCAAACTTTGTACTTTGTGAAATGAGCTAATTCAGTTCTAGGAATCAGTTTACTTTCTACGAAGATGGTTGAGTTTAGCAAGTTCAAACTTTCCTTGTTAATGTGGTCTGAAAAGATGTCCAAGTTAGTAGATTTGCCTCATTGGTAAAGTAGTTAGTTGAGAAAACACACATCTTCATTGCCGAACATTGTACTGTGTCAACAAAGCTAATTTAGTTCTAGAATTCAGTTGCTTTCCTACAAAGAAGGTCTAATATTGCCAGTTCAAACTTTCCTTGTTACTGTAACCTAAAAAAATGCACGACTTCATAGATAGTCCTCATTTCTAAAGTAGTTTCTTTAGAAAAGAAACATCTTCAGTACCGAACACTGTACTATGTGAAATGAGTTAATTCGCTTCTAGGAGTCAGTTTAATTTCTACGAAGATGGTTGAGTGCAGCAAGTTCAAACTTTCCTAGTTTGTGTAAGCTAACAATATGTATAAGTTAGTGGATTCGCATCATTTCTAAATTAGTTTCTTTAGAAAACAAACATCTTCAGTACCGAACACTGTACTGTGTGAAATAAGTTAATTCGGTTCTAGGAATCAGGTGCTTTCCTACAAAGAAGGTTGAGTGCAGCAAGTTCAAACTTTCCTTGTTAATGTAATCTAAAAAGATGGCCAAGTTAGTAGATTCGACTCATTTGTAATGCAGTTTGTTGAGAAAACAAACATCTTCATTGCCGAACATTGTACTGTGTGAAATAAGCTCATTCGGTTCTAGGAATCATTTGCTTTCCTACAAAGAAGGTTGAGTGCAGCAACTTCAAACTTTCCTAGTTAATGTAATCTGAAAAGATGCACAACTTAGTAGATTGGCCTCATTTGTAAAGTAGTTTGTTTAGAAAACAAACATCTTCATTACGGAACACTGTACTATGTGAAATGAGCTACTTTGATTCTAGGAATCACTTGCTTTCCTACGAAGAAGGTTGAGTGCAGCAAGTTCAAACTTTCCTCCTTTGTGTAATCTAAGAAGATGTACAAATTAGTGGATTCGCCTCATTTCTAAAGTAGTTTCTTTAGAAAAGAAACATCTTCAGTACCGAACACTGTACTGTGTGAAATAAGTTAATTCGCTTCTAGGAATCAGTTTAATTTCTACGAAGAAGGTGGAATGCAGCAAGTTCAAACTTTCCTTGTTAATCTAATCTCAAAAGATGGCCAAGTTAGAAGATTCGCCTCATTTGTAAAGTACTTTGTTGAGAAAACAAACATCTTCATTGCCGAACATTGTACTGTGTGAAATAAGCTCATTCGGTTCTAGGAATCAGTTGCTTTCCTACAAAGAAGGTTGAGTGCAGCAAGTTCAAACATTCCTTGTTAATGTAATCTAAAAAGATGCCCAAGTTAGTAGATTCGACTCATTTGTAAAGTAGTTTGTTGAGAAAACAAACATCTTCATTGCCGAACATTGTACTGTGTGAAATAAGCTCATTCGGTTCTAGGAATCATTGTTTTTTTTAATGTTAGCCATCCTTACTGGGGTAAGGTGGAATCTCATTGTTGTTTTAATTTGCATTTCCCTGATGATTAGGGATGTTGAACATTTTCTTAAATGTGTGTTTGCTATTTGTATTTCTTCCTCTGAGAACTCCCTGTGCAGTTCTCTGCCCCACTTTGTGAGTGGGTTGATTGCTGATTTATTGTTTAGGTTTTGGAGTTCTTTGTAGATTCTAGAAATCAGGCCTTCGTCAGTTGTATAGCTGGTGAAAATTTTCTCCCATTCTGTGGGTATTCTGCTGGCTTTGGTTATTATATTTTTGTCAGTGAAAAAGCTTTTCAGCTTCATGAGATCCCAATGGTTGAGTGATTGTTTAATTTCCTGAGCTGCTGAGGTTTTGTTCAGGAAATCTTTTCCCACTCCTATATCATGGAAGGTTCCTCCTATTTTTCTTCCAGTAGTAGCAGAGTTTCTGGTTTTATATTAAGGTCTTTTATCCATTTGGACTTAATTTTTGTGCATGGAGAGATGTGTATGTCGAGTTTCATTTTCCTACATATGGTTGTCCAGTTTGTCCAGCACCATTTGTTGAAGATGCTGTCCTTTTTCCATTCTACATTGCTAGGGCCTTTGTCAAATATCAAGTAGCTATAGTTTCTTGACCCAAAGTCTGGGTCTTCAATTCTGTTCCATTGGTCTATATTCCTGTTTTTGTGCCAGTACCAGGTTGTTTTTATTACAATGGCTTTGTAGTATAACTTTAGATCAGGTATGGTGATGCCTCCAGAGGTGTTTCTTTTGCTGAGGATGAGCTTGGATATCCGAGGCCTTCTGCCTTTCCATATGAATTTTGAGATACTTTTTTCTATCTCATTGAAGAAGGAAGTTGGGATTTTCATCGGCATTGCATTGAATCTATAAAGTGCTTTTGGTAAAATTGCAATTTTCACAATGTTAATTCTACCAATCCAGGAGCATGGGAGGTCTTTCCATTTTTGTAGGACCTCCTCAATTTCCTTTTTTGAGAGTTTTTATGTTTCATTGTATAGGTCTTTCACTTCCTTAGTTAATGTTATTCCAAGGTATTTTATTTTCTTTGTTGCAATTGAAAATGGGACGATGTTAGTTATTTCTTTTTCTGTCTCTTTGTCCTTTGCATACAAAAAGGCTACTGATTTCTGTGCATTGATTTTGTATCCTGCTACTTTGCTGAAGGCTCTAATCACCTTTAAGAGTTTTGGGATGGAAGTTCTCGGGTCACTTATGTATAGAATCATGTCATCTGCGAATAGGGCTAACTTAACTTCTTCCTTTCCAATTTGTATCCCTTTGATTTCTTTCTCCTGTCTTATTGCTTGAGCTAATACTTATAGCACTATGTTGAAGAGCAGAGGTGAGAGGACACCCCTGCCTTGTTCCTGACCTCAATGGGAATTCCTTCAGCCTCTCCCATTAAGAATTACTTGGGCTTTAGGTGCTTTATATATATAGCCCTTATTATGTTGAGATAAGGGCCGCCCATACCTATTCTCTCAAATGTTTTGATCATGAAGTGATGTTGTGTTTTGTCAAAGTCCTTTTCTGCATCTATCGAAATGTTGCTTTCCTACAAAGAAGCTTCAGTGCAGCAAGTTCAAACTTTCCTTGTTAATGTAATCTGAAAATTTGCACAACTTAGTAGATTGGCCTCATTTCTAAAGTAGTTTGTTTAGAAAACAAATATCTTCATTACCGAACACTGTACTATGTGAAATAAGCTCGTTCGATTCTAGGAATCACTTGCTTTCCTACAAACAAGGTTGAGTGCAGCAAGTGCAAACTTCCTAGTTTGTGTAATCTAACAAGATGTACAAGATAGTGGATTTGCCTCATTTCTAAAGTAGTTTCTTTAGAAAAGAAACATCTTCAGTACCGAACACTGTACTGTGTGAAATAAGTTAATTCGCTTCTACAAAGAAGGTTGAGTGCAGCAAGTTCAAACTTTCCTTGTTAATGTAATCTGAAAAGATGCACAACGTAGTAGATTGGCCTTGTTTCTAAAGTAGTTTCTTTAGAAAAGAAACATCTTCAGTACCGAACACTGTACTGTGTGAAATAAGTTAATTCGCTTCTAGGAATCAGTTTAATTTCTACAAAGAAGGTTAAGTGCAGCAAGTTCAAACTTTCCTTGTTAATGTAATCTCAAAAGATGGCCAAGTTAGAACATTCGCCTTATTTGTAAAGAACTTTGTTGAGAAAACAAACATCTTAATTGCCGAACATTGTACTGTGTGAAATAAGCTCATTCGGTTCTAGGAATCAGTTGCTTTCCTACAAAGAAGATTGAGTGCAGCAACTTCAAACTTTCCTTGTTAATGTAATCTAAAAAGATGGCCAAGTTAGTAGATTCGACTCATTTGTAAAGTAGTTTGTTGAGAAAACAAACATCTTCATTGCCGAACATTGTACTGTTTGAAATAAGCTCATTCGGTTCCAGGAATCAGTTGCTTTCATACAAAGAAGGTTGAGTGCAGCAAGTTCAAACTTTCCTTGTTAATGTAATCTGAAAAGATGCACAACGTAGTAGATTGGCCTCGTTTCTAAAGTAGTTTCTTTAGAAAAGAAACATCTTCAGTACCGAACACTGTACTGTGTGAAATAAGTTAATTCGCTTCTAGGAATCAGTTTAATTTCTACGAAGAAGGTTGAGGGCAGCAAGTTCAAACTTTCCTTGTTAATGTAATCTAAAAAGATGGCCACTTTAGTAGATTCAACTCATTTGTAAAGTAGTTTTTTGAGAAAACAAACATCTTCATTGCCGAACATTGTACTGTGTGAAAAAAGCTCATTCGCTTCTAGGAATCAGTTGCTTTCCTACAAAGAAGGTTGAGTGCAGCCAGTTCAAACTTTCCTTGTTAATGTAATCTGAAAAGATGCACAACGTAGTAGATTGGCCTCATTTCTAAAGTAGTTTCTTTAGAAAGAAACATCGTCAGTACCGAACAATGTACTGTGTGAAATAAGTTAATTCCCTTCTAGGAATCAGTTTAATTTCTACGAAGAATGTTGAGTGCAGCAAGTTCAAACTTTCCTTGTTAGTGTAATCTAAAATGATGGCCAAGTTAGAAGATTCGCCTCATTTGTAAAGTACTATGTTGAGAAAACAAACATCTTCATTGCCGAACCTTGTACTGTGTGAAAAAAGCTCATTCGGTTCTAGGAATCAGTTGCTTTCCTACAAAGAAGGTTGAGTGCAGCAAGTTCAAACTTTCCTTGTTAATGTAATCTAAAAAGATGGTGACGTTAGTAGATTCGCCTCATTTGTAAAGTAGTTTGTTGAGAAAACAAACATCTTCATTGCCGAACATTGTACTGTGTGAAATAAGCTCATTCGGTTCTAGGAATCAGTTGCTTTCCTACAAAGAAGGTTGAGTGCTGCAAGTTCAAACTTTCCTACTTTGTGTAATCTAACAAGATGTACAAGTTAGTGGATTCGCCTCATTTCTAAAGTAGTTTCTTTAGAAAAGAAACATCTTCAGTACCGAACACTGTACTGTGTGAAATAAGTTAATTCGCTTCTAGGAATCAGTTTAATTTCTACGAGGAAAGTTGAGTGCAGCAAGTTCAAACTTTCCTTGTTAATGTAATCTTAAAAGATGGCCAAGTTAGCACATTCACCTCATTTGTAAAGTACTTTGTTGAGAAAACAAACATCTTCATTGCCGAACATTGTACTGTGTGAAATAAGCTCATTCGGTTCTAGGAATCAGTTGCTTTCCTATAAAGAAGGTTGAGTGCAGCAAGTACAAACTTTCCTTGTTAATGTAATCTAAAAAGATGGCCAAGATAGTAGATTCGACTCATTTGTAAAGTAGTTTGTTGAGAAAACAAACATCTTCATTGCCGAACATTGTACTGTGTGAAATAAGCTCATTCGGTTCTAGGAATCAGTTCCTTTCCTACAAAGAAGGTGGAGTGCAGCAAGTTCAAACTTTCCTTGTTAATGTAATCTGAAAATTTGCACAACTTAGTAGATTGGCCTCATTTCTAAAGTACTTTCTTTAGAAAAGAAACATCTTCAGTACCGAACACTGTACTGTGTGAAATAAGTTATTTCGCTTCTAGGAATCAGTTTAATTTCTACGAAGAAGGTTGAGTGCAGCAAGTTCAAACTTTCCTTGTTAATGTAATCTAAAAAGATGGCCAAGTTAGAAGATTTGCCTCATTTGCAAAGTACTTTGTCGAGAAAACAAACATCTTCATTGCCGAACATTGTACTGTGTGAAATAAGCTCATTCGGTTCTAGGAATCAGTTGCTTTCCTACAAAGAAGGTTGAGTGCGGCAAGTTCAAACTTTCCTTGAAAATGTAATCTGAAAAGAAGCACAACTTAGTAGATTGGCCTCATTTCTAAAGTAGTTTGTTTAGTAAACAAACATCTTCATTACCGAACACTGTACTATGTGAAATGAGCTAGTTCATTTCTAGGAATCACTTGCTTTCCTAAGAAGAAGGTTGAGTGCAGCAAGTTCAAACTTTCCTCGTTAATGTAATCTAAAAAGATGTCCCAGTTAGTAGATTCGCCTCATTTCTAAAGTAGTTTCTTTAGAAAACAAACCTAAATTGCCAAACTTTGTACTTTGTGAAATGAGCTAATTCAGTTCTAGGAATCAGTTTACTTTCTACGAAGATGGTTGAGTTTAGGAGGTTCAAACTTTCCTTGTTAATGTGGTCTGAAAAGATGTCAAAGTTAGTAGATTTGCCTCATTGGTAAAGTAGTTTGTTGAGAAAACAAACATCTTCATTGCCTAACATTGTACTGTGTGAACAAAGCTAATTTAGTTCTAGAATTCAGTTGCTTTCCTACAAACAAGGTCTAATGTAGCCAGTTCAAAGTTTGCTTGTTAATGTAACCTAAAAAGATGCACGACTTAGTAGATTAGCCTCATTTCTAAAGCAGTTTCTTCAGAAATGAAACATCTTCAGTCCCGAACACTGTACTGTGTGAAATAAGTTAATTCGCTTCTAGGAATCAGTTTAATTTCTACGAAGAAGGTTGAGTGCAGCAAGTTCAAATTTTCCTTGTTAATGTAATCTAAAAAGATGGCCAAGTTAGAACATTCGCCTCATTTGTAAAGTACTTTGTTGAGAAAACAAACATCTTCATTGCCCAACCTTGTACTGTGTGAAATAAGCTCAGTCGGTACTAGGAATCAGTTGCTTTCCTACAAAGAAGGTTGAGTGCAGCAAGTTCAAACTTTCCTTCTTAATGTAATCTAAAAAGATGGCCAAGTTAGTAGATTCGACTCATTTATAAAGTAGTGTGTTGAGAAAACAAACATCTTCATTGCCGAACATTGTACTGTGTGAAATAAGCTCATTCGGTTCTAGGAATCAGTTGCTTTCCTACAAAGAAGGTTGAGTGCCGAAAGTTCAAACTTTGCTTGTTAATGTAATCTGAAAAGATGCACAACTTAGTAGATTAGCCTCATTTCTAAAGTAGTTTGTTTAGAAAACAAACATGTTCATTACTGAACACTGTACTATGTGAAATGAGCTAGTTCGATGCTAGGAATCACCTGCTTTCCTAGGAAGAAGGTTGAGTGCAGCAAGTTCAAACTTTCCTACTTTGTGTAATCTAACAAGATGTACACGTTAGTGGATTCGCCTCATTTCTAAAGTACTTTCTTTAGAAAAGAAACATCTTCAGTACCGAACACTGTACTGTGTGAAATAAGTTAATTTGCTTCTAGGAATCAGTTTAATTTCTACGAAGAAGGTGGAGTGCAGCAAGTTCAAACTTTCCTTGTTAATGTAATCTCAAAAGATGGCCAAGTGAGAACATTCGCCTCATGTGTAAAGTACTTTGTTGAGAAAAGAAACATCTTCATTGCCGAACATTGTACTGTGTGAAATAAGCTCATTCGGTTCTAGGAATCAGTTGCTTTCCTACAAAGAAGGTTGAGTGCAGCAAGTTCAAACTTTCCTTGTTAATGTAATCTAAAAAGATGGCCAAGTTAGTAGATTCGACTCATTTGTAAAGTACTTTGTTGAGAAAACAAACATCTGCATTGCCGAACATTGTACTGTGTGAAATAAGCTCATTCGGTTCTAGGAATCAGTTGCTTTCCTACAAAGAAGGTTGAGTGCATCAAGTTCAAACTTTCCTTGTTAATGTAATCTAAAAAGATTGCCAAGTTAGTAGATTCGACTCGTTTGTAAAGTACTTTGTTGAGAAAACAAACATCTTCATTGCCGAACATTGTACTGTGTGATATAAGCTCAGTCAGTTCTAGGAAATAGTTGCTTTCCTACAAAGAAGGTTGAGTGCAGCAAGTTCAAACTTTCCTTGTTAATGTAACCTGAAAAGATGCACAACTTAGTAGATTGGCCTCATTTCTAAAGTAGTTTGTTTAGAAAACAAACATCTTCATTACCGAACACTGTACTATGTGAAATGAGCTAGTTCGATTCTAGGAATCCCTTGCTCTCCTACGAAGAAGGTTGAGTGCAGCAAGTTCAAACTTTCCTACTTTGTGTAATCTAACAAGATGTACAAGTTAGTGGATTCGCCTCATTTCTAAAGTAGTTTCTTTAGAAAAGAAACATCTTCAGTACCGAACACTGTACTGTGTGAAATAAGTTAATTCGCTTCTAGGAATCAGTTTAATTTCTACGAAGAAGGTTGAGTGCAGCAAGTTCAAACTTTCCTTGTTAATGTAATCTCAAAAGATGGCCAAGTTAGAAGATTCGCCTCATTTGTAAAGTACTTTGTTGAAAAAACAAACATCTTCATTGCCGAACATTGTACTGTGTTAAATAAGCTCATTCAGTTCTAGGAATCAGTTGCTTTCCTACAAAGAAGATTGAGTACAGCAACTACAAACTTTCCTTGTTAATGTAATCTAAGAAGATGGCCAAATTAGTAGATTCGACTCATTTGTAAAGTAGTTTGTTGAGAAAACAAACATCTTCAAAGCCAACATTGTACTGTGTGAAATAAGCTCATTCGGTTCTAGGAATCAGTTGCTTTCCTACAAAGAAGGTTGAGTGCAGCAAGTTCAAACATTCCTTGGTAATGCAATCTGAAAAGATACACAACGTAGTAGATTGGCCTCATTTCTAAAGTAGTTTCTTTAGAAAACAAACATCTTCATTACCGAACACTGTACTGTGTGAAATGAGCTAGTTCATTTCTAGGAATCACTTGCTTTCCTACGAAGAAGGTTGAGTGCAGCAAGTTCAAACTTTCCTTGTTAATGTAATCTAAAAAGATGGCCAAGTTAGAAGATTCGCCTAACTTGTAAAGTGCTTTGTTGAGAAAACAAACATCTTCATTGCCGAACATTGTACCGTGTGAAATAAGCTTATTCGGTTCTAGGAATCAATTGCTTTCCTACAAAGACGTTTGAGTGCAGCAAGTTCAAACTTTCCTTGTTAATGTAATCTCAAAAGATGTCCAAGTTAGTAGATTTGCCTCATTTCTAAAGTAGTTTCTTTAGAAAACAAACCTAAATTGCCAAACTTTGTACTTTGTGAAATGAGCTAATTCAGTTGTAGGAATCAGTTTACTTTCTACGAAGATGGTTGAGTTTAGGAGGTTCAAACTTTCCTTGTTGAGAAAACAAACATCTTCATTGCCGAACATTGTACTGTGTGAAATAAGCTCATTCGGTTCTAGGAATCAGCTGCTTTCCTACAAAGAAGGTTGAGTAAAGTAGTTTGTTGAGAAAAAAAACATCTTCATTGCCGAACATTGTACTGTGTGAACAAAGCTAATTTAGTTCTAGAATTCAGTTGCTTTCCTACAAAGAAGGTCTAATGTAGCCCAGTTGAAACTTTCCTTGTTAACGTAACCTAAAAAGATGCACAACTTAGTAGATTGGCCTCATTTGTAAAGTAGTTTCTTTAGAAAAGAAACATCTTTGGTACCGAACACTGTACTGTGTGAAATGAGTTAATTCGCTTCTAGGAGTCAGTTTAATTTCTGCGAAGATGGTTGAGTGCAGGAAGTTCAAATTTTCCTAGTTTGTGTAATCTAACAAGATGTACAAGTTAGTGGATTCGCATCATTTCTAAATTAGTTTGTTGAGAAAACAAACATCTTCAGTACCGAACACTGTACTGTGTGTAATAAGCTCATTCGGTTCTAGGAATCAGTTGCTTTCCTACAAAGAAGGTTGAGTGCAGCAAGTTCAAACTTTCCTTGTTATGTAATCTAAAAAGAGGGCCAAGTTAGTAGATTCGGCTCATTTGCAAAGTAGTTTGTTGAGAAAAGTAACATCTTTCTTGCCGAACATTGTACTGTGTGAAATAAGCTCATTCGGTTCTAGGAATCACTTCCTTTCCTACAAAGAAGGTGGAGTGCAGCAAGTTCAAACTTTCCTAGTTAATGTAATCGGAAAATTTGCACAACTTAGTAGATTGGACTCATTTCTAAAGTACTTTCTTTAGAAAAGAAACATCTTCAGTACCGAACACTGTACTGTGTGAAATAAGTTAATTCGCTTCTAGGAATCAGTTTAATTTCTACGAAGAAGGTTGAGTGCAGCAAGTTCAAACTTTCCTTGTTAATGTAATCTAATAAGATGGCCAAGTTAGTAGATTCTACTCATTTGTAAAGTAGTTTATTGAGAAAACAAACATCTTCATTGCCAAACATTGTACTGTGTGAAATAAGCTCATTCGCTTCTAGGAATCAGTTGCTTTCCTACAAAGAAGGTTGAGTGCAGCAAGTTCAAACTTTCCTTGTTAATGTAATCTAAAAAGAGGGCCAAGTTAGTAGATTCGACTCATTTGTAAAGGAGTTTCTTTAGAAAAGAAACATCTTCAGTACCGAACACTGTACTGTGTGAAATAAGTTAATCTGCTTCTAGGAATCAGTTTAATTACTACGAAGAAGGTTGAGTGCAGCAAGTTCAAACTTTCCTTGTTAATGTAATCTGAAAAGATGGCCAAGTTGGAAGATTCGCCTCATTAATAAAGTACTTTGTTGAGAAAACAAACATCTTCATTGCCGAACCTTGTACTGTGTGAAATAAGCTCATTCGGTTCTAGGAATCAGTTGCTTTCCTACAAAGAAGGTTGAGTGCAGCAAGGTCAAACTTTCCTTGTTAATGTAATCTAAAAAGATGGCCAAGTTAGTAGATTCACCTCATTTGTAACGTAGTTTGTTGAGAAAACAAACATCTTCATTGCCGAACATTGTACTGTGTGCAATAAGCTCATTTGGTTCTAGGAATCAGATGCTTTCCTACAAAGAAGGTTGAGTGCATCAAGTTCAAACTTTCCTTTTTAATGTAATCTGAAAAGATGCACAACGTAGTAGATTGGCCTCATTTCTAAAGTAGTTTCTTTAGAAAAGAAACAACTTCAGTACCGAACACTGTACTGTGTGAAATAAGTTAATTCGCTTCTAGGAATCAGTTCAATTTCTACGAAGAAGGTTGAGTGCATTAAGTTCAAACTTTCCTTTTTAATGTAATCTGAAAAGATGCACAACGTAGTAGATTGGCCTCATTTCTAAAGTAGTTTCTTTAGAAAAGAAACATCTTCAGTACCGAACACTGTACTGTGTGAAATAAGTTAATTCGCTTCTAGGAATCAGTTCAATTTCTACGAAGAAGGTTGAGTGCAGCAAGTTCAAACTTTCCTTGTTAATGTAATGTAAAAAGTTGGCCAAGTTAGAAGATTCGCCTCATTTGTAAAGTACTTTGTTGAGAAAACAAACATCTTCATTGCCGAACATTGTACTGTGTGAAATAAGCTCATTCGGTTCTAGGAATCAGTTGCTTTCCTACAATGAAGGTTGACTGCGGTAAGTTCAAACTTTCCTTGTTAATGTAATCTGAAAAGATGCACAACTTAGTAGATTGGCCTCATTTCTAAAGTAGTTTGTTTAGAAAACAAACATCTTCATTACCGATCACTGTACTATGTGAAATGAGCTAGTTCGAATCTGGGAATCACTTGCTTTCCTACAAAGAAGGTTGAGTACAGCAAGTTCAAACTTTCCTAGTTTGTTTAATCTAACAAGATGTACAAGTTAGTGGATTCATCTCATTTCTAAAGTATTTTCTTTAGAAAAGAAACATCTTCAGTACCGAACACTGTACTGTGTGAAATAAGTTAATTCGCTTCTAGGAATCAGTTGCTTTCCTACAAAGAAGGTTGAGTGCAGCAAGTTCAAACTTTCCTTGTTAATGTAATCTAAAAAGATGGCCAAGTTAGTAGATTCGCCTCATTTGAAAAGTAGTTTGTTGAGAAAATTAACTTCCTTATTGCTGAACATTGAACTGTGTGAACAAAGCTAATTTAGTTCTAGAATTCAGTTGCTTTCCTACAAAGAAGGTCTAATGTAGTCAGTTCAAACTTTCCTTGTTAATGTAACCTAAAAAGATGCAGGACTTAGTAGATTGGCCTCATTTCTAAAGTAGTTTCTTTAGAAACGAAACATCTTCAGTACCGAACACTGTACTGTGTAAAATGAGTTAATTCGCTTCTAGGAGTCAGTTTAATTTCTACGAAGATGTTTGAGTGCAGGAAGTTCAAACTTTCCTAGTTTGTGTAATCTAACAAGATGTACAAGTTAGTGGATTCGCCTCATTTCTCAATTAGTTTCTTTAGAAAACAAACATCTTCATTGCCGAACATTGTACTGTGTGAACAAAGCTAATTAAGTTCTAGAATTCAGTTGCTTTCCTACAAAGAAGATTGAATGTAGCCAGTTCAAACTTCCCTTGTTAATGTAACCTAAAAAGATTCACGACTTAGTAGATTGGCCTCCTTTATAAAGTAGTTTCTTTACAAAGGAAACATCTTCAATCCCGAACACTGGACTGTGTGAAATGAGTTAATTCTCTTCTAGGAGTCAGTTTAATTTCTACGAAGATGGTTGAGTGCAGGAAGTTCAAACTTTCCTAGTTTGTGTAATCTAACAAGATGTACAAGTTAGTGGATTCGCATTATTTCTTAATTAGTTTGTTGAGAAAACAAACATCTTCAGTACCGAACACTGTACTGTGTGAAATAAGTTAATTCGGTTCTAGGAATCAGTTGCTTTCCTACAAAGAAGGTTGGGTGCAGCAAGTTCAAACTTTCCTTGTTAATGTAATCTAAAAAGATGGCCAAGTTAGTAGATTCGACTCATTTGTAAAGTACTTTGTTGAGAAAACAAACATCTTCATTGCCGAACAATATACTGTGTGAAATAAGCTCATTCGGTTCTAGGAATCAGTTGCTTTCCTACAAAGAAGGTTGAGTGCAGCACGTTCAAACTCTCCTTGTTAATGTAATCTGAAAAGATGCACAACGTAGTAGATTGGCCTCATTTCTAAAGTAGTTTCTTTAGAAAAGAAACTTCTTCAGTACCGAACACTGTACTGTGTGAAATAAGTTAATTCGCTTCTACGAATCAGTTTAATTTCTCCGAAGAAGGTTGAGTGCAGCAAGTTCAAACTCTCCTTCTTAATGTAATCTCAAAAGATGGCCAAGTTAGAACATTAACCTCATTTGTAAAGTACTTTGTTGAGAAAACAAACATCTTCATTGCCGAACATTGTACTGTGTGAAATAAGCTCATTCGGTTCTAGGAATCAGTTGCTTTCCTACACAGAAGGTTGAGTGCAGCAAGTTCAAACTTTCCTTGTTAATGTAATCTAAAAAGATCCCAAATTAGTAGATTCGACTCATTTGTAAAGTAGTTTTTGAGAAAACAAACATCTTCTTTGCCGAACCTTGTACTGTGTGAAATAAGCTTATTCGGTTCTACGAATCAGTTGCTTTCCTACAAAGAAGGTTGAGTACAGCAAGATCAAACTTTCCTTGTTAATGTAATCTAAAAAGATGGCCAAGTTAGTAGATTCGCCTCATTTGTAAAGTAGTTTGTTGAGAAAACAACCATCTTCATTGCCGAACATTGTACTGTGTGAAATAAGCTCATTCGGTTCTAGGAATCAGTTGCTTTCCTACAGAGAAGGTTGAGTGCAGCAAGTTCAAACTTTCCTTGTTAATGTAATCTAAAAAGATGCACAAGTTCGTAGAATGGCATGATTTCTAAAGTAGTTTCTTTAGAAAAGAATCATCTTCAGTACCGAACACGGTACTGTGTGAAATAAGTTAATTTGCTTATAGGAATCAGTTTAATTTCTACGAAGAAGCTTGAGTGCAGCAAGTTCAAACTTTCCTTGTTAATGTGTAATCTAAAAAGATGGCCAAGTTAGAAGATTCGCCCCATTTGTAAAGTACTTTGTTGAGAAAACAAACATCTTCATTGCCGAACATTGTACTGTGTGAAATAAGCTCATTCGTTTCTAGGAATCAGTTGGTTTCCTACAGAGAAGGTTGAGTGCAGCAAGTTCAAACTTTTCTTGTTAATGTAATCTAAAAAGATGGCCAAGGTAGTAGATTCGCCTCATTTGTAAAGTAGATTGTTGAGAAAACAAACATCTTCATTGCCGAACATTGTACTGTGTGAAATAAGCTCATTCGGTTCTTGGAATCAGTTGCTTTCCTACAAAAAAGGTTTAGTGCAGCAAGTTCAAACTTTCCTTGTTAACGTAATCTGATAAGATGCACAACTTAGTAGATTGGCCACATTTCTAAAGTAGTTTGTTTAGAAAACAAACATCTTCATTCCCGAACACTGTACTATGTGAAATGAGCTAGTTCGATTCTAGGAATCACTTGCTTTCCTAGCAAGAAGGTTGAGTGCAGGAAGTTCAAACTTTCCTAGTTTGTGTAATCTAACAAGATGTACAAGTTAGTGGATTCGCCTCATTTCTAAAGTAGTTTCTTTAGAAAAGAAACATCTTCAGTACCGAACACTGTACTGTGTGAAATAACTTAATTCGCTTGTAGGAATCAGTTTAATTTCTACGAAAAAGGTTGAGTGCAGCAAGTTCATACTCTCCTTGTTAAGGTAATCTCAAAAGATGGCCAAGTTAAAACATTAACCTCATTTGCAAAGTACTTTGTTGAGAAAACAAACATCTTCATTGCTGAACATTGTACTGTGTGAAATAAGCTCATTCGGATCTAGGAAACAGTTGCTTTCCTACAAAGAAGGTTGAGTGCAGCAAGTTCAAACTTTCCTTGTTAATGTAATCTGAGAAGATGCACAACTTAGTAGATTGGCCTCATTTCTCAAGTAGTTTGTTTAGAAAACAAACATCTTCATTGCCGAACATTGTACTGTGTGAAATAAGCTCATTCGGTTCTAGGAATCAGTTGCTTTCCTACAAAGAAGGTTGAGTGCAGCAAGTTCAAACTTTCCTTGTTAATGTAATCTAAAAACATGGCCAAGTTAGTAGATTCGACTCATTTGTAAAGTAGTTTGTTGAGAAAACAAACATCTTCATTGCCGAACATTGTACTGTGTGAAATAAGCTCATTCGGTTCTAGGAATCAGTTGCTTTCCTACAAAGAAGGTTGAGTGCAGCAAGTTCAAACTTTCCTTGTTAATGTAATCTGAAAAGATGCACAACGTAGTAGATTGGCCTCATTTCTAAAGTAGTTTCTTTAGAAAAGAAACATCTTCAGTACCGAACACTGTACTGTGTGAAATTAGTTAATTCGCTTCTACGAATCAGTTTAATTTCTCCGAAGAAGGTTGAGTGCAGCAAGTTGAAACTCTCCTTCTTAATGTAATCTCAAAAGATGGCCAAGTTAGAACATTAACCTCATTTGTAAAGTACTTTGTTGAGAAAACAAACATCTTCATTGCCGAACATTGTACTGTGTGAAATAAGCTCATTCGGTTCTAGGAATCAGTTGCTTTCCTACAAAGAAGGTTCAGTGCAGCAAATAAAAACTTTCCTTGTTGATGTAATCTAAAAAGATGGCCAAGTTAGTAGATTCGCCTCATTTGTAAGGTAGTTTGTTGAGAAAACAAACATCTTCATTGCCGAACATTGTACTGTGTGAAATAAGCTCATTCGGTGCTGGGAATCAGTTGCTTTTCTACAAAGAAGGTTGAGTGCAGCAAGTTCAAACTTTCCTTTTTAATGTAATCTAAAAAGATGTCCAAGTTAGTAGATTCGACTCATTTGTACAGTAATTTGTGGAGAAAACAAACATCTTCATTGCCGAACATTGTACTGTGTGAAATAAGCTCATTCGGTTCTAGGAATCCGTTGCTTTCCTACAAAGAAGGTTGAGTGCAGCAAGTTCAAACTTTCCTTGTTAATGTAATCTAAAAATATGGCCACGTTAGTAGATTCGCCTCATTTGTAAAGTAGTTTGTTGAGAAAACAAACATCTTCATTGCCGAACATTGTACTGTGTGAAATAAGCTCATTCGGTTCTAGGAATCAGTTGTTTTCCTACAAAGAAGGTTGAGTGCAGCAAGTTCAAACTTTCCTTGTTAATGTAATCTGAAAAGATGCACAACTTAGTAGATTGGCCTCATTTCTAAAGTAGTTTGTTTAGAAAACAAACATCTTCATTACTGAACACTGTACTATGTGAAATGAGCTAGTTCGATTCTAGGAATCTCTTGCTTTCCTACGAAGAAGGTTGAGTACAGCAAGTTCAAACTTTCCTACTTTGTGTAATCTAACAAAATGTACAAGTTAGTGGATTCACCTCTTTTCTAAAGTAGTTTCTTTAGAAAAGAAACATCCTCAGTACCGAACACTGTACTGTGTGAAATAAGTTAATTCGCTTCTAGGAATCAGTTTAATTTCTACGAAGAAGGTTGAGTTCAGCAAGTTCAAACTTTCCTTGTTAATGTAATCTCAAAAGATGGCCAAGTTAGAAGATTCGCCCCATTTGTAAAGTACTTTGTTGAGAAAACAAACATCTACATTGCCGAACATTGTACTGTGTGAAATAAGCGCATTCGGTTCTAGGAATAAGTTGCTTTCCTACAAAGAAGGTTGAGTGCAGCAAGTTCAAACTTTCCTTGTTAATGTAATCTAAAAAGATGGCCATGTTAGTAGATTCGACTCATTTGTAAAGTAGTTTGTTGAGAAAACAAACATCTTCATTGCCGAACATTGTACTGTGTGAAATAAGCTCATTCGGTTCTAGGAATCAGTTGCTTTCCTACAAAGAAGGTTGAGTGCAGCAAGTTCAAACTTTCCTTGTTAATGTAATCTGAAAAGATATACAACGTAGTAGATTGGCCTCATTTCTAAATTAGTTTCTTTAGAAAAGAAACATCTTCAGTACCGAACACTGTATTGTCTGAAATAAGTTAATTCGCTTCTAGGAATCAGTTTAATTTCTACGAAGAAGGTTGAGTGCAGCAAGTTCAAAACATTCCTTGTTAATGTAATCTATAAAGATGGCCAAGTTAGAAGATTCGCCTCATTTGTAAAGTAGTTTGTTGAGAAAACAAACATCTTCATTGCCGAACATTGTACTGTGTGAAATAAGCTCATTCGGTTCTAGGAATCAGTTACTTTCCTACAAAGAAGGTTGAGTGCAGCAAGTTCAAATTTTCCTTGTTAATGTAATCTGAAAAGATGCACAACGTAGTAGATTGGCCTCATTGCTAAAGTAGTTTCTTTAGAAAAGAAACATCTTCATTACCGAACACTGTACTATGTCAAATGAGCTAGGTCGATTCTACGAATCACTTTCTTTCCTACGAAGAAGGTTGAGTGCAGCAAGTTCAAAGTTTCGTACTTGTTGTAATCTAACAAGATGTACAAGTTACTGGATTCGCCTCATTTCTAAACGAGTTTCTTTAGAAAAGAAACATCTTCAGTACCGAACACTGTACTGTGTGAAATAAGTTTATTCGCTTCTAGGAATCAGTTTAATTTCTACGAAGAAGGTTGAGTGCAGCAAGTTCAAACTTTCCTTGTTAATGTAATCTAAAAATATGGCCACGTTAGTAGATTCGCCTCATTTGTAAAGTAGTTTGTTGAGAAAACAAACATCTTCATTGCCGAACATTGTACTGTGTGAAATAAGCTCATTCGGTTCTAGGAATCAGTTGTTTTCCTACAAAGAAGGTTGAGTGCAGCAAGTTCAAACTTTCCTTGTTAATGTAATCTGAAAAGATGCACAACTTAGTAGATTGGCCTCATTTCTAAAGTAGTTTGTTTAGAAAACAAACATCTTCATTACTGAACACTGTACTATGTGAAATGAGCTAGTTCGATTCTAGGAATCTCTTGCTTTCCTACGAAGAAGGTTGAGTACAGCAAGTTCAAACTTTCCTACTTTGTGTAATCTAACAAAATGTACAAGTTAGTGGATTCACCTCTTTTCTAAAGTAGTTTCTTTAGAAAAGAAACATCCTCAGTACCGAACACTGTACTGTGTGAAATAAGTTAATTCGTTCTAGGAATCAGTTTAATTTCTACGAAAGAAGGTTGAGTTCAGCAAGTTCAAACTTTCCTTGTTAATGTAATCTCAAAAGATGGCAAGTTAGAAGATTCGCCCATTTGTAAAGTACTTTGTTGAGAAAACAAACATCTACATTGCCTAACATTGTACTGTGTGAAATAAGCGCATTCGGTTCTAGGAATAAGTTGCTTTCCTACAAAGAAGGTTGAGTGCAGCAAGTTCAAACTTTCCTTGTTAATGTAATCTGAAAAGATATACAACGTAGTAGATTGGCCTCATTTCTAAATTAGTTTCTTTAGAAAAGAAACATCTTCAGTACCGAACACTGTATTGTCTGAAATAAGTTAATTCGCTTCTAGGAATCAGTTTAATTTCTACGAAGAAGGTTGAGTGCAGCAAGTTCAAAACATTCCTTGTTAATGTAATCTATAAAGATGGCCAAGTTAGAAGATTCGCCTCATTTGTAAAGTAGTTTGTTGAGAAAACAAACATCTTCATTGCCGAACATTGTACTGTGTGAAATAAGCTCATTCGGTTCTAGGAATCAGTTACTTTCCTACAAAGAAGGTTGAGTGCAGCAAGTTCAAATTTTCCTTGTTAATGTAATCTGAAAAGATGCACAACGTAGTAGATTGGCCTCATTGCTAAAGTAGTTTCTTTAGAAAAACAAACATCTTCATTACCGAACACTGTACTATGTCAAATGAGCTAGGTCGATTCTACGAATCACTTTCTTTCCTACGAAGAAGGTTGAGTGCAGCAAGTTCAAAGTTTCGTACTTGTTGTAATCTAACAAGATGTACAAGTTACTGGATTCGCCTCATTTCTAAACGAGTTTCTTTAGAAAACAAACATCTTCAGTACCAACACTGTACTGTGTGAAATAAGTTTATTAAGCTTCTAGAATCAGTTTAATTTCTCTACAAAGAAGGTTGAGTGCAGCAAGTTCAAACTTTCCTTGTTAATGTAATCTAAAAATATGGCCACGTTAGTAGATTCGCCTCATTTGTAAAGTAGTTTGTTGAGAAAACAAACATCTTCATTGCCGAACATTGTACTGTGTGAAATAAGCTCATTCGGTTCTAGGAATCAGTTGTTTTCCTACAAAGAAGGTTGAGTGCAGCAAGTTCAAACTTTCCTTGTTAATGTAATCTGAAAAAGATGCACAACTTAGTAGATTGGCCTCATTTCTAAAGTAGTTTGTTTAGAAAACAAACATCTTCATTACTGAACACTGTACTATGTGAAATGAGCTAGTTCGATTCTAGGAATCTCTTGCTTTCCTACGAAGAAGGTTGAGTACAGCAAGTTCAAACTTTCCTACTTTGTGTAATCTAACAAAATGTACAAGTTAGTGGATTCACCTCTTTTCTAAAGTAGTTTCTTTAGAAAAGAAACATCCTCAGTACCGAACACTGTACTGTGTGAAATAAGTTAATTAAACTCTAGGAATCAGTTTAATTTCTACGAAGAGGTTGAGTTCAGCAAGTTCAAACTTTCCTTGTTAATGTAATCTCAAAAGATGGCCAAGTTAGAAGATTCGCCCCATTTGTAAAGTACTTTGTTGAGAAAACAAACATCTACATTGCCGAACATTGTACTGTGTGAAATAAGCGCATTCGGTTCTAGGAATAAGTTGCTTTCCTACAAAGAAGGTTGAGTGCAGCAAGTTCAAACTTTCCTTGTTAATGTAATCTAAAAAGATGGCCATGTTAGTAGATTCGACTCATTTGTAAAGTAGTTTGTTGAGAAAACAAACATCTTCATTGCCGAACATTGTACTGTGTGAAATAAGCTCATTCGGTTCTAGGAATCAGTTGCTTTCCTACAAAGAAGGTTGAGTGCAGCAAGTTCAAACTTTCCTTGTTAATGTAATCTGAAAAGATATACAACGTAGTAGATTGGCCTCATTTCTAAATTAGTTTCTTTAGAAAAGAAACATCTTCAGTACCGAACACTGTATTGTCTGAAATAAGTTAATTCGCTTCTAGGAATCAGTTTAATTTCCTACAAAGAAGGTTGAGTGCAGCAAGTTCAAAACATTCCTTGTTAATGTAATCTATAAAGATGGCCAAGTTAGAAGATTCGCCTCATTTGTAAAGTAGTTTGTTGAGAAAAACAAACATCTTCATTGCCGAACATTGTACTGTGTGAAATAAGCTCATTCAGTTCTAGGAATCAGTTACTTTCCTACAAAGAAGGTTGAGTGCAGCAAGTTCAAATTTTCCTTGTTAATGTAATCTGAAAAGATGCACAACGTAGTAGATTGGCCTCATTGCTAAAGTAGTTTCTTTAGAAAAGAAACATCTTCATTACCGAACACTGTACTATGTCAAATGAGCTAGGTCGATTCTACGAATCACTTTCTTTCCTACGAAGAAGGTTGAGTGCAGCAAGTTCAAAGTTTCCTAGTGTTGTAATCTAACAAGATGTACAAGTTACTGGATTCGCCTCATTTCTAAACGAGTTTTTAGAAAAGAAACATCTTCAGTACCGAACACTGTACTGTGTGAAATAAGTTTATTCGCTTCTAGGAATCAGTTTAATTTCTACGAAGAAGGTTGAGTGCAGCAAGTTCAAACTTTCCTTGTTAATGTAATCTAAAAAGATGGCCAAGTTATAACATTAGCATCATTTGTAAAGTAATTTGTTGAGAAAACAAACATCTTCATTGCCGAACATTGTACTGTGTGAAATAAGCTCATTCGGTTCTCGGAATCAGTTGCTTTCCGACACAGAAAGTTGAGTGCAGCAAGTTCAAACTTTCCTTGTTAATGTAATCTAAAAAGACGGCCAAGTTAGTAGATTCGACTCATTTGTAAAGTAGTTTGTTGAGAAAACAAACATCTTCATTGCCGAACATTGTACTGTGTGAAATAAGCTCATTCGGTTCTAGGAATCAGTTGCTTTCCTACAAAGAAGGTTGAGTGCAGCAAGTTCAAACTTTCCTTGTTAATGTAATCTAAAAAGACGGCCAAGTTAGTAGATTCGCCTCATTTGTAAAGTAGTTTGTTGAGAAAACAAACATCTTCATTGCCGAACATTATACGGTGTGAAATAAGCTCATTCGGTTCTAGGAATCAGTTGCTTTCCTACAAAGAAGGTTGAGTGCAGCAAGTTCAAACTTTCCTTGTTAATGTAATTTTAAAAGATGGCCAAGTTAGTAGATTCGACTCATTTGTAAAGTAGTTTGTTGAGAAAACAAACATCTTCTTTGCCGAACATTGTACTGTGTGAAATAAGCTCATTCGGTTCTAGGAATCAGTTGCTTTCCTACAAAGAAGGTTGAGTGCAGCAAGTTCAAACTTTCCTTGTTAATGTAATCTGAAAAGATGCACAACGTAGTAGATTGGCCTCATTTCTAAAGTAGTTTCTTTAGAAAAGAAACATCTTCAGTACCGAACACTGTACTCTGTGAAATAAGTTAATTCACTTCTAGAAATCAGTTTAATTTCTACGAAGAAGGTTGAGTGCAGCAAGTTCAAACATTCCTTGTTAATGTAATCTAAAAAGATGGCCAAGTTAGAAGATTCGCCTCATTTGTAAAGTACTTTGTTGAGAAAACAAACATCTTCATTGCCGAACCTTGTACTGTGTGAAATAAGCTCATTCGGTTCTAGGAATCAGTTGCTTTCCTATAAAGAAGGTTGAGTGCAGCAAGTTCAAACTTTCCCTGTTAATGTAATCTAAAAAGATGGCCAAGTTAGTAGATTCGCTTCATATGTAAAGTAGTGTGTAGAGAAAACAAACATCTTCATTGCCGAACATTGTACTGTGTGAAATAAGCTCATTCGCTTCTATGAATCAGTTGTTTTCCTACAAAGAAGGTTGAGTGCAGCAAGTTCAAACTTTCCTTGTTAATGTAATCTGAAAAGATGCACAACTTAGTAGATTGTCATCATTTCTAAAGTAGTTTGTTTAGAAAACAAACATCTTCATTACCGAACACTGTACTATGTGAAATGAGCTAGTTCGATTTTAGGAATCACTTGCTTTCCTGCGAAGAAGGTTGAGTTCAGCCAGTTCAAAATTTCCTACATTGTGTAGTCTAACAAGATGTACAAGTTACTGGATTCGCCTCATTTCCAAAGTAGTTTCATTAGAAAAGAAACATCTTCAGTACCGATCACTGCACTGTGTGAAATAAGTTAATTCGCTTCTAGGAATCAGTTTAATTTCTACGAAGAAGGTGGAGTGCAGCAAGGTCACACTTTCCTTGTTAATGTAATCTCAAAAGATGGCCAAGTTAGAAGATTTGCCCCATTTGTAAAGTACTTTGTTGATTAAACAAACATCTTCATTGCCGAACATTGTACTGTGTGAAATAAGCTCATTCGGTTCTAGGAATCAGTTGCTTTCCTACAAAGAAGGTTGAGTGCAGCAAGTTCAAACTTTCCTTGTTAATGTAATCTAAAAAGATGGCCAAGTTAGTAGATTCGACTCATTTGTAAAGTAGTTTGTTGAGAAAACAAACATCTTCATTGCCGAACATTGTACTGTGTGAGATAAGCTCATTTGGTTCTAGGAATCAGTTGCTTTCCTACAAAGAAGGTTGAGTGATGCAAGATCAAACTTTCCTTGTTAATGTAATCTGAAAAGATGCACAACTTCGTAGATTGGCCTCATTTCTAAAGTAGTTTGTTTAGAAAACAAACATCTTCATTACCGAACACTGTACTATGTGAAATGAGCTAGTTCGATTCGAGGAATCACTTGCTTTCCTACAAAGAAGGTTGAGTGCAGCATGTTCAAACTTTCCTACTTTGTGTAATCTAACAAGACGTACAAGTTAGTGGATTCGCCTTATTTCTAAAGTAGTTTCTTTAGAAAAGAAACATCTTCAGTACCGAACACTGCACTGTGTGAAATAAGTTTATTCGCTTCTAGGAATCAGTTTAATTTCTACGAAGAAGGTTGAGTGCAGCAAGTTCAACCTTTCCTTGTTAATGTAATCTGAAAAGATGCACAACTTAGTAGACTGGCCTCATTTCTAAAGTAGTTTGTTTAGAAAACAAACATCTTCATTACCGAACACTGTACTATGTGAAATGAGGTAGTTCGATTCTAGGAATCACTTGCTTTCCTACGAAGAAGGATGAGTGCAGCAAGTTCAAACTTTCCTACTTTGTGTAATCTAACAAGATGTACAAGTTAGTATATTCGCCTCATTTCTAAAGCAGTTTCTTTAGAAAAGAAAATTCTTCAGTACCGAATACTGTACTGTGTGAAATAAGTTCATTCGCTTTTAGGAATCAGTCTAATTTCTACGAAGAAGGTTGAGTGCAGCAAGTTCAAACTTTCCTTGATAATGTAATCTAAAAAGATGGCCAAGTTAGAAGATTCGACTCATTTGTAAAGTACTTTGTTGAGAAAACAAACATCTTCATTGCCGAACATTGTACTGTGTGAAATAAGCTCATTCGGTTCTAGGAATCAGTTGCTTTCCTACAAAGAAAGTTGACTGCAGCAAGTTCAAACTTTCCTTGTTAATGTAATCTAAAAAGATGGCCAAGTTAGTACATTCGACTCATTTGTAAAGTAGTTTGTTGAGAAAACAAACATCTTCATTGCCGAACATTGTACTGTGTGAAATAAGCTCATTCGGTTCTAGGAATCAGTTGCTTTCCTACAAAGAAGGTTGAGTGCAGCAAGTTCAAACTTTCCTTGTTAATGTAATCTGAAAAGATGCACAACTTAGTAGATTGGCCTCATTTCTAAAGTAGTTTGTTTAGAAAACAAACATCATCATTACCGAACACTGTACTATGTGAAATGGGCTAGTTCGATTCTACGAATCACTTGCTTTCCTACGAAGAAGGTTGAGTGCAGCAAGTTCAAACATTCCTACATTGTGTAATCTAACAAGATGTACAAGTTAGTGGATTCACCTCATTTCTAAAGTAGTTTCTTTAGAAAAGAAACATCTTCAGCACCGAACACTGTACTGTGTGAAATAAGTTTATTCGCTTCTACGAATCAGTTTAATTTCTGAGAAGAAGGTTGATTGCAGCAAGTTCAAACTTTCCTTGTTAATGTAATCCCAAAAGATGGCCAAGTAAGAACATTCTCCTCATTTGTAAAGTACTTTGTTGAGAAACCAACATCTTCATTCCCGAACATTGTACTGTGTGAAATAAGCTCATTCGGTTCTAGGAATCAGTTGCTTTCCTACAAAGAAGGTTGAGTGCAGCAAGTGAAAACTTTCCTTGTTA
Source organism: Orientallactaga sibirica (assembly GCA_036365145.1). Taxonomy (NCBI): domain Eukaryota; kingdom Metazoa; phylum Chordata; class Mammalia; order Rodentia; family Dipodidae; genus Orientallactaga; species Orientallactaga sibirica. The sequence goes on along the minus strand of JAEOAD010002337.1, from coordinate 17,175 downwards.
ATGTAATCTAAAAAGATGGCCATGTTAGTAGATTCGACTCATTTGTAAAGTAGTTTGTTGAGAAAACAAACATCTTCATTTCCGAACATTGTACTGTGTGAAATAAGCTCATTCGGTTCTAGGAATCAGTTGCTTTCCTACGAAGAAGGTTGAGTGCAGCAAGTTCAAACTTTCCTACTTAGTGTAATCTAACAAGATGTACAAGTTAGTGGATTCGCCTCATTTCTAAAGTAGTTTTTTTAGAAAAGAAACATCTTCAGTCCCGAACACTGTACTGTGTGAAATAAGTTAATTCGCTTCTAGGAATCAGTAGCTTTCCTACAAAGAAGGTTGAGTGCAGCAAGTTCAAACTTTCCTTGTTAATGTAATCTCAAAAGATGGCCAAGTTAGTAGATTCACCTCATTTGTAAAGTAGTTTGTTGAGAAAACAAACATCTTCATTGCCGAACATTGTACTGTGTGAAATAAGCTCATTCGGTTCTAGGAATCAGTTGCTTTCCTACAAAGAAGGTTGAGTGCAGCAAGTTCAAACTTTCCTTGTTAATATAATCTGAAAAGATGCACAACTTAGTAGATTGGCCTCATTTCTAAAGTAGTTTTTTCAGAAAACAAACATCTTCATTCCCGAACACTATACCATGTGAAATGAGCTAGTTCGATTCTAGGAATCACTTGCTTTCCTACATAGAACGTTGAGTACAGCAAGTTCAAAGTTTCCTACTTTGTGTAATCTAACAAGATGTCCAAGTTAGTGGATTCTGCCTCATTTCTAAAGTAGTTTCTTTAGAAAAGAAACATCTTCAGTACCAAACACTGTACTGTGTGAAATAAGTTCATTCGCTTCTAGGAATCAGTTTAATTTCTACGAAGAAGGTTGAGTGCAGCAAGTTCAAAATTTCCTTGTTAATGTAATCTCAAAAGATGGCCAAGTTAGAAGATTCACCTCATTTGTAAAGTACTTTGTTGAGAAAACAAACATCTTCATTGCTGAACATTGTACTGTGTGAAATAAGCTCATTTGCTTCTAGGAATCAGTTGTTTTTCCTACAAAGAAGGTTGAGTGCAGCAAGTTCAAACTTTACTTGTTAATGTAATCTAAAAAGATGGCGAAATAAGTAGATTCGCCTCATTTGTAAAAGTATTTTGTAGAGAAAACAAACATCTTCATTGCAACATTGTACTGTGTGAAATAAGCTCATTCGGTTCTAGGAATCAGTTGCTTTCCTAAAAAGAAGGTTGAGTGCAGCAAGTTCAAAATTTCCTTGTTGATGTAAGCTGAAAAGATGCACAACGTAGTAGATTGGCCTCATTTCTAAAGTAGTTTCTTTAGAAAACAAACATCCTCAGTACCAACACTGTACTGTGTGAAATAAGTTAATTAGGTTTCTAGGAATCAGTTTAATTTCTACGAAGAAAGTTGAGTGCAGCAAGTTTAAACTTTCCTTGTTAATGTAATCTCAAAAGATGGCCAAGTTAGAAGATTCGCCCCATTTGTAAAGTACTTTGTTGAGAAAACAAACATCTTCATTGCCGAACATTGTACTGTGTGAAATAAGCTCATTCGGTTCTAGGAATAAGTTGCTTTCCTACAAAGAAGGTTGAGTGCAGCAAGTTCAAACTTTCCTTGTTAATGTAATCTAAAAAGATGGCCAAGTTAGTAGATTCAACTCATTTGTAAAGTAGTTTGTTGAGAAAACAAACGTCTTCATTGCCGAACATTGTACTGTGTGAAATAAGCTCATTCGGTTCTAGGAATCAGTTGCTTTCCTACAAAGAAGGTTGAGTGCAGCAAGTTCAAACTTTCCTTGTTAATGTAATCTCAAAATATGGCCACGCTAGTAGATTCGCCTCATTTGTAAAGTAGTTTGTTGAGAAAACAAACATCTTCATTTCCGAACATTGTACTGTGTGAAATAAGCTCATTCGGTTCTAGGAATCAATTGTTTTCCTACAAAGAAGGTTGAGTGAAGCACGTTCAAACTTTCCTTGTTAATGTAATCTGAAAAGATGCACAAGTTAGTAGATTGGCCTCATTTCCAAAGTAGTTTGTTTAGAAAACAAACATCTTCATTACCGAACACTGTACTATGTGAAATGAGCTAGTTCGATTCTAGGAATCACTTGCCTTCCTACAAAGAAGGTTGAGTGCAGCAAGTTCAACCTTTCCTACTTTGTGTAATCTAACAAGATGTACAAGGTAGTGGATTCTCCTCATATCTAAAGTAGTTTCCTTAGAAAAACAAACATGTTCAGTACCGAACACTGTACTGTGTGAAATAAGTTAATTAATTTCTAGGAATCAGTTTAATTTCTACAAAGAAGGTTGAGTGCAGCAAGTTCAAACTCTCCTTGTTAATGTAATCTCAAAAGATGGCCAAGTTAGAACATTAACCTCATTTGTAATGTACTTTGTTGAGAAAACAAACATCTTCATTGCCAACATTGTACTGTGTGAAATAAGCTCATTCGGTTCTAGGAATCAGTTGCTTTCCTACACAGAATGTTGAGTGCAGCAAGTTCAAACTTTCCTTGTTAATATAATCTAAAAAGATGTGGCCAAGTTAGTAGATTGGACTCATTTGTAAAGTAGTTTGTTGAGAAAACAAACATCTTCATTGCCGAACATTGGACTGTGTGAAATAAGCTCATTCGGTTCTAGGAATCAGTTGCTTTCCTACAAAGAAGGTTGAGTGCAGCAAGTTCAAACTTTCCTTGTTAATGTAAGCTGAAAAGATGCACAACCTAGTAGATTGGCCTCATTTCTAAAGTAGTTTCTTTAGAAAAACAAACATCTTCAGTACCGAACACTGTACTGTGTGAAATAAGTTAATTCGTTCTAGGAATCAGTTTAATTTCTACGAAGAAGGTTGAGTGCAGCAAGTTCAAACTTTCCTTGTTAATGTAATCTCCAAAGATGGCCAAGTTAGAAGATTCGCCCCATTTGTAAAGTACTTTGTTGAGAAAACAAACATCTTCATTGCCGAACATTGTACTGTGTGAAATAAGCTCATTCGGTTCTTGGAATCAGTTGCTTTCCTACAAAGAAGGTTGAGTGCAACAAGTTCAAACTTTCCTTGTTAATGTAATCTAAAAAGATGGCCAAGGTAGTTGATTCGACTCATTTGTAAAGTAGTTTGTTGAGAAAACAAACATCTTCATTGCCGTAACATTGTACTGGGTGAAATAAGCTCTATTCAGTTCTAGGAATCTGTTACTTTCCTACAAAGAAGGTTGAGTGCAGCAAGTTCAAATTTTCCTTATTAATGTAATGTAAAAGATGCACAACGTAGTAGATTGGCCTCATTTCTAAAGTAGTTTCTTTAGAAAAACAACATCTTCATTACCGAACACTGTACTATGTGAAATGAGCTAGGTCGATTCTCTAGGAATCACTTTCTTTCCTACAAAGAAGGTTGAGTGCAGCAAGTTCAAAGTTTCCTACTTTGTGTAATCTAACAAGATGTACAAGGTAGTGATTCACCTCATTTCTAAAGTAGTTTCTTTAGAAAAGAAACATATTCAGTACCGAACACTGTACTGTGTGAAATAAGTTAATTCGCTTCTAGGAATCAGTTTAATTTCTACGAAGAAGGTTGAGTGCAGCAAGTTCAAACTCTCCTTGTTAATGTAATCTCAAAAGATGGCCAAGTTAGAACATTAACCTCATTTGTAAAGTACTTTGTTGAGAAAACAAACATCTTCATTGCCAAACATTGTACTGTGTGAAATAAGCTCATTCGGTTCTAGGAATCAGTTGCTTTCCTACAAAGAAGGTTGAGTGCAGCAAGTTCAAACTTTCTTTGTTGATGTAATCTAAAAAGATCCCAAGTTAGTAGATTCGACTCATTTGTAAAGTAGTTTGTTGAGAAAACAAACATCTTCATTGCCGAACATTGTACTGTGTGAAATAAGCTCATTCGGTTCTAGGAAGGTTGAGTGCAGCAAGTTCAAAATTTCCTCATTTCTAAAGTAGTTTCCTTAGAAAAGAAACATCCTCAGTACCGAACACTGTACTGTGTGAAATAAGTTAATTCGCTTCTAGGAATCAGTTTAAGTTCTACGAAGAAGGTTGAGTGCAGCAAGTTCAAACTTTCCTTGTTAATGTAATCTGAAAAGATGCACAACGTAGTAGATTGGCCTCATTTCTAAAGTAGTTTCTTTAGAAAAGAAACATCTTCAGTACCGAACACTGTATTGTCTGAAATAAGTTAATTCGCTTCTAGGAATCAGTTTAATTTCTACGAAGAAGGTTGAGTGCAGCAAGTTCAAACATTCCTTGTTAATGTAATCTAAAAAGATGGCCAAGTTGGAAGATTCGCCTCATTTGTAAAGTACGTTGTTGAAAAAACAAACATCTTCATTTCCGAACATTGTTCTGTGTGAAATAAGCTCATTCAGTTCCAGGAATCAGTTGCTTTCCTACAAAGAAGGTTGAGTGCAGCAAGTTCAAACTTTCCATGTTAATGTAATCTAAAAAGATGGCCACGTTAGTAGATTCGCCTCATTTATGAAGTAGTTTGTTGAGAAAACAAACATCTTCATTGCCGAACATTGTACTGTGTGAGATAAGCTCATTCGGTTCTAGGAATCAGTTGCTTTCCTACAAAGAAGGTTGAGTGATGCAAGATCAAACTTTCCTTGTTAATGTAATCTGAAAAGATGCACAACTTCGTAGATTGGCCTCATTTCTAAAGAATGTTGAGTGCAGCAAGTTCAAAATTTCCTTGTTAATGTAATCTGAAAAGATGCACAACATAGTAGATTGGCCTCATTTCTAAAGTAGTTTCTTTAGAAAAGAAACATCTTCAGTAACGAACACTGTACTGTGTGAAATAAGTTAATTCGCTTCTAGGAATCATTTCAATTTCTACAAAGAAGGTTGAGTGCAGCAAGTTCAAACTTTCCTTGTGAATGTAATCTAAAAATATGTCGACGTTAGTAGATTCACCTCATTTGTAAAGTAGTTTGTTGAGAAAACAAACATCTTCATTGCCGAACATTGTACTGTGTGAAATAAGCTCATTGTTTCTAGGAATCAGTTGTTTTCCTACAAAGAAGGTTGAGTGCAGCAAGTTCAAACTTTCCTTGTTAATGTAATCTGAAAAAGATGCACAACTTAGTAGATTGGCCTCATTTCTAAAGTAGTTTGTTTAGAAAACAAACATCTTCATTACCGAACACTGTACTATGTGAAATGAGCTAGTTCGATTCTACGAATCACTTGCTTTCCTACGAAGAAGGTTGAGTGCAGCAAGTTCAAACTTTCCTACTTTGTGTAATCTAACAAGATGTACAAGTTAGTGGTTTCGCCTCATTTCTAAAGTACTTTATTTAGAAAAGAAACATCTTCAGTACCTAACATTGTATTGTGTGATATAAGTTAATTTGCTTCAAGGAATCAGTTTAACTTCTACGAAGAAGGTTGAGTGCAGCAAGTTCAAACTTTCCTTGTTAATGTAATCTCAAAAGATGGCCAAGTTAGAACATTCGCCTCATTTGTAAAGTACTTTGTTGAGAAAACAAACATCTTCATTGCCGAACATTTTACTGTGTGAAATAAGCTCATTCGGTTCTAGGAATCTGTTCCTTTCCTACAAAGAAGGTTGAATGCAGCAAGTTCAAACTTTCCTTGTTAATGTAATCTAAAAAGATGGCGAAGTTAGTAGATTCACCTCATTTGTAAAGTACTTTCTTGAGAAAACAAACATCTTCATTGCCTAACATTGTACAGTGTGAAATAAGCTCATTCGGTTCTAGGAATCAGTTGCTTTCCTACAAAAAAGGTTGAGTGCAGCAAGTTCAAACTTTCCTTGTTACTGTAATCTAAAAAGATGGCCAAGTTAGTAGATTCGCCTCGTTTGTAAAGTAGTTTATTGAGAAAACAAACATCTTCATTGCCGAACATTGTACTGTGTGAAATAAGCTCATTCGGTTCTAGGAATTAGTTGCTTTCCTACAAAGAAGGTTGAGTGCAGCAAGTTCAAACTTTTCTTGTTAATGTAATCTGAAAAGATGCACAACTTAGTAGATTGCCCTCATTTTTAAAGTAGTTTGTTTAGAAAACAAACATCTTCATTACCGAACAGTGTACTATGTGAAATGAGCTAGTTCGATTCTAGGAATCACTTGCTTTCCTACGAAGAAGGTTGAATGCTGCAAGTTCAAACTTTCCTACTTTGTGTAATCTAACAAGATGTACAAGTTAGGGGATTCGCCTCATTTCTAAAGTAGTTTCCTTAGAAAAGAAACATCTTCAGTACCGAACACTGTACTGTGTGAAATAAGTTAATTCGCTTCTAGGAATCAGTTTAATTTCTACGAACAAGGTTGAGTTCAGCAGGATCAAACTTTCCTTGTTAATGTAATCTCAAAAGATGGCCAAGTTAGAAGATTCGCCTCATTTGTAAAGTACTTTGTTGAGAAAACAAATATCTTCATTGCCGAACATTATACTGTGTGAAATAAGCTCATTCGGTACTAGGAATCAGTTGCTTTCCTACAAAGAAGGTTGAGTGCAGCAAGTTCAAACTTTCCTTGTTAATGTAATCTAAAAAGATGGCGAAGTTAGTAGATTCGACTCATTCGTAAAGTAGTTTGTTGAGAAAACAAACATCTTCATTGCCGAACATTGTATTGTGTGAAATAAGCTCATTCGGTTCTAGGAATCAGTTGCTTTCCTACAAAGAAGGTTGAGTGCAGCAAGTTCAAAATTTCCTTGTTAATGTAATCTGACAAGATGCACAACGTAGTAGATTGGCCTCATTTCTAAAGTACTTTCTTTAGAAAAGAAACTTCTTCAGTACCGAACACTGTACTGTGTGAAATAAGTTAATTCGCTTCTAGGAATCAGTTTAATTTCTACGAAGAAGGTTGAGTGCAGCAAGTTCAAACTTTCCTTGTTAATATAATCTCAAAAGATGGCCAAGTTAGAAGATTCGCCTCATTTGTAAAGTACTTTGTTGAGAAAACACATATCTTCATTGCCGAACATTGTACTGTGTCAAATATGCTCATTCGTTTCTACGAATCAGTTCCTTTGCTACAAGGAAGGTTGAGTGCAGCAAGTTCAAACGTTCCTTGTTAATGTAATCTGAAAAGATGCACAACCTAGTAGATTGGCCTCATTTCTAAAGTAGTTTCTTTAGAAAACAAACATCTTCATTACCGAACACTGTACTATGTGAAATGAGCTAGTTCGATTCTATGAATCACTTGCTTTCCTACGAAGCAGGTTGAGTGCAGCAAGTTTAAACTTTCCTACTCTGTGTAAACTAACAAGATATACAAGTTAGTGGATTCGCCTCATTTCTTAAGTAGTTTCTTTAGAAAAGAAACATCTTCAGTACCGAACACTGTACTTTGTGAAATAAGTTAATTCGCTTCTAGGGATCACTTTAATTTCTACGAAGAAGGTTGAGTGCAGCAAGTTCAAACTTTCCTTGTTAATGTAATCTCAAAAGATGGCCAAGTTAGAACATTCACCTCATTTGTAAAGTACTTTGTTGAGAAAACAAACATCTTCATTGCCGTACATTGTACTGTGTGAAATAAGCTCATTCGGTTCTAGGAATCAGTTGCTTTCATACAAAGAAGGTTGAGTACAGCAAGTTCAAACTTTCCTTGTTAAATTAATCTGAAAAGATGCACAATGTAGTAGATTGGCATCATTTCTAAAGTAGTTTCTTTAGAAAAGAAACATCTTCAGTATGGAACACTGTACTGTGTGAAATAAGTTAATTCGCTTCTAGGAATCAGTTTAATTTCTGCGAAGAAGGTTGAGTGCAGCAAGGTCAAACTTTCCTTGTTAATGTAATCTAAAAAAGATGGCAAGTTAGAAGATTCGCCTCATTTGTAAAGTACTTTGTTGAGAAAACAAACATCTTCATTTGCTGAACATTGTACTGTGTGAAATAAGCTAATTCGGTTCTAGGAATCAGTTGCTTTCTACAAAGAAGGTTGAGTGCAGCAAGTTCAAACTTTCCTTGTTAATGTAATCTAAAAGATGGCGAAGTTAGTAGATTCGCCTCATTTGTAAAGTACTTTGTTGAGAAACCAAACATCTTCATTGCCTAACATTGTACTGTGTGAAATAAGCTCATTCGGTTCTAGGAATCAGTTGCTTTCCTACAAAGAAGGTTGAGAGTGCAGCAAGTTCAAACTTTCCTTGTTAATGTAATCTGAAAAGATGCACAACGTTAGTAGATTGGCCTCATTTCTAAAGTAGTTTCTTTAGAAAACAAACATCTTCAGTACCGAACACTGTACTGTGTGAAATAAGCTAATTCGGTTCTAGGAATCAGTTTTATTTCTACTACAAAGAAGGTTGAGAGCAGCAAGTTCAAACTTTCCTTGTTAATGTAATCTAAGAAGATGCACAACGTAGTAGATTGGCCTCATTTCTAAAGTAGTTTCTTGAGAAAAACAAACATCTTCAGTGCCTAACACTGTACTGTGTGAAATAAGTTAATTCTGTTCTAGGAATCAGGTGCTTTCCTACAAAGAAGGTTGAGTGCAGAGTTCAAACTTTCCTTGTTAATGTAATCTAAAAAGATGGCAAGTTAGTAGATTCGACTCATTTGTAAAGTACTTTGTTGAGAAAACAAACATCTTCATTGCCGAACATTGTACTGTGTGAAATAAGCTCATTCGGTTCTAGGAATCACTTGCATTCCTACAAAGAAGGTTGAGTGCAGCAAGTTCAAACTTTCCTACTTTGTGTAATCTAACAAGATGTACAAGTTAGTGGATTCGCCTCACTTCTAAAGTAGTTTCTTTAGAACAGAAACATCTTCAGTACCGAACACTGTACTGTGTGAAATGAGTTAATTCACTTCTAGGAGTCAGTTTAATTTCTAGGAAGATGGTTGAGTGCAGGAAGTTCAAACTTTCCTAGTTTGTGTAATCTAACAAGATGTACAAGTTCTTGGATTTGCCTCATTTCTAGATTAGTTTCTTTCGAAAACAAACATCTTCAGTAACAAACACTGTACTGTGTGAAATAAGTTAATTCGGTTCGAGGAATCAGGTGCTTTCCTACAAAGAAGGTTGAGTACCGAAAGTTCAAACATTCCTTGTTAATGTAATCTAAAAAGATGGCAAAGTTAGTAGATTCGACTCATTTGTAAAGTAGTTTGTTGAGAAAACAAACATCTTCATTGCCGAATATTGTACTGTGTGAAATAAGCTCATTCGGTTCTATGAATAAGTTGCATTCCTACAAAGAAGGTTGAGTGCAGCAAGTTAAAAGTTTCCTTGTTAATGTAATCTAAATTGATGGCCAAGTTAGTAGATTCAACTCATTTGTATAGTAGTTTGTTGAGAAAACAAACATCTTCATTGCCGAACATTGTACTGTGTGAAATAAGCTCATTCGGTTCTAGGAATCAGTTGCTTTCCTACAAAGAAGGTTGAGTGCAGCAAGTTCAAACTTTCCTTGTTAATGTAATCTGAAAAGATGCACAACGTAGTAGATTGGTGTCATTTCTAAAGTAGTTTCTTTAGAAAAGAAACATCTTCAGTACCGAACACTGTACTTTGTGAAATAAGTTAAATCGCTTCTAGGAATTAGTTTAATTTCTACGAAGAAGGTTGAGTGCAGCAAGTTCAAACTTTCCTTGTTAATGTAATCTCAAAAGATGGCCAAGTTAGAACATTCGCCTCATTTGTAAAGTACTTTGTTGAGAAAACAAACATCTTCATTGGCGAACATTGTACTGTGTGAAATAAGCTCATTCGGTTCTAGGAATCAGTTGCTTTCCTACAAAGAAGGTTGAGTGCAGCAAGTACAAACTTTCCTTGTTAATGTAATCTGATAAGATGCACAACGTAGTAGATTGCCTCATTTCTAAAGTAGTTTCTTTAGAAAAGAAACATCTTCAGTACCGAACACTGTACTGTGTGAAATACGTTAACTCTGTTTTAGGAATCAGGTGCTTTCCTAAAAAGAAGGTTTAATGCAGCAAGTTCAAACTTTCCTTGTTAATGTAATCTCAAAAGATGGAGAAGTTAGTAGATTCGCCTCATTTGTAAAGTACTTTGTGGAGAAAACAAACATCTTCATTGCCGAACATTGTACTGTGTTAAATAAGCTCATTCGGTTCTAGGAATCAGTTGCTTTCCTACAAAGAAGGTTGAGTGCAGCAAGTTCAAACTTTCCCTTTTGTGTAATCTCAAAAGGTGCACAACTTAGTAGATTGGCCTCATTTCTAAAGTAGTTTGTTTAGAAAACAAACATCCTCATTACTGAACACTGTGCTATTTGAAATGAGCTAGTTCGATTCTAGGATCACTTGCTTTCCTACGAAGAAGGTTGAGTGCAGCAAGTTCAAACTTTCCTACTTTGTGTAAACTAACAAGATGTACAAGTTAGTGGATTCGCGTCATTTCTAAAGTAGTTTCTTCAGAAAAGAAACATCTTCAGTACCGAACACTGTACTGTGTGAAATAAGTTAATTCGCTTCTAGGAATCAGTTTAATTTCAACGAAGAAGGCTGAGTGCAGCAAGTTCAAACTTTCCTTGTTAATGTAATCTCAAAAGATGGCCAAGTTAGAACATTCGCCTCATTTCTAAAGTACTTTGTTGTGAAAACAAACATCTTCATTGCCGAACATTGTACTGTGTGAAATAAGCTCATTCGGTTCTAGGAATCAGTTGCTTTCCTACAAAGAAGGTTGAGTGCAGCAATTTCAAACTTTCCTTGTTAATGTAATCTGAAAAGATGCACAACGTAGTAGATTGGCCTCATTTCTAAAGTAGTTTCTTTAGAAAAGAAACTTCTTCAGTACCGAACACTGTACTGTGTGAAATAAGTTAATTCGCTTCTAGGAATCACTTTAATTTCTACGAAGAAGGCTGAGTGCAGCAAGTTCAAACTTTCCTTGTTAATGTAATCTCAAAAGATGGCCAAGTTAGAAGATTCGCCTCATTTCTAAAGTACTTTGTTGAGAAAACAATTATCTTCATTGCCGAACATTTTACTGTGTGAAATAAGGTCATTCGGTTCTAGGAATCAGTTGCTTTCCTACAAACAAGGTTGAGTGCAGCAAGTTCAAACTTTCCTTGTTAATGTAATCTGAAAAGATGCACAACTTAGTAGATTGGCCACATTTCTAAAGTAGTTTGTTTAGAAAACAACCATCTTCATTAACGAACACTGTACTATGTGAAATGAGCAAGTTCGATTCTTGGAATCACTTGCTTTCCTACGAAGAAGTTTGAGTGCAGCAAGTTCAAACTTTCCTACTTTGTGTAAACTATCAAGATGTACAAGTTAGGGGATTCGCCTCATTTCTTAAGTAGGTTCTTTAGAAAAGAAACATCTTCAGTACCGAACACTGTACTTTGTGAAATAAGTTAAATCGCTTCTAGGAATCAGTTTAATTTCTACGAAGAAGGTTGAGTGCAGCAAGTTCAAACTTTCCTTGTTAATGTAATCTCAAAAGATGGCCAAGTTAGAACATTCGCCTCATTTGTAAAGTACTTTGTTGAGAAAACAAACATCTTCATTGGCGAACATTGTACTGTGTGAAATAAGCTCATTTGGTTCTAGGAATCAGTTGCTTTCCTACAAAGAAGGTTGAGTGCAGCAAGTACAAACTTTCCTTGTTAATGTAATCTGATAAGATGCACAACGTAGTAGATTGCCTCATTTCTAAAGTAGTTTCTTTAGAAAAGAAACATCTTCAGTACCGAACACTGTTCTGTGTGAAATACGTTAACTCTGTTTTAGGAATCAGGTGCTTTCCTAAAAAGAAGGTTTAATGCAGCAAGTTCAAAATTTCCTTGTTAATGTAATCTCAAAAGATGGAGAAGTTAGTAGATTCGCCTCATTTGTAAAGCACTTTGTGGAGAAAACAAACATCTTCATTGCCGAACATTGTACTGTGTTAAATAAGCTCATTCGGTTCTAGGAATCAGTTGCTTTCCTACAAAGAAGGTTGAGTGCAGCAAGTTCAAACTTTCCTTGTTAATGTAATCTGAAAAGGTGCACAACTTAGTAGATTGGCCTCATTTCTAAAGTAGTTTGTTTAGAAAACAAACATCCTCATTACCGAACACTGTGCTATTTGAAATGAGCTACTTCGATTCTAGGAATCACTTGCTTTCCTACGAAGAAGGTTGAGTGCAGCAAGTTCAAACTTTCCTACTTTGTGTAAACTAACAAGATGTACAAGTTAGTGGATTCGCGTCATTTCTAAAGTAGTTTCTTCAGAAAAGAAACATCTTCAGTACCGAACACTGTACTGTGTGAAATAAGTTAATTCGCTTCTAGGAATCAGTTTAATTTCAACGAAGAAGGCTGAGTGCAGCAAGTTCAAACTTTCCTTGTTAATGTAATCTCAAAAGATGGCCAAGTTAGAACATTCGCCTCATTTGTAAAGTACTTTGTTGTGAAAACAAACATCTTCATTGCCGAACATTGTACTGTGTGAAATAAGCTCATTCGGTTCTAGGAATCAGTTGCTTTCCTACAAAGGAGGTTGAGTGCAGCAAGTTCAAACTTTCCTTGTTAATGTAATCTGAAAAGATGCACAACGTAGTAGACTGGCCTCATTTCTAAAGTAGTTTCCTTTGAAAAGAAACATCTTCTGTACTGAACACTGTACTGTGTGAAATAAGTTAATTCGCTTCTAGGAATCAGTTTAATTTCTACGAAGAAGGTTGAGTGCAGCAAGTTCAAACTTTCCTTGTTAATGTAATCTCACAAGATGGCCACGTTAGAAGATTCGCCTCATTTGTAAAGTACTTTGTTGAGAAAACAAATATCTTCATTGCCGAACATTGTACTGTGTGAAATAAGCTCATTTGGTTCTAGGAATCAGTTGCTCTCCTACAAAGAAGGTTGAGTGCAGCAAGTTCAAACTTTCCTTGTTAATGTAATCTGAAAAGATGCACAACTTAGTAGATTGGCCTTATTTCTAAAGTAGTTTGTTTAGAAAACAAACATCTTCATTACCGAACACTGTACTATGTGAAATAAGCTAGTTCGATTCTATGAATCACTTGCTTTCCTACGAAGAAGGTTGACTGCAGCAAGTTCAAACTTTCCTACTTTATGTAATCTAACAAGATGTACAAGTTAGTAGATTCGCCTCATTTCTAAAGTAGTTTCTTTAGAAAACAAACATCTTCAGTACCAACATTGTACTTTGTGAAATAAGTTAAATCGTTCTAGGAATCAGTTGCTTTCCTACAAAGAAGGTTGAGTGCAGCAAGTTCAAACTTTCCTTGTTAATGTAATCTGAAAAGATGCACAACGTAGTAGATTGGCCTCATTTCTAAAGTAGTTTCTTTAGAAAACAAACTTCTTCAGTACCGAACACTGTACTGTGTGAAATACGTTAACTCTGTTTTAGGAATCAGGTGCTTTCCTAAAAAGAAGGTTTAGTGCTGCAAGTTCAAACTTTCCTTCTTAATGTAATCTAAAAGATGTACAAGTTAGTAGATTCGACTCATTTGTAAAGTAGTTTGTTGAGAAAACAAACATCTTCTTTGCCTAACATTGTACTGTGTGAAATAAGCTCATTCGGTTCTAGGAATCACTTGCTTTCCTACAAAGAAGGTTGAGTGCAGCAAGTTCAAACTTTCCTTGTTTGTGTAATCTATAAAGATGGCGAAGTTAGTAGATTCGCCTCATTTGTAAAGTAGTTTGTTGAGAAAAAAACATCTTCATTGCCGAACATTGTGTACTGTGTGAAATAAGCTCATTCGGTTCTAGGAATCACTTGCTTTCTACAAAGAAGGTTGAGTGCAGCAAGTTCAAACTTTCCTTGTTTGTGTAATCTGAAAAGATGCACAAGTTAGTAGATTGGCCTCATTTCTAAAGTAGTTTCTTGAGAAAAACAACATCTTCAGTACAACACTGTACTGTGTGAAATAAGTTAATTCGGTTCTAGGAATCAGTTTAATTTCTACAAAGAAGGTTGAGTGCAGCAAGTTCAAACTTTCCTTGTTAATGTAATCTAAAAAGATGGCCAAATTAGTAGATTCGCCTCATTTGTAAAGTACTTTGTTGAGAAAACAAACATCTTCATTGCCGAACATTGTACTGTGTGAAATAAGCTCATTCGGTTCTAGGAATCAGTTGCTTTCCTAAAAAGAAGGTTGAGTGCAGCAAGTTCAAACTTTCCTTGTTAATGAATCTGAAAAGATGCACAATGTAGTAGATTGGCCTCATTTCTAAAACTAGTTTCTTTAGAAAACAAACATCTTCATTACTGAACACTGTACTGTGTGAAATAAGCTAATTCGGTTCTAGGAATCAGTTTAATTTCTACAAAGAAGGTTGAGTGCAGCAAGTTCAAACTTTCCTTGTTTGTGTAATCTATAAAGATGGCCAAGTTAGTAGATTCGCCTCATTTGTAAAGTAGTTTGTTGAGAAAACAAACATCTTCATTGCAGAACATTGTACTGTGTGAAATAAGCTCATTAGGTTCTAGGAATCAGTTGCTTTCCTACAAAGAAGGTTGAGTGCAGCAAGTTCAAACTTTCCTTGTTAATGGAATCTAAAAAGATGGCGAAGTTAGTAGATTCGACTCATTTCTAAACTAGTTTGTTGAGAAAACAAACATCTTCATTGCAGAACATTGTACTGTGTGAAATAAGCTCATTCGGTTCTAGGAATCAGTTGCTTTCCTACAAAGAAGGTTGAGTGCAGCATGTTTAAACTTTACTTGTCAATGTAATCTAAAAAGATGGCACAAGTTAGTAGATTCGCCTCATTTGTAAAGTACTTTGTTGAGAAAACAAACATCTTCATTGCCGAACATGGTACTGTGTGAAATAAGCTCATTCGGTTCTAGGAATCAGTTGCTTTCCTACAAAGAAGGTTGAGTGCAGCAAGTCTCAAACTTTCCTTGTTAATGTAATCTGAAAAGATGCACAATGTAGTAGATTGGCCTCATTTCTAAAGTAGTTTCTTTAGAAAAGAAACATCTTCAGTACCGAACACTGTACTCTGTAATATAAGTTAATTCGTTCTAGGAATCAGTTTAATTTCCACGAAAGAAGGTTGAGTGCAGCAAGTTCAAACTTTCCTTGTTAATGTAATCTGAAAAGATGCACAACTTAGTAGATTGGCCTCATTTCTAAAGTAGTTTCTTGAGAAAAAGAAACATCTTCAGTACCAACACTGTACTGTGTGAAATAAGTTAATTCGCTTCTAGGAATCAGTTTAATTTCTACAAAGAAGGTTGAGTGCAGCAAGTTCAAACTTTACTTGTTAATGTAATCTAAAAAGATGGCCAAATTGGAAGATTCGCCTCTTTTGTAAAGCACTTTGTTGAGAAAACAAACATCTTCATTGCCGAACATTGTACTGTGTGAAATAAGCTCATTCGGTTCTAGGAATCAGTTGCTTTCCTACATGAAGGTTGAGTGCAGCAAGTTCAAACTTTCCTTGTTAATGTAATCTAAAAAGATGGCCAAGTTAGTAGATTCGCCTCATTTGTAAGTAGTTTGTTGAGAAAAACAAACATCTTCATTGCCTAACATTGTACTGTGTGAAATAAGCTCATTCGGTTCTAGGAATCAGTTGCTTTCCTACAAAGAAGGTTGAGTGCAGCAAGTTCAAACTTTCCTTGTTAATGTAATGTAAAAAGATGGCCAAGTTAGTAGATTCGCCTCATTTTTAAAGTAGTTTGTTGAGAAAACAAACATCTTCATTGCTGAACCTTGTACTGTGTGAAATAAGCTCATTCGGTTCTAGGAATCAGTTGCTTTCCTACAAAGAAGGTTGAGTACAACAAGTTCAAACTTTCCTTGTTAATGTAATCTAAAAAGATGGCCAAGTTAGTATATTCGACTCATTTGTAAAGTACTGTGTTGAGAAAACAAACATCTTCATTGCCGAACATTGTACTGTGTGAAATAAGCTCATTCGGTTCTAGGAATCAGTTGCTTTCCTACAAAGAAGGTTGAGTGCAGCAAGTTCAAACTTTCCTTGTTAACGAAATCTGAGAAGATGCACAACTTAGTAGATTGGCCTCATTTCTAATGTAGTTTTTTTAGAAAACAAACATATTCATTACCAAACACTGTACTATGGAAATGAGCTAGTTCGATTCTACGGATCACTTGCTTTCCTACGAAGAAGGTTGAGTGCAGCAAGTTCAAACGTTCCTTGTGAATGTAATCAAAAAAGATGGCCAAGTTAGTAGATTCGACTCATTTGTAAAGTAGTTTGTTGAGAAAACAAACATCTTCATTACCGAACATTGTACTGTGTGAAATAAGCTCATTCGGTTCTAGGAATCAGTTGCTTTCCTACAGAGAAGGTTGAGTGCAGCAAGTGCAAACTTTCCTTGTTAATGTAATCAGAAAAGATGCACAACGTAGTAGATTGGCCTCATTTCTAAAGTAGTTTCTTTAGAAAAGAAACATCTTCAGTACCGAACATTGTACTGCGTGAAATAACTCAATTCGCTTCTAGGAATCAGTTTAATTTGTACAAAGAAGGTTGAGTGCAGCAAGTTCAAACATTCCTTGTTAATGTAATCTAAAAAGATGGCGAAGTTAGTAGATTCGACTCATTTGTAAAGTAGTTTGTTGAGAAAACAAACATCTTCTTTGCCTAACATTGTACTGTGTGAAATAAGCTCATTCGGTTCTAGGAATCAGTTGCTTTCCTACAAAGAAGGTTGAGTGCAGCAAGTTCAAACTTTCCTTGTGCATGTAATCTATAAAGATGTACAAGTTAGTAGATTCGCCTCATTTGTAAAGTAGTTTGTTGAGAAAACAAACATCTTCATTGCGAACATTGTACTGTGTGAAATAAGCTCATTCGGTTCGAGAATCAGTTGCTCCTACAAAAAGGTTGAGTGCAGCAAGTTCAAACTTTCCTTGTTAATGTAATCTGAAAAGATGCACAACGTAGTAGATTGGCCTCATTTCTAAAGTAGTTTCTTTAGAAAGAAACATCTTCAGTACCGAACACTGTACTGTGTGAAATAAGTTAATTAAGCTAGGAATCAGTTTAATTTCTCGAAGAAGGTTGAGTGCAGCAAGTTCAAACTTTCCTTGTTAATGTAATCTAAAAAGATGGCCAAATTAGAAGATTCGCCTCTTTTGTAAAGCACTTTGTTGAGAAAAACAACATCTTCATTGCGAACATTGTACTGTGCGAAATTAGCTCATTCGGTTTTAGGAATCACTTGCTTTCCTACAGAGAAGGTTGA
>JAEOAD010000616.1:0-56539 GCA_036365145.1 Orientallactaga sibirica | reverse complement strand
CGCTCCCAGCCCCTCACTGTGGATTCTAGGCAGGAGCTCTACCTCTGAGCCACGCTCCCAGCCCCTCACTGTGGATTCTAGACAAGGGCTCTACCTCTGAGCCATGCCCCCAGCCCCTCACTGTGGAATCTAGACAAGTGCTCTACCTCTGAGCCACGCCCCCAGCCCCTCACTGTGGATTCTAGACAAGGGCTCTACCTCTGAGCCACACCCCCAGCCCTCACTGTGGATTCTAGACAAGTGCTCTACCTCTGACACGCCCCCAGCCCTCACTTGCTCTTAGGCTCCATCTGCACCTTCCAGTCTTTGCTGATTGCCAGACAACACACTCCAGAGCCACTGACTTGGGGAGTGTTGTGTTAGCAGATTCCTCCAAATTGAAGTGTTCTCTCCTATAGAGAAGGCAGAGGCGCTGATTCGGGCAACTCTTAATCACTGAGCCATCTCCAGCAGAAGGCTCTGATTCAGGAAATCTCGACTGAAACCGAAACAATCACTCCCCAAGGTTATGTTAATTAGAAACTGAAACATTCCTTCCCTTTGGGGTGGTGGGAGGAAGAAACCCAGCCCTAAGGCTAGACAAAGGGAAAACCATTGCTTTGAGAGACTCTCCCATTGAGCTTCCTGCAAGTCGTGTAGCATGCTGGAGACTCAGATCTGCCGAGCTGCCAGCAAGAGTTGCAGTGAGCGCCAGAGATGCAGCATCATCACCTGTGCTGGGGTGGGCTGTTCAGTGACGTAGCTGCCTTTAAGTTATCCATTGCTCTTGTAAGCAACCCCTCACCCTGTTCTGTAAGCAACCCCATCAAACTCATTGGTTCACCAAGCTGGTATAATCGTGCTTTGGTCTGTCATCTGCGCCCTATCTGATTAAACATGTGTGTTTGTGTCTCTCCAGGGGAAAACATTGACTGTGACAGGGAATCTTAGTGACCATTGAGAGTCCTATACTCTAATGTCTAAGCTAAGCCTATCCAGAGCTAAGAAAGGGTCTGTTGCTCTCAAAATCCACAACAAGGCTGGAGAGATGGCTTAGCAATTAAGGTGCTTGCTTGCAAAGCCTAAGGTCCCAGGTTCAATTCCCCAGAACCCATGTAAGCCAGATGCACACAGTATCATATACATCTGGAGTTCGTTTGCATTGGCTGGAGGCTCTGGTGCGCCCATTCTCTCCTTCTCTCTCTCTCTCTCTCTGTATTAACTAAATAAAAATTAAAATTTAAAGTAACTCCACAACAACAGAAGCAAGAATCAAATGCAAAGGAGTGGCTGTATGGCTCCTAACCTAGGTGATAATGCATGTGACTTAGGCTGTTATGTCATGAGGCTAAAATGTCCATTGATGTAACCCTGAGATGGCTACTTTTCCCCATGTGACAGGGAATGGTGTGCCTCCTGGCTGGAGTGGCAGTCATATGCTTCCTGCACTGTGTGCTCAGACATGCAACCAAGGTTGAGCCTTCTAGGAATAAAGTGTCCTTGGGAATCAGAGGGTAGCCATCTTTCTCAATGTAATATAGATGACATGCCTGTTTTTTTTTTTTTAATTTGAGACACAGAGAGAGAGAATGTGCATGCCAGTGGCCTCTCAGCCACTGTGAATCAACTCCAGATGCATATGCCCTCTTGTGCGCATGCACGACATTGTGCGCTCGAGTCACTTTTGCATCTGGCTAAACGTGAGACCTGGGGAATCGAACAGCGCATTCTTAGGCTTCGCAGGCAGGCACCTTAACTGCTAAGCCAACTCTCCAGCCCCACATGCCTGATTTTTAATATTTTTAAAATTTTATTTATGAGACAGAGAGGAAGGGAAGGAGGGGGGGAGAGAGAGAGAATGAATGGGTGCTCCAGAGACTCTAGCCAATGCAAATGAACTCTAGACCACCACCATGGACATATGGTTTATGTGGGTACTGGGGAATTGAACTTGGGTCTGTAGCTTTTGCAGGAAAACACCTCAACCCCTGAGCCCTGAAACATCTCTCCAGCCTGTGTCATGCCTCTTTGATGAATGAGACTTACTGTGCAAATACAGGGACTTCTCTAAATAGCTGGTGCATATATATATATATATATATATATATATATATATATATATATATATATATAATGACAGGTGTTCAGTATTTCTGGTTTGTTAAGACTGTAAACTCATGTCTTTTGTAAATATATACATATATGTCTGTATGTGCACACACACATACATGGACCATCTCTAAACACTCAGAGCAGATGGAGACACTTTCGTATGAGCCTGCATTGTACAACACCAGGAATCTTTCATATTCCAAATTCACATTTTGCTGTGGACACTAATGATGTCTGGGCCTTTCCATGCTCCAGAAACCACTTGAGGACGTTTAGGGCTGATAGGGTCCTGAAAGTCAAAGCTAGGAATGGAATTGGCTTGAGCCTGTCCTTGCAGCAAGGAGACAGGTGCCCTTTCCTAGAAGGTGACACTCTTCCTGGGAGACTGAGACACCACCCCAAAACCTGACCGCCTGATCAATTCCGGCCCCATCCAGAACCTAGAAAAGGTCCACGTTAGGTCTGTAGGTGGGCTGTACCCCTCTCCTGCTTTCTCACGGGCAGGGTCTCTCTCTACTCTCTCTTCCTTCCTCAAACTCCCCAGTGTCTCCTTCAGCGATAGCTTTGCATTCTGTCTTTCTCTTCAGTTCCGGTCTTCCCCATTTCTGGGCCCCCTGCTCCTCTGGGTGTGATTTCTGTCTTCCTTCCTTCTCTTATGTTCTTTTTTTTGTTTTTGTTTTTCGAGGTAGGGTTTCACTCTGGTCCAGGCTGACCTGGAGTTAACTACATAGTCTCAGGGTGGCCTCGAACTCACGGCAATCCTCCTTCCTCTGCCTCCCAAGTGCTGGGATTAAAGGCATGCGCCACCACGCCCGGCCTCTTCAGTTCTTTAAAAAATATTTTATTTTTATTTATTTATTTATTTGACAGAGAAAGACAGAGAGAGAGAGAGAAAGAGAAACAGAGAATGGGTGCATCAAGGCCTCCAGCCACTGCAAAAGAACTCCAGATGCATGCATGCCCTTGAGCATATGGCTAATGTGGGTCCTGGGAAATTGAACCTGGGTCCTTTGGCTTTGCAGGCAAACACCTTAAGCTAAGACATCCCTCCAGCCCCTTCTCTTAAGTTCTAATCAAAGCTGTCAACTTTACCCTTGGGTCTGTGGATGTAAATTCTTCGCATTCATAAGACAAGACTCCAGAGAGACTGCAGCTTCCCATATCATGTTGGTGAATTGACAGGGAACCCGAATTCCTTTATCACCCTGACTTGAGTGTCCGAACGGAGCTCTTGCCTCAATTGTGAGAATTCGCACAGCACCATGGGCACTAAGAAGGAAAGAATGCTCAGGAATCCCCAAGATGCATGGGGAGGATTTCTGCCCATAAGAAAAAAAAAGTGCCTGAAGACGATTGTGATAGTTTGAATGTATGGCCCCATAAGCTCAGGTGTTTTCTTATTTTACTTTATTTATTTTTATTATATAGATAGATAGAGAGAGAGAGAGAGAATGGGCACACCAGGGCCTTTCAGCAGCTGTGAGTAGGCTCCAGATGTGTGCGACACTGGACGCCTGCATCACAGCACCTGGCTACATGGGACCTGGAGATTGGAACATGCATTCTTAGGCTTTGCAGGCAAGCGCCTTAACTGCTGAACCATCTCTCCAGCCCTCAGGTGTTTTTATTAAAATTGAGTTTGCAGCTCCAGCTCCTAGCAGGTCGACTCCTGCTACACGGGGCGTGTCCCTGGGGCAGATCTGAATTCCATTCCAGGGGTTTTCCAAGAAAACTTTTTTAAAAACTTTAAAAAATTTTTTAATTTTTTTGGAGCCAGACACAGAGAGAGACAGAAAGACAGGAGACAGAGAGGGAGAGGAAAACAGAGATGGGCGCGCCAGCAGTGTCTCAGCAGCTGTGAACGAAATCCAGATGTGTGCGCCCCCTTGTGGTGAAGTGCGGCATTGCGCCCTTGCATCACTTTGCATCTGGCTAAACGTGGGACCTGGAGATTGGAACCAGCCTTCTTAGGCTTAGCAGGCAGACACCTTAACCGCTAAGCCATCTCTCCAGCCCTGGGGATCCTTCTTTCTGCAGGTTTGCGCTTGCTGCTTTGGGGTTTTGCTGGCTGCTTGGTTGTTTCTCTCTACTCGGACATATGGAAGCAGCTCCTTCAGCATGTGATGGACCCTCCCCCTGAATCTGTCAGCCCGAAATAAATCCATTCCTCCCATCACCTGTGTCTGCTTTGGATGTTCATCCCAGAATGGTGGGCCTGCCTACAACAAGGATGGTTCAGCAGGGTCACAGGAATGGGCATGCGTCCTTCTCTGCCTCTCTCATCTCTCCTCCGGGCTCACCCTAGGATGAAGCTCACTTGAGCTGCACAGTCAGAGGTTCAGTGTGGCTCTGCTGTTCTGAGCCTGCCCTGTGGCATCAACTGCTTCTCCAGGGCTGGGAAGACAAGGAGACATGGAGAGGACCCCGCAGTGCTGTGTGGATGGATGGGCTGAAGGAGTGAAGGAGACTCCATGGGGAGGCCCTGAGAGGAAAGATCAGCCCCTAGCCAGCCTCATCTGGGGGGGGGGTAGATGCTGACCTTTTGTTGAGATGAGGACCCAAAGGTCCACAGATGACAGGCTCTGAAAAGAGGTCCTTTCTGCTTCAAGTGTCTGTGGCAGTCTTGTCACTACCCTGCTGGTGCCCCAGCCCTAGGAAGAGAAGCTCCAGGCTCCTGGGGAAGACAGTTCCTCTTCCTGAGGGGCTGCTGATGTGTCAATCCGTCTCCGGGAACACCAGGGCAACAAAGGCCACATCCTGCTTGTCTGTCCGTCGGTCATTTGCAGAGCAGCAGCCAGCGAGACCAGACGCGATGACGTCCACCGTCACTCTCCTGCTCAGCCTCGGTGAGATGCCAAGACCGGAAGGAGATGCCCGAGTCTGGGACGGACCCCACCCCACAGCCAGGCACTGGCCCAGGAGGAGACGGCAGGGATTCTGGAGGTTGTGGGGAGAGCGGACCTGCTCGGGCTTCAGGGGCAAGTCTTTCATGGGGACCCCTCTTCCAGGGCTGAGTCTGGGCTCCAGGAACACAGTGAAGGCCGGTGAGTTTGTGCCCAGCCTTCCCAGGTGCCTCCACCTTACTGGACGATGTTGTACATCTGGGTAGTGGGTTTGGAGAATAACTGGTGGTGGGGGATGCCTGGAGGGTCCTGGGGCTGAGAACTGGGATCTGAGGGAGCAATGTCTTCAGACCCCAGCCTCTGATTTCTTGGCAGAGAACCTCTCCACACCTACCATTTGGGCGGAGCCAGGTTTTATTATCCCTGAAGGAACACCTGTGACCATCTGGTGTCAGGGGACCTTTGGAGCTCTGGAGTACCATCTGGAGAAAAAAGGAAGCCCACCACGCTGGGACAGACAGATCCCACTGGAGCCTGGGAACAAGGCCAACTTCTCAATCCTGTCCATGGCGGAGCGCCATGCAGGGCGTTATTGCTGTTACTATCACGGTCCTGCTGGATGGTCAGAGGGCAGTGACCCCCTGGAGCTGGTGGTGACAGGTGAGTGGACACTCAGGGCTCTCGGCCCTCAGGATCTGTCCCAGGAAAGGGTTGTGCTGTCAGGGGGTCCCTGTTACACCGCCCAGGCCTTGCAGACAACATGGGAGGCGGGAGTCTATTTAACAAGCTGCTGCCTCCTTCTCTCCTAGGAGTCTACAGGAAACCCACCCTCTCGGTCTTGTCCAGCTCTGTGGTGGCCTCAGGAGGGAACGTGACCATTCAGTGTGGTTCCCGGTTGGGATTTAGCAGGTTCATTCTGTCTAAGGAAGGAGACCACCCGCAGTCCAGGACCCTGAACGCACAGCTTGTGCGCACTGGGCAGATGCAGGCACTGTTCCATGTGAGCCCCCTGAGTTCTCCCCAGACGTGGACATTCAGATGCTACGGCAGTTACCAGAACAATTCCCATGTGTGGTCAGAATCCAGTGACCCCCTGAAGCTCCTGGTGTCGGGTGAGGATGCTCCATAATCAACTGGGTCATTTTTTCTTCGAGGTCTCACTCTAGCCCAGACTGACCTGGAATTCACAATGTCGTCACAGGCTGGTTTCAAACTCACAGCAATCCTCCTACCTCTGCCTGCTGAGTGTTGGGATTAAAGGAGTGTGCCACCATGCTCGGTTAGTCATTTAAAAAATATTTATTGATTCATTTATTTATTTGAGAGAGAGAGAGAGAGAAAGAGAAAGAGAAAGAGAGAGAGGGGAGGGGAGAATATGGGAGCCCCAGGACCTCCAGTCACTGTAAATGAACTCCAGTTGCATGTGCCACCTTGTGCACTGGCTTATGTGGGTCCTGGGGAATCAAACCCAGGTCCTTAGGTTTTGCAGGTAAGCACCTTAGCAGCTAAACCATCTCTCCAGCCCAACTCAGTCATTTTTGAGGCCTCAATATGCTGCCATGAGCCCCACTTCCAGAAGAACCAATGTGAGGTGAGGCTAAGAGTCGCTGGGACTCCTGACCTAGAGACCAACAGTGTGACAGGCAGTGAGTTCTGCAGAGCAGGGCAGGAGGGGACATCTGTTTGTCATAAACCAGCCCCTTTTCCCTGGGCCCATCCTTCCTCTGTGGCTGAGCAGAAAGCTCTTCTTCCCTACCTAGGAAGGCCTCATCCTAACCCCTTGAAGGAACCTGACCTCACAGAGCCATTCTGTCATCAGCTGTGTCCAAGGTCAGGTGATGTGAGTGTACATCCACAGTGCCCTTGGCTGGCAGCCTTAGGCTGGGCTCTCTCAGACCAACTTCCCCCTTGATGCTGTGAGTGGCCCCTACAGGGGCCTGTAAAGTGGCTCCAGAGAACACAACCTCTCTTCGAAGTAGTGGGACCCCAGTGAGTCTATGGTCATATAAGTATAGGAGGTTCAGTCAAGGATTCAGACTCCAAACAGGCCCATCTGGAAGAGCCCAGGAAGGGATAGCTGAGATCAGCTGTTAAGGTCTCAGGGGAGAACACTGGGAGGTGACAAGTCAGGGGAAACACAGAGAAACCCAGGGCCTCAGACACAGGCCCCCTGAGCACTCATCTCTAAGCTGGACTAAGCTGGACAGCCCCTCAACCATTGTTCTCTCTAGGACAGCTCCCTGTTGTACCCTCCCTGGTGAGATGGGACAGGACACAGGGACATTCCTTCAGTGGCTTTTTGCTCCTTTCTGATAAGCCCTGGGATTCGCAGCCCCCTTACTCACCTTGGGGGTCCTGATGTCTGAGAGCAGGGTAGGAGTTGGCTCAGGCCATTTCTGGAGATCCCAGCAGGCACACTCTTTTAGAGAGAAGTGTCCCAAGCGGTGGGTACTGCTCTGCATGGCTCCTCCTGAGCTCACCTGAGACCAACGAAGTGCCCCGTGCCTGCTCACTGCAGTGACGCGGGGATCCCTGCCCCGCACATCTTGTGTGTAAGTCAAGTGGTTTCTGGTCTACAGGTTCTGTTTATATTTTCATATTTGTGCTGCTTTTCTTCCGGAAACTTTCAAAAAGAGCATTCTGTGGTAATTATGACCCATGTATTTGTATTTTAAAAGAAAGCATTTCTTATTATCACATATAATTATCCAATATGATTACAGTAGAGATTTACTAGTGAACTCTAGACATATTTTTGACATTTTGTTCATAAAAATTATGTTTGTACTCATAGGCAATCATAAGAATTATTTAACACTTATAATAATTATTAAGGGTTTCAGCACTTTCTATTTTCAAATTATTAATTAACTACAAATAGGAGAGCAGTAGGTTTGTGCTTAGTAATTTTATTTCTTATCAACTTAGCTTCTCCCTTCCAAATGCTTTTCGGTTGATCTCTCTGATTTACTAATAACACTTAAAGAAGCAACTTAGAATGGAAATTTTTATTTTAATTTCTTGCTTAAAAGCCAATTTTTCTTCCTACATGTCTACATATGCATGTACTTACACACATATCTTCCATGATAAAAACATGCACTTAGGCTGGAGAGATGGCTTAGTGGTTAAAGCAATTGCCTGTGAAGCCTAAGGACCCAGGTTTGATTCCCCAGTTCCCATGTAAATCAGATGCACATGGGGTGCATGCGTTGAGTTCATTTACAGTTGCTGTAGGCCCTGGCATGCCCATTTCTCTCTCTGAAATAAATAAATACTTAAAAATATGCACTTAGCCTGGCATGGTGGCACATGCCTTTAATCCCAGCACTCGGGAGGCAGAGGTAGGAGGATTGCCATGAGTTCAAGGCCACCCTGAGACTACAGAGTGGGTTCTAGGTTAGCCTAAGCTAGAGTGAGACTTTACCTTGGAAAACCAAAAAAACTGCACTTATTTTTTATAATTATATAATACCTACCAGCCAGTGTTTACCTCTACAAAGATTAATCTACATGTCTAATATTGTTCACCAGGTGAATTTTTACCTATTATCCCTCATTTCACATAGATTTACAGTTTTACAACACAAAGACAGGGTTTAAAAAATGTTTTAGTTTTTGGGCTGGAGAGATGGCTTAGCAGTTAAGGCATTTGCCTGCAAAGCCTAAGGACCCAGATTCAATTTCCCAGAACCCATGTAAACCAGATGCACAAGGTGACACATGCAACTGGAGTTCTTTTGCAGTGGCTGGTAGGTCCTGGGACACCCATTATCTCTCCTTCTCTCTCCCTACCTCCCCCCTATCACTGCCTCTTTCTCTTTCACTCAAATAAATAAACAAAATAAAACATTAAAAAACATGTTGTTTTTATTTGCAAGCAGAGAGAGATAGAAGAGAGACAGACAGACAGAATGGGCACACCAGAACCTTCAGCTGCTGCAAACGAACTCCAGATGCATGTACCACTTTGTGCATCTGGCTTTACTTGGGTACTGGGAAATGGAATGCGGGTTGTTAGGCTTTGCGGGCAAGCGTCTTACCTGCTAAGCCATCTCTCTAGCCAAGACAGTATTTTTAAAAATTATTTTTATTTATTTATTTAGAGAGGGAGACAGAAAGGATATGCCAGGGTCTCCAGCCACTGTAAATGAACTTCAGGTGCATGCGCTACCTTGTGTATCTTGTTTACGTGGGTCCTGGGGAATTGAACCTGGGTCCTTTGGCTTTTCAGTCAAGTGCCTTCACTGCTAAGCCATCCCTCCAGCCCAAGACAGGGTTTGTTTTTAACCACTTGCATTACCCCTGTTTAGACTGTACATGCATCTGTGTGTGTGTGCTGCACTGTAAGGGATTCTAACTCCGAGGTACTTAGTTAATGAGAGGGCCTGAGAGTGATGATGCTTAGGGGCAGTAGACTTGGGGGGTTGCAAGGAAGGTGTCCCCAGAATGTTTTCATAGTGGAGCCCCTGAGGACCAGTCCCAGACACGATCCCTCAGTTATCCTCGGCAGCTGAGGCAGAGGAAAATCATGCTGGGTGAATTAATTATCTTAATTAATTATTAATTATCTGTGCCCAGTCTGAACAGAGAGCAGAGAGGATTCCATTAGTTCTGAGCTGGGGATCATTTGTCTCACCCATCCTGAGCTCCCCAGGAGCCCTGGCAAACTGAGACGCGAGGTCTGAACTCACAGAGCACAGTGAGGCTGGATTATGGACGAGGTCAGAGGGACAGCGGCCACTGGGGTCTGCACGAAGTTACAGCCCGAGACTAAGGCATGGGAATGTGTACGTCAGGGGAAAGATGGGGTCTCAGAAAAAGCTTCACACCTCCTCCTCTGCTTTTTCATTCGTCATGAACAGCTGAGACCACCATCCCATCACAGAATAAGTCACGCACAAAGACACCTGAGCGAGGAGAATCCTGTTATTGCAGCGAGATGTGGAAGGTTCAGTGCTGTCCATGGGAGGCCAGTGTCCTGGACGGGTACAGGGATGCTCGGGTGATTTGTGGTTGTCCCTGACCTCTGTGACTTCTTTGTCCAATTCTCAGAGCCACAGCCCCAGGACCACACAGTGGAGAATCTCATCCGGATGGCTATGGCTGGCACAGTCCTCGTGGCTCTTGGGGTTCTGCTGTTTGAGGCTTGGCCCAGCCAGAGAAGGACCCAGCCTGAATCCAGGAGGTAAAACAGGAGCTAGACACACAGCCTTGGCTCTCAAGCGCACACCCTGATGGGACATCCCTGTGTGCACCGGGATGCAACCACAAGAATATGATTAGCAGTGTCTTCACATTCCCAAAACCATGAAGTACAAAAATACATCTAAGCAAACAAAGACGACAACCTGCCCATCTATGGCCACACTGGAGTACACACAGAGGAAAAATGCAGAAACAGAATCTACAATGAGCAACGGGGATCCGTTTTCAAAACTGATTTTGAGTAAGTTAAATATAAATGTAGAACTTGAATGATTTCAACAGAGTTCCCAAAAGAATAAATACAAAAAGCAATAAACATATTGAAAATGTTTAGCATGCTTACACACCAGGAGACTGCAGATCATAAATGACCATAATCACGGGCAAAGTGTGTGAGGGGGAACAAAACATGCTTTGCCTACAGGTGATGGGCTTGTGAACTGGTGCGGCCAGCAGGAGATGAATATGACGCTGCTACAACCCCTCCAGAGAAAAGTGCCATAGGGCTCAACTAAACCACTTCTGGAAACTTAACTGAGGATGCTGGGCCAGCAAACCACCCAGACACCTTCACGTCTACATTATTTCAGCATTATGGCCAATATACAGAACTGCCTTGGATACTCATAAGTAGAAGAATGAATAAAGAAACGTGGTTTGTGCACACAATGGACTTTTCTTCATCCATAAAAAAAAGAACAAAACGATGTCACTTGAAGGAAGATGAATGGAACTGAACATCATCATGTTAAGGGAAATAAGCGAGACTTGGGCAAATATCACATGCTCGCTCTCATATGCAGTCTCGTGTGTGTGTGTGTGTGTGTGTGTGTGTGTGTACATAAAATATGAAAGGTAAACGGGTTCTTTCTATTTGCTGTGAGGAAGTGTACTAACAGGATGGTGCCTGGAAAACAGGTGATGGTAACGTGGGGGATAAAAAAAATAAAGAAAAATCTCATGTTTTCTCTCAAAAGTGGAGCCTATAGCCGAAGCAATAGCTCAGCCGTTAAGGTGCCTGCCTGCAAAGCCTAGCAACCCCAGGTTCAATTTCCCAGTACCAACGTAAAAGCCAGATGCACAAAGTGGCACATGTGTCTGGAGTTAATTTGCAGCAGCTGGAGGCCCTGCTGTGCCCATTCTTTCTGTCTGTCTCTCTCTTTCTCTGCTTGCAGATAAAGAAATACAATTTTTTTAAAAGCGAAATCTAGATTTAATAAACTGTGTATTTTTATTTTTATTTATGTATTTATTTTTGGAGAGAGACATAGAGAGGACAGAGAGGGAGAGGGAGACAGAGAATGGGCCCGCCAGCAGTCTCTCAGCTGCTGGGAACGAAATCTAGATGCGCGCGCCCCCTTGTGGTCCAGTGCGGCATTGCGCCCTTGCGTCACTTTGCATCTGGCTAAACGTGGGACCTGGAGATTGGAACCGAGCTCTTAGAATTAGCAGGCAGGCGCCTCAACCGCTAAGCCATCTTTCCAGCCCTTTATTTTTATTTTTTGAGGTAGGGTCTCACTCTAGTCCAGGCTGACCTGAAATTCACTATGTGGTCTCAGGGCGACCTTGAACTCACAGCCATCCTCCTACCTCTGCCTCCTGAGTGCTGGGATTAAAGGCGTGTGCCACAACACCCAGCTCTAAACTGTGTATTTTTTAGTGAGAGAGACAATTGGTGTGCCAGGGCCTCTAGCCACTGTAATTGAACTCCAGACACATGTACCACCTTGTGCACAGGCATGACCTTGTGTGCATATATCACCTTTTGTGTCTGGCTTATGTGGGTGTAAAGGAAAGCACGTTAACTGCTAAGCCATCTCTCCAGCCCTAAAATGTGTAATTTTTAGGACATGAAGGCAGGATTCTGTTTGTGGGAAGAAGGAGAATGACCACTGGGCAAGCCAAGGGAGGATACAGGAGGGAGTGTGAAGAAGGTACAGTGATAGACACATGAAAATGTCATGTTAGGGCTGGAGGGATGGCTTAGTGGTTAAGGCGTTTGCCTGCAAAGCCAAAGGACCCAGGTTCGATTCCCCAGGACCCACATTAGCCAGATGCACAAGGGGGCACACGCATCTGGAATTCATTTGCAGTAGCTGGAGACCCTGGCATGTCCATTCTCTCTCTTTGTCTTCCTCTCTGTGTGTCAAATAAATAAATAAATAAAAATAAATACATTTTTAAATTTTTTTTGGGGGGGGCTTTCAAGGTAGGGTCTCACTATGGCCCAGGCTGACCTGGAATTAACTATGTATTCTCAGAGTGGCCTTGAACTCATGGTGATCCTCTTACCTCTGCCTCCTGAGTGCTGGGACTAAAGGCATGCGTCACCATGCCTGGCTATAAAAATAAAATATTTTAAAATACATTTTTAAAAAAAGAAAATGTCATGTTAAAATCATGTTAAAACATGTTTGGGGGCTGGAAAGATTGCACAGTGGTTAAGGCACTTGCCTTCAGAGCCCAAGGACCCAAGTTCAATTCCCCAGTATCCACATAAAGCCAGATGTACAAGTAGTGCATGCATCTGGAGTCCATTTGCAGTGGCTGGAGGCCCAGCACATTCTTTCTGTCTATCTCTCTCTGCTTGCAAATAAATAAAAATAAATAAATAAATAAATAAATAAATAAATAAATAAAATATTTAGAAAACATTGTTTTGTATACTGACTGAAATAACAAATATATAAATTTAAAACAGAAATTTCAAATGATGCTAAATTCTCCAAAATATGCTTTGTTTTAAAAGTGGAATTTTATGTTTCTGAATAACTACATAATCACTAGGCTGGGGGATGAAGATTTATAATCTGAACCAATGTTAGAAATGCCATCAGGGGGTTAGGGAGATTACATAGCAGTTAAAGGTGCTTGCTTGCAAAGCCTGCAGGCTTCAGTTTGCCCAGGGTCGATACCCCAGTACCTATGTAAATCCAGATGCATAAAGTGGTGCATGTGTCTGGAGTTCATTTGCAGTGACAACAGGCCTGGCACACCCATTCATTCATATTCTCTCTCTCTCTCTCTCTCTCTGCTTGCAAATAAATCAGTTAAAAATATATTTTTTATTTTTTTTAAATTTTCATTTACTTATTTGCAAGCAGAGATAGGTAGAGAGAAAGAGATAGAAGAGAGACAGACAGAGAGAGAATGGGCATGCCAAGGCTTTTAGCCACTGCAAACGAACTCCAAATGCATGTGCTCCTTGTGCATCTGGCTTACGTGGGTCCTGGGGAATCGAACCTGGGTCCTTTGGCTTCACAGGCAAATGCCTTAACCACTAAGCCATTTCTCCAGTCCCAGTTAAAAATATTTTAAAAAGAAAAATGCCAGCATGGAATTACTTTGATTTATACAGCACGATTGTTGTTATAAGAATACCACTCATTCAGTGTGTTACAAGCTACATATGAGTCTCGGATAAAGACAACTAAATGGATAGACATTTATTTATCACAGAGAGAGAGAAAAAGAAAGAGAGTGAGAGAATTAGCATGCCAGGGCCTCCAGCTACTGCATTTGAACTCCAGACATGTGCGCCACCTTGTGTGCATGTGTGGTCTTGCATATGTGTCACCTTGGATGTCTGGCTTACATGGGATCTGGGGAGTTGAACTTGGATCCTTAGCCTTAACTTAGCACCTTAACTGTGAAGCCATCTCTCCAGCCCTGGATAGACAGTTTTAATGCAATTATCTCATTTTGTCATTCTGGATAATAAGGACAGGGCCCAAGGTGTGCTCCAGCTAAAGCCTTGTTAAGCGCTGAAGAGAAGAGCTGCAGTTGGCTGTTTCCAGGAAGCCATCTTCCTCTTTCAGCCACATGGAGGCATCAGAAACCCATGGTCCTGACCTCTTTGTGCTGTGGTTAACTGGGAAACCAGGTGAGCTGGGCCCCTCACCATCCTGTGTGCTTTGGCTGGGCTCTGTCTCTGGCCAGCAGAAGCAGCACCATGTTGCCCACGCTCCTCAGCCTGCTATGTGCTGGTGAGTCCTTCTGGGGTGAAGGATACAGAACACCAGGGTGGCAATACTGGCCTGGGAGGCTGGCTCTGTCCACAGCAGAGAGAGAGCCTGGGTCTATGAAGCAGGTGGGCATGGTGCTTGAGTTGACCGTCAATGACCAGGGTCAGGCTGCTGAGCCCCACACGCCAGACAGGGGTAGAGGGACAGAGGCAGGGCTTTGTAAGAAGATGCAGTGTCCATCACAAATCTTTCTTTTCCTTTTCAGGATTCTTCTTGGTCCAGGCGATCTTGGCAAAAGTGAGTGAGCCTATGTCCAAACCTAGGGTCACCATCCACCCTAACGAGAAGGACAACCCTGTAACAGGACAGTGGACACAGCTCAGGATTTGGACTGCTGGGTCACTATGGGGAAATTGGTGGGAGAGTTTCTTATCAACCAGAAAGTAGAAGCCTGAGAGACCTAGCCCTGATTCTCTCCACACCCTCTCCGTTACTCTGTCCTTGACTAAGCTAAGCTGGGCAAGGGTCTTGAAAGGGAACACAAGAAAGCAGGGTGTGTCAGGGTAGTGTGTGTGCCTGGGTAGTAAGGAAGGAAGCAGATCTTGGAACAGTAGCCCCTGAGGATCAGATGGGGATGCAAACTCCCCAGTACTTAAGTAGGAGAATGCAGAATGTGCCTGGTCGTGTAGCAAAAAGGGGTGGGGGACTCTTATACCATACCCCAGGAATATTCTGGTGCAGGCTCACATGCTAATGCTTTTATCATGTTAACTGATGCCCTTTCATGCACATGGATTTTAGCCTCTGTTATACAAATAAACACACACACACACATATATATATCACACATTGTTCTGTTATCACCATGTATTAAGTCTCTTATGCAATACTCAGATTTCTTTTTTTTTCAGTTCTTTTGTTTATTTTTATTTATTTATTTGAGAGCAACAGAGAGAGAGAATGGGCACACCAGGGCCTCCAGCCACTGCAAACAAACTCCAGATGCATGCGCCTCCTTGTGCATCTGGCTTACATGGGTCCTGGGGAATCAAGCCTTGAACCAGGGTCCTTAGGCTTCACAAGCAAGCGCTTAACTGCTAAGCCAGCTCTCCAGACCAATCTCCTGTGGCAAGAAGACAAACCTATGTGACGGATGATATCATCACATAGCCCTGAGCACTGTTGGTTTGAAGGAGCTGTAGGACCATTGGAAGTTGATGGAGGAACAGGGAGGGAAGAGGTTGCCTTCATGGTCCTCTTTAAGGCTGGGCCTCTGTCTTCCCACAGGAGATTCTAACAGATCCTCCTTTTCTGCCTAGCTGAGTCACATGGTCCCCAGCGGAGAGTGTGTGAGTCTACTGTTAGTCCAATTTCAGGTCTGAAATGCTCAGTGTGTTCAAGGAAGATGAAGCTTGTCTTTAAAATCCATCATACCAGCAAGTGATGATGCACGCCTTTAATCCCAGCACTCGGGAGGCAGAGATAGGAGGACTGCTGTGAGTTTCAAGTCAGCCTGGGATAGAGCGAGACCCTGCTTCGAAAAAAAAAAAAAAATCCAGGCTGGAGAGCTGGCTTAGGGTTTAAGGCACTTGCCTGCGAATCCTAAGGACTTAGGTTTGATTCCCCAGGACCCATGTAAGCCAGATGCACAAGGTGGTGCATGCATCTGAAGTTCATTTGTAGTGGCTGGAGGCCCTGGTGTGCCCATTCTCTCTCTCTCTCGCTCCCTCTTTCTCTCACTCTCTAATAAATAAACAAATAAAATATTTTAAAAATCCATCATGGGCTGGAGAGATGGCTTAGCTTTAAGGTATTTGCTTGAAAAGCCTAAGGACCCATATTCAACTCTCCAGGTCCCACATAAGCCAGATGCACAAGGTGATGCAAGTGCGCAAGGTTGCACATGTGCACAAGGTGGCACATGAGTTTGATTAGAGTGCCTGAGGCCCTGGTGTACCAATTCTCTCTCTCTCTCTTTTTCTCTCTCTCTCTCTCTCTTTCACACACACACACACACACACACACACACACACACACACACACACACATTTTTAAAAGGCCAGTCTGTTGGGCTTGCCTCAAAAAAAATCCATCATACCAATTTCTAGTACAATTCTGTGCTGGGCCCTGTGATCACAACACTGTGAAAACCTACAGATACTGGGGTGTTTTTTTTTTTTTTTGGTTTTGCGAGGTAGGGTCTCACTCTGGTCCAGGCTGACCTGGAATTAACTATGTAGTCTCAGGGTGGCCTCGAACTCTTGGCGATCCTCCTAGCTCTGCCTCCCGAGTGCTGGGATTAAAGGCGTGCGCCACCACGCCCGGCCGATACTGGGGTTTTTACCCTAACTCCTTCTATGAGAATCATCAGCACCAAATGGCACCCTGGTGATAGTGGTCACAGATGAGAAAGTTCCTGTCCTGAAGGTCAACTTCCATGCATTGTTCAGCATCCCTCACGTAGAGCTTTCTAGTGAGAGCATCCGCGAGGGTCCCGTGAGCACAACAGACCCATTTCCAGGTGCTTTTGTTGATGGGGGACGAGATCCAAGGAATTGGGTCCTGTGTTATCAACAAATGGCATCCACATTCTAAGCCCTGGACATGTGAATGTTTGTGTCATATCATGCAAAGGTTTGGATGTGGCTTGTGCCCTGAAGTTTCACACGCTGAAGCTTGGTCCTTAGTTTGAAGATGTTGGAGTGAAGGGAATTTTTTTAAAGAATATTTATTTATTTATTTATTTATTTATTTATTTATTTATTTATTTAAGACAGAGGGACAGAGAAATGGCGAGAGTGAAAACGGGCATGCCAGGACCTGTACTCACTGCAAACGAACTCCAGATGCATGCACCACCATGTGCATCTGGCTTACGTGGGACCTGGAGAATCGAACTTGGGTCCTTAGGCTTTGCAGGCATGTGCCTTAATCGCTAAGCCATCTCTCCTGCTCAAGTGAAGGAACTCTTAAGGAGCGGGGCATCATGACAGCTGGTCTGGTCATAGGCACACTGCCCCGAGGTCCCCTCTTAAGGAGGTTCTCCCGGCACCATGGTCAGTTCTCACCAGTGTCTCTAGATTTAAAGCAAGGCCACGCAAAGGTCTTGGTCCCATTTATACCTCACTGTTTTCCTTTCTGCTCCTCTAACATTCAGTGACACGGCAAAGCCCGTCTTTCTCTGAGGTGAACCCATGGGGCCACCTCACCTTGGAATTTCATGTTTCGAAATCATGAGCTAAAATCAACATTTTTTCCCCTCACAAACTACCTAGGATGAGTATTTTCTTATAACAACAGACACTAAGTTGATATACACACATGTGAGGAGAAGTAGGGAAAATATGGAAGTTGGTTTCTTACCATTGACACTCCGATCTTGGGTCAGGCATTTGGCCCTCTTGTAACCCAAAGAGCCTATCTGTCTAAGACGAGGAGGTGAAGGAGAGTGAGGGTCAGAGCAAGGCAGCGTGGGGCAGATTAAATACAGCTGGAGATGCAGGTGAAGGAGTTGGATCATAAGAATAGGAACAAGAAAGG
Source organism: Orientallactaga sibirica (assembly GCA_036365145.1). Taxonomy (NCBI): domain Eukaryota; kingdom Metazoa; phylum Chordata; class Mammalia; order Rodentia; family Dipodidae; genus Orientallactaga; species Orientallactaga sibirica. The sequence goes on along the minus strand of JAEOAD010000616.1, from coordinate 38,892 downwards.
GCTCTAGAAACTGAAAGAGGAACAGGGATGGCTTCTCCCGTAGAACCCTGTGCAAGAACACAGCCCTGAGGACCACTGTGTATGCCTGTGGGGCTGCTTAAAGCCTTATGACCTCCAGAGCCAAAGGACAGTACACCTGTATTCGATTTAAGCAACACACAAGTGGACATTTCTTTTTAAAAATTACTTATTTATTTGTTTGCCCATGTGTGCAGGACAGGGGTACGTCAGTCTCTCACCCCTGCAAATGAATGCCAATCCAATTTTTCTGTGGGTGGCTGGGGAATTGAACCCAGGCTGGCAGACTTTGTAAGCAAGCACCCTTAACCCCTGAGCCATCTCCCCGGCTGTACCTGTTTATTTCTGATTAGATTTGGAATCTAATCAGGTACCCAGGTCAAGGACTCAATAAGAAGCCAAAACTGATGGAAGCATTTTCCAAAGATCAGGAAAGATGAAATGTTGAGGCCACTACCCAGCTGAGAGAGCCCAGTATTCTGGATCTAGACTCAGTGCCATGCTGTGACCTCAGTGAAGGGCAGGACATGGCAGGAGACCCTTTTCAGGACTGGATAGAGTGGACATTAGAACATTCCTTGCATCTTGTCTTCCTAATTCTCACACCCTGCCAGAGATTTTTTTTCTTCTTCAGAAAAGCATCAAATGGGATCAAAAGAGCAGTTGCATGCTCCTTCCCGTCACTCACAGAGGGTGGGAGAGAAGCCTGTGACAGATGGGTACAACAGACACATGCCCAGTGCAAGGCAGGTGGAAATGCAGTCAGATATAGAAAAGGACCCGGAGAAATGGAGGAATGTGTGGCGGGAGGGATCTAAAGACAGAACCAGCCTGAAGAGAGTGAGAGGGAGGACAGGCTGCGGCGTGGGGAGCCTCGGTCACTCCGGGAGCCAGGGAACGGGGTGATGACGGACGACTTCTGACCTCTTGACCTCCTTGTTCCTAGCAGTCTACAGCAAGCCCTCCCGGTTGGTCCTGCCAGCTCCCCAGTGAAGCGAGGAGAGAAGGTGACTCTGCAGTGTCACTCGGAGATCACGTTTGAGTCCTTCACTCTGATTCTGCACACACAGGACATAGAAGAAGAGCCTCTGCATCTCGTTGGGGAGTCTTAAGACAGGGCTCCCAGGCCAACATCCCTGTAGACTTGATGACTCCTGGCCATGCTGCAACCTACATATACTGCGTTTTCTTTCCACTACCACTCCCACGAATAGTCAGACCACAGTGACTCCCGGATATCAATAACACAGGTTACACTGTCTAGACTTGATGCTCACATTCTGGTGTACAGATCAGGCATCCTAGGGTTTGGAAGCCCTGAGAGATCAGCACGGCGAGGTGTGTTAGGCACTTGTGGAGAGAGACTGCGTTGCTGAGAGTTTTAGTGACAGAGAGAATGGTAAAGGAGACGTCAGCACAGGTCCTTGGTGATTACATAGTGAACCCATACAGCCGGAATGAGGAGAAGAAATAAATAGGCTTAAAGAGCAGAGGGAGGGCTGGAGAGATGGATTAGCAGTTAAGGCGTTTGCCTGCAAAGCCAAAGGACCCTGGTTCAACTCTCCAGGACCCATGTAAGCCAGATGCACAAGGTGGCGCATGCATCTGGAGTTCATTTGCAGTGGCTGAAAGCCCTGGTGCTCTCTCTCTCTCTCTCTACCTTTTTCTCTCTCTCAAATAAATAAATAAAATATATATTTTTAAAATGAGTAGCAGATAAGTCAGGCGTGGTGGCACATGCCTTTAATCCCAGCACTCGGGTGGCAGAGGTAGGAGGATCACTGTGAGTTCAAGGCCACCCTGAGACTACATAGTGAATTCCAGGTCAGCCTGGGGCAGAGTGAGACCCTACCTCGAAAAACCAAAAAAAAAAAAAAAAAAAAAAAAAAAAAGTAGCAGGAGACATACAATTACAGACATAGCTGGATGAGAGAGAGAGAGTCTTTCCCATCTGGCCTTGTTAGGAGACCTACATGGCTCAGAAGTTGGGTTTCCATTTTACCCCCATTTCTCTTCTCTATGAAGAAAGCCAGGCATGTCACACAGCTGAATTGAGTCACATGGATAAGCTGGGCTGTGTCATGCTGATGCCTCATTGGCGTGGAGGCCTCGGTGCAGCTGCCAACATAGATGCTGAATTGAGTTTCACTTCTTCCATGGGGTTGACCATAGTTCCTTCCAGAACACCGTGGTCCATGAGGACGAAGCAGAATATCAGTCCCTATGTGTTTGCGTTCTCTGTGTCTCGTTCTAGTTTCTCAAGTCCATGACCAGAGGAATCACAGATGATAGGGGAAGACTGAGGGGAAAAGCAGACAGGGAGACCCTGCCAGATAAAAGTAGAGTCAAGGAACCAGATTCATGGAAAGACACAGAGAGAGAGAGAAGGAATGAGAAAGGAGAGACCCAGAGAAAGAAAGTGGAGAGTATGGAGGGATTGACTGGCAGTGAGAGAGAAAAGCTCCAAAAATAAGAGCCCCGACGGGAACATACATAGACAAAGATGGAGCTATGATAGTGGACGGCACGTATTCCAGAAGAGAGCAAAACAGGTGAGAAGCAGAGGAAGGTGTTGACACAGATGATAGATGCCAGACAGATGGAAAAGACATGCCAGTCCCTTTGGCAGCACAAAGTATTTTTAAAATGAGTAGCAGATAAGTCAGGCGTGTGGCACATGCCTTTAATCCCAGCACTCGGGTGGCAGAGGTAGGAGGATCACCGTGAGTTCAAGGCCACCCTGAGACTACATAGTGAATTCCAGGTCAGCCTGGGGCAGAGTGAGACCCTACCTTGAAAAACCCAAAAAAAAAAAAAAAAAAAAAAAAAAAGAGTAGCAGGAGACATACAATTACAGACATAGCTGGATGAGAGAGAGAGAGAGTCTTTCCCATCTGGCCTTGTTAGGAGACCTACATGGCTCAGAAGTTGGGTTTTCATTTTACCCCCATTTCTCTTCTCTATGAAGAAAGCCAGGCATGTCACACAGCTGAATTGAGTCACATGGATAAGCTGGGCTGTGTCATGCTGATGCCTCATTGGCGTGGAGGCCTCGGTGCAGCTGCCAACATAGATGCTGAATTGAGTTTCACTTCTTCCATGGGGTTGACCATAGTTCCTTCCAGAACACCGTGGTCCATGAGGAAGAAGCAGAATATCAGTCCCTATGTGTTTGCGTTCTCTGTGTCTCGTTCTAGTTTCTCAAGTCCATGACCAGAGGAATCACAGATGATAGGGGAAGACTGAGGGGAAAAGCAGACAGGGAGACCCTGCCAGATAAAAGTAGAGTCAAAGGAACCAGATTCATGGAAAGACACAGAGAGAGAGAGAAGGAATGAGAAAGGAGAGACCCAGAGAAAGAAAGTGGAGAGTATGGAGGGATTGACTGGCAGTGAGAGAGAAAAGCTCCAAAAATAAGAGCCCCGATGGGAGCATACGTAGACAAAGATGGAGCTATGATAGTGGACGGCACGTATTCCAGAAGAGAGCAAAACAGGTGAGAAGCACAGGAAGGTGTTGACACAGATGATAGATGCCAGACAGATGGAAAAGACATGCCAGTCCCTTTGGCAGCACAAAGAATAAAATTGGAATAATCCAGAGAAGACTAGCACAACCAGTGTGGAGGGATGTCAGAATTTCATGAATAATTCAATTAAAAGAAAGAGCAAAGGGTCTTGGAATATAGCTCATGTGTAGAGAACACGGGACACGTACAGAAAAGAGCCAAGTCTCTCTCCACAGTACTACAATAATTAATTAATTAATATTTTAAATATATAAACAATATTTATATATATAATATAGACAGAGAGAGAGAAGTTTTCAGTTAAATGTAATGTTGAGGGCTGGAAAGATGGCTTAGCAGTTAAGGCACTTGCCTGCAAAGCCAAAGGATCCAGGTTCGATTCTCCAAGTCCCATGTAAGCCAGCTGCACAAGGTGGTGCATGCATCTGGAGTTCGTTTGCAGTGGCTAGAGGCCCTGGTGCACCCATTCTCTCCCCCTCTCTCTTCCTCCATCTCTGTCTGTCATAAATAAATAAATAAATAAATAAATAAATAAATAAATAAATAAATAAATGTAATGTATGCCTGCCCCCAACAACACACTACCTCCAGGAGGATCCAGTTCCTAAATTGTCTCAGCCTTCTGAAGGCTGGTATTAAAGTTAAAGGTTGTGCCACAACACATGGCCTTCAGTGGTTCTTCTTCTTTTTCTTTTTGGTTTTTCAAGGTAGGGTCTCACTCTACCCAGGCTGACCTGGAATTCACTATGTAGTCTCAGGGTGGCCTTGAACTCACGATAATCCTCCTACCTCTGCCTCCCGAGTGCTGGGATTAAAGGCGTGCGCCACCACGCCTGGCTAAAAACGATTTTTAGTATTCTATTTACAAGGAAGGAATAAAGTAGAGAAGACAGAATGAATATTAATATTAATATTAATATTAATGGGCCTCCGGCTGCTTCAAACTCCAAATACACACACCACTCTGTGCATCTGGCTTCACATGGGTCCTAGGGAATCAAACCAGGGTTGTTAGGCTTTGCAGGCAAGCACCTTAACCACTAAGCTACCTGTCCAGGCTGAAGCAGTGGCTCTTAATTGCAAATCAGTGATGCAACAAGATAGGGCTTGAAACACCTTAACAAAACCATGAGATGGAGACAAATTTATATGCAGATAACTTCATGAAGAGGAACCTGGATGCCCCTTCTGATGAGAACTGGGTTGGAGGGACCAAAGCTTATCAACACGTGGGTGACATTTTTTATCTCTGTGTACTCTATGTAATTATAGTATAAATTTTTTTTTTTTTTTTTTCGAGGTAGGGTCTCACTCTGGTCCAGGCTGACCTGGAATTAACTATGTAGTCTCAGGGTGGCCTCGAACTCTTGGCAATCCTCCTACCTCTGCCTCCCGAGTGCTGGGATTAAAGGCATGTGCCACCACGCCCAGCTTATAGTATAATTTTTAAAAAATTATTTATTTATTTGCAAGTAGAGAGAGAAAGAGAGGGAGAGAGAGAGAAAGAAGAGAGACACACACAGAGAAAATGGGCATGCCAGGGCCTCTTAGCCACTGCAAACGAATTCCAGACACATGTGCCTCTTGTGCATCTAGCGTACGTGGGTCCTGGAGAATTGAACCTGGGTCCCTTGGCTTCACAGGCAAACATCTTAACCACTAAGCCATCTAATTTTTCTTTTTTTTTTTTTTTTTTTTGTTTTGTTTTGTTTTTTTGAGGTAGGGTCTCACTCTGGTCCAGGCTAACCTGGAATTCATTATGTAGTCTCAGGGTGGCCTCAAACTCATGGTGATCCTCCTACCTCTGCCTCCCGAGTGCTGGGATTAAAGGCGTGTGCCACCACGCCCGGCTCTAATTTTTTTTAAGTCCATGAATCCAAAGAAAAATGAATTGACTGTGTGTGTGCGCACATGCAGAGGCCAGAGGAGAAAGTCGGGTGTCCTTCTCTTCTCATTCACCTGTACACGTCCTAGAGACAGGGGTCTCTTCCTGAACCCAGAGGTGCTAGTGGTCAGTGAGCCCCATTGTTGTGCTGGTCTCGACTCACCGTGTGTTGGGATTACATATGCGGCTGTGATCAGCTTTTCGTGTGGGTTCTGGGGAGTCAGGCTTGTTGGTCTCGAGCCCAAGAGAGCCTCATGCTGAAGTGACAAGTGGTTTTAAATGCGGAGCATCTCCCCACACTGAAGGAGAGATTTCTGAGTTCTCAGCTTCCACATTGGTATCTGTCAGAGCTGACTTTGACCTCAAATAAACAAACAACTCAGACTTCAGTGTTGCCAAGTTCATGTCGTGAGTGTGTGTGTGTGTGTGTGTGTGTGTGTGTGTGTGTGTTACTGCTAAAATGTATACAAACAGGTCACTTCTTGAATTCAGATTTGCTTGGAGGGACCGCTGTCGAGTCTTATTTCCTCACCATCAGCCTGGCCTCTCTTAGCTGGCTGCCGTGGTTTTGGTCAATTCCCACTGCGGAGAAACAACAGATGTGCTTCTTTTCACTTCCTTTTTCACATCCCACAAGCCCACTTCCCAGTTCATCCTGGGACTTTAAATGTCTTGAGGGTAGTGTGTGCAGCTGCCGAGGAATGTATCAGAGACAAGTTTCCATCTCAAAGAAGATGAGTTTTCACACCCTTCATGTAATGGTGCCCTCACTCCGATTAAAGCCTGCCACTCATGGAAACTGGGGTAGAAAAATATGACGTTTTTGTTTGGCTGGTGGTTTTCAGGCATGGTCTCACTCTAGCCCATAATGACCTGGAGCTTACTTTGTATTCCCAGTTGGCCTTGAACTCATGGCGATTCTCCAACCTCAGTCTCCCTGGTGCTAGGACTAAAGCTGTGTGCCACTATGCCCAGCTGGGAAAAATGGTCTTCCCTTTGTCCTTAACTCTACAGTGGTACTGGTGGACACAAACTAGGTCCACAGTGACCTGAATTCTCAGCACAGGTGAGATCTGACATTCCTTTTCCAAGGAAGTCCCTGCCACAAAAGTTGAACAAGAGTAGGAGTTTCTTTCTCACAGATGGGAGAACAACGTTCCGTGTTTCCATACAGTTTGTCGAAGTCTCTCTCTATCCCAAGGATGGTTGAAGCCACTCAGCTTCAGACAATGACTCTCGGTGAATCTCACCACACCCTGCTCCTCACAAGTTCTTTCCACACTACTGACAGGGTCTCACTATGTAGAAGAGGCTTGCATCCGGTTCACAGCGATGCCCCTGCCTCTGCCCATTAAGTGCTGGAATTACAGACATGAGATCCCGTGACTGCACCTTTTTTACTTCAGCCTTCAAAGTTTATGGGCATCCGGGATAGTTTTAGGGCACCCATAACAACCAGCCCCATGGAGAGGAATAAGAGTGGGGGTGCTCTTCCCCCACCCCCTTAGAAAGTCCTCCTCCCCTTCTCACAATTCTTCCCACACTGGTCACCCTACAGCATGGAGGCCTCAACTGTTGTTCAATGTGTGGATAACAAATGATTGTGAAGAAACTACACACAATCATTTCATGAAGACAGAAGGGCTGCGGTTTCATTTTGAGTTTAACTGTTTCAGGCTGAATTTGAGTTTGTTTGTTTTTTTTAACATTTATTCTGTTGCTTCCACCAGATTTTGTGTTGGAGCTGAAGAAACAGGGTGTCAATAGCATTGCTCCCAAACGGGATGGGTGCCTGCAAGTGCACTAGAGAATGAGGGCTTTTGAGGAGGGGCTAAGGGGCAAGAAAAGAAGGGAGCAGTCAGAGGAGGTCAGCAGCATCCCGGGAGAGGGTCACGTTCTCCAAGGGTGAGTTGTTTCCACAGACCACTCTGACATTTCCCTGCATCAAGGCATGTACTCACCCCAGGATTCAAACACAGAGTTCATTCAACCTGGGTCCTAGATTTCCTTCCAGAACCTCCTCAGCTTGCAGGATTCCTCTGCCAGGCTCCTCTGCTCTGCACTGCGCACTCTTGTCTTCCCTGTTTTCCTCCTGGCTGTATCCCGACTTCTTCCCTGGCTGTGCCAAGCCTGAAACAGCAGCGTCCCGAGAGCCGCAAGGACCAAGCCAGCCATAGCCATTCTGATGAGATTCTCTACGGTGTGGTCTTGGAGCCGGGAGACTAAGGATTGTGGAAGAAGATATCACAGAAGTCAGTGAGTTCCAGCATAAGCCCAGGACCCACACCAGACACCTGCCTCTCCAGGTTGGGACGTCACTCTGATTCTAGTTCCATCACTAATAACTATCCTTACTCACCTGTGCTGTGGTCTGCCGTGTTTTGTGATGGGCTGATGGTCCCAGCTATTCCTGAAAAGCAAAGAAGAGTAGGCTGTGTGTAGGGTTTGAGAGATCTGAGCCTTTTCCATTATTTTCTCATTATTGCCTCTTATATTTCTTATCTAATAATTCTCCTTACTCACCTGTGCTGTGGTCTGCCATGTTTTGTGATGGGCTGATGGTCCCAGCTATTCCTGAAAACCAAAGAAGAGTAGGCTGTGTGTAGGGTTTGAGAGATCTGAGCCTTTTCCATTATTTTCTCATTATTGCCTCTTATATTTCTTATCTAATAATTCTCCTTACTCACCTGTGCTGTGGTCTGCTGTGTTTTGTGATGGGCTGATGGTCCCAGCTATTCCTGAAAACCAAAGAGGAGTAGGCTGTGTGAAGGGTTTGAGAGATCTGAGCCTTTTCCATTATTTTCTCATTATTGCCTCTTATATTTCTTATCTAATAATTCTCCTTACTCACCTGTGCTGTGGTCTGCCATGTTTTGTGATGGGCTGATGGTCCCAGCTATTCCTGAAAACCAAAGAAGAGTAGGCTGTGTGTAGGGTTTGAGAGATCTGAGCCTTTTCCATTATTTTCTCATTATTGCCTCTTATATTTCTTATTTAATATAAGTGCACATTATTCTCTTTTAAAATATTTTATTTATTTATTTGAGAGAGAAAGAGACAGAAATATATGCATCTGTCGAGAGAGAGAACGTGAATGGGTGCTCCAGAGCCTCTAGCCACTGCAAACAAACTCCATCTTGTGCATCTGGATTTACATGGGTACTGAGGAATTGAACCTGGGTCCTTTGGCTTTGCTGGCAAGTTCCTTAAGTGCTAAGCCATGTCTCTAGCCAAAGTGCACATTATTCTTATCACATAACTTCATGAAAATTCAGAATGACCCCTTTCTCTGCAGCAGCATGGTCCTCTCTGGTCTTACTTTGTTCTTCAGTCCCAATATGATCTCAAATTTGAACTTGTGCCTGTCATTTTATGTCATTCCCGAGAGTTCAGGATGAGAGAGAAAATTGTTCCTACAGTTCAGAACTCAGGGAGGCCTCCTACCCTCTCTAGTCAGTCTGGAACACAGGACCATGAGATCCTGAGAATTGGTACGCCAAAGCCCCCAACCACCGCAATTGAATTTCAGATGTGTGCACCACCTTGTGTGCATGTATAGCCTTGCACATGTGTCACCTTGTGTGTCTGGCTTATGTGAGATCAGGGGAGTAAAATATGGATCTTTAGGCTTCACAGGCAAGTGCCTTAACTACTAAGCCATCTCTCCAGCCCCAATCAGTTTTTAAGATTGAGAAAGATCTAAGTCAATAAAGAATAAAATTATACATCCAAACTTATTTTTAATATTCATACTTCATTGATATTGAGAAAACAAAATATAACACCTTATGTATAAATTATTAAAATAGGTAAACAAATCTTCAGATTGCCCATGAATGTAGTTTTTTTAATGAAACCACAAAATATTTCTGTTTACTACTGTAACAGACAGCTTCAGGTTTGCTGAGATTAACTTCCAGACCAGGCACAGTTATGGAGGAAGGGATATTTATTGTAGCTTACAAATCCAGGGGAAATTCCATAATGGCAGGAGAAGCTGGCCTGCTCTTACAGGACCAGGCAAGAGAGAGAAAAGCCACCAGCCACACAGCACAGCACTCCAGCTAGGCACACTTTGCATATCTTTACAATGGAATCTCAAACCACCACCACACCTTGAGATCCATCCGCCCAGTGACACTGCCTCCAGCCAGGTGACTGCAGCAGCAAACTACAAACTAATAAAACACTGAATATATTGGGGGCCATCTATTCAAACTACCACAACTACTAAACCTAAACACTTAAGTTTCTTGTATAAGAAGATATTATAAATAAGAAATTGTGCTGGGCGAGGTGGCGCACACCTTTAATCCCACCACTGGGGAGGCAGAGGTAGGTGGATCACTGTGAGTTCAAGGCCACCCTGAGACTACATAGTGAATTGCAGATCAGCCTGGGCTAGAGAGTGAGATCCTACCTTGAACCCCCCCCCAAAGAAAAATAAAGAAATTCTGTATGGTAAATGTAAAAATATAATCCAAAGAAAACAAGCACAGATTTCTCTCAAATTAGAATACATATAAGTAAATTCCTACGGGAAGATGTCGTTTTATAAGTCTCAGAAGAGCATAAAACACAGTGTAAACAGAAAATGCAAAGTAGAAATAACTTGATTTGCACTCCAGACATGCTGGGTTGTCTCACGTCAGTGCAGTGAGCGGTGCATGGCCCCTCCTTAGTCTCAGGTGTGTACTGAATGTGGGACACAGGTGAGCTCAGGAGGGGCCAAGCACTTATAGCCTGGGATGCTTCTCTCTAAAGAAGTGTGTCTGCTGGGGTACCAGTTTCCTCCATAAGCAGACACACACACACACACACACACACACACACACACACACACACACAGCCCCCTCAGGTGTTGGTGATGACCTGTATCCTCAGGGTCTCTCAGAGATGAGATAAATTGATGCTAAGGGCAGAAGTGTGCCCAGGTTCTGTCCCCAGTAACCCTTCACATCCTCACCCACCAGAAACCCGAGCATATTCCTCATTTCCAGTTCCGGTCTGGACACTAACTCCTTCCCTCACTGGCTATATTCCCTGCTGTGCTCCTTACATGTCCACTAGGACATTCTGGGCTGGGGTCATGCAAAGGGCTGTGCTTGCCTGCAACTTAAGAGAACTCTGAATGATCTTGTAGAATCTATGAAAGGTGGGGAGAGGTTTTAAATATTTTATTTTATTTATTTATTTATTTATTGACAGAGAAAGAGGAAGAGGGATTGAGAACGGCGCACCAGGGCCTCCAGCCACTGCAAACAAACTCCAGGTGCATGCGCCCCCTTGTGCACCTGGCTAACGTGGGTCCTGGGGAATCGAACCTGGGTCCTTTGGCTTTGCAGGCAAACACCTTAACTGCTCAGCCATCCCTCCTGCCTGGGGAGAGGTTTTATAAATCTTATCAAGCGGAGACCCTAGGATTTATGGCTGAAATCCCATCCCCATGCTCCTCTCCCTCTGTTATTTTTCTTTATTTACTTATCACAAGTCACAGATTTTGAGAGAAATAGTGCACTTTGAGAGGTCTGAGAACTCGAGCAGGTCTAGGACGTGAAAAAGTCAGCAATGAAGGGTCCTTGAAGGTCACATCTAGGCAGCTTCACATGTTTAGTGAGGATGCTCAGAACACAAGGAAGGCTTTCTGAAGTCACCGCTCAAGGAGTCTGAGCCAACAAAGTCAGCCCATGAAGGCGCTCCTCAAGAATAGAGCTTGTGGAGCGCAGGGAGGATTCTGCCTCCTGCTGATGAGCTGAGAACTTTGAACTTAGACGAAGGAGGCGGAGGCTGCCTCTTCCTTGGACAAAAGGAAGGTGGTTGTCACGTGCTGTGATTTATGGAGCACTGTGACATTTTTCTGGAGGACAACATGGGGCCTTGCTGCATTCAGAAAGTGGGCATTGCAAGGACCTGACTTGGAGAGAACACAGACGAAGGGTTGCCCCATTGTTCTGAGCTGAGATCCCACCAGGGACTGGCTCTGAGGACCTGGGTCTCTAATTGTGTCAATTAACTCTTTCTCTCTCTCTCCCACTGTCCCTCATCCTGCATTCCAGGATTCACCTCCAGAGATCAGAGCTCCTCAATGGGGTCTGCACACAGTCTGGGACCCTAACTGGAGGGGCTTGTCTCCTCATCTGTGGTCAGGGCTTTCAGGGAGGTCAGTGCGGACTGACCACTGGAGGAGAGTCTGTGTGTGTCATAGCAAGTGTGCCATAGTTCACGGTACCTGTTCAAAGGGTTCTAAGGGAATTCAGCCCAAGAGAGCCGGTCGAGATGCTGTCCAGTGCTCTGGAGGAAGTTGGTTCAACCCTACTTCCTCCTCGGTCAGAGCAAATCTGTCACTGCTGATGTGAGAGTGACACTGGGGAGGGGGTCCGGGTCTCTCTAGGGGCCCAGACAGGAATCTGCTGGGTCAGGAGGGAAGGCTTCCTGGACATTTCTGGAGTGAACATGAGTCAGGAGGTGCAGGGCTAGTTTCTTCTAAAACCCATAACCCATCCCATCCTTTTCTAATGATGTCACTACCTCTCCCACTCTGGGGTTCTCAGCAACCTGCCCACCTGGAACTGCCTTGGAATAAACTCATGATTTGGACCTGAAAAACTCTGGGGTCAAAAATAAGGCTTGGGCTGGAGAGATGACTTAGCAGTTAAGGCACCTGCCTGCCAAGCCTAAGAAAGCCTGTTCTATCTCCAGGTCCCACGTTTAGCCAGATGCAAAGTGACGCAAGGGTGCAATGCCACACTTGACCACCAGGGGGCGCAAGCATCTGGCGTTGGGCGCCCATTCTCTGTCTTCCTCTAAAAAAAAAAAAAAAAAAAAAAAAATAAAGCTTGTTCACCTGAGATCAGAAGCTCCAGAGCATCACTGGGCTCTGACCACACTTGGGCACTGCTCCTGTCAGACCCATAGCACCTGAACTTCCACCTGTGGCTGAAGGTCACAGGGCCCACAGTAAACAGGGCCTGCACCTGTCCCCTGGGGTGTCGCTGTGATTCCAGGGTCCAGGAGACATTGAGTTCTCCTTGTTGAATCAGAATGAAGAGACCAAATCCCAACCATGAGTCACACTGGAGGGTCACGTTCTCTCCTGAGGCCACCACAGGGCTGGGCAGGGCTGAGAGACGGGGTTTGCTGTAGACTCCTAGGAGAGAAGGGGGCCACATGATCATTGCTCTCGCACAGCTCACCCTGTCTTCAGAGCTGGCCTGTGAGAGGGGGACCTCCCTGAGAACAAGTCCCTTTTCCTGAAGGCAGAGCCTGGGGCTGGGATGTGTCCTCTCACCTGTCACCACCAGCTCCAGAGTGGCACTGCGCTGTGACCAGCCAGCGGGGCTATTATAGTAACAGCGATAGCGTCCCGCGTGGTGTTCCTTCATGGACAAGATGGGAAACTTGACCATGTTCACAAGCCACAGTGGAGTCTGTCTGTACAAGGGTGACGCGCTTCCTTCTTTGTCCAGACAGTACTCCTGTGCCTCCAGGGTCCCCTGACACCAGATGGTCACGGGTGTTCCCCAGGTGACCACTGAGCTTGGCTCAGCCCACAGGATGGGTGTGAGGAGAGTCTCTGCAAGAAAACCAGAGTTGGGATCCAGGACATCACCCTTCAGACCACAGCTGTCAGCGCCCAGGCCCTTCCAGCTAGGGCAGCATCAGCCCACACCTGTTCTTCTCCGTGCCCATCCTCTCACCCTCAGCATGGAGCAAGGACCCAGGACAGCTAGGCCAGCGTCACTAACCTGCCAGCGCTGCAGTCCTGGTGCTTAGACTCAGCCCTGAAAGAGAGTTGCCTGTGAGAGGATTGTTCTTGAAGCCTGAGCAGGTCTCACCCTCTTGAGCCTCCTGAACTTCGGTGGTCTCCAGATACACCAGTGTCTCCCAGACTAGGCCACCCCTCCACCTCTTCAAATCTCACCCACGGAGAAGAAGGCGATGAACATCGGCGCCATGATGTCTTTCCCACTGGCTCCAGCTGCACAAAATGAAACCACAGTGCCTGGCAGAACTGTTCAACACCCTGGGTGTGGCCACTTCTCGGCCTGTGCTCTCTACCCTGAACTGTCACTTCAGAAAGAAATCTCTCCCTGGGGTGCTAGGCTCTTTCTTACCTCCTCTGGCTTGTGGCTAGTGGGGCGCTGGGTTTTCCGCGGACATCGCAGATAGTGACAGCGTCTCCTCCATCCGCATCCACTGACCGCTGACTGCCTCCTGTCTCCTCACCTCTCCCAGGACAGCAATTACTCGTGAGGGAAGCTTCGAGAAGGGAGGGCCTGGGCCTGTAGGAAGAGGCAGGACAGGCTTAGGAGTGTTTCCTCAGCAAGGTGGAATGTGGGCTGGTTTCTGTTTGTTTGTTTGTTTGTTTGGTTTGGTTGGTTGGTTGGTTGGTTTTTCAAGGTAGGGTCTCACTCTGGCCTAGGCTGACCTGGAATTCACTATGCAGTCTCAGGGTGGCCTCAAACTCAAGGCAATCCTCCTACCTCTACCTCCCAAGTGCTGGGATTAAAGGCGTGTGCCACCACGCCCGGCTCTTACCCAGGGTAAGTCTCTTCCATCATGTGTGTATTCTAGGGTTTCTCTCTCTCTCTGTGTACATACATGTGGGACATCATATTTCCAAACCTCCTTCTCCCTAACATAAGGAGGCAAAGCACTAACCATGTCAATACGATTCATTATATGCAGAATCCTCAGCAAACTCTTTCTCAAGCCACATTCCAGTTGATAACAGACCGCAAATGTGACCGTAGCCCCTCAAGAGCACATCACCTTGTGACATTTCCATGTAAGAATGTTCTGTGACGTTTTCACAGTGAAATTGCCTACAGGTACATTTCTCAGGAGACAGTCTAACATTAAGTAATGCTTTACTATATTATAAAATTGCATCCAACAATGTTTGCCAAGGATTACATACTATGAAGAAGCAAACATTGTTGAATGCAATTTTTTGGTTCCAGCTCACACACAAGTTTAAACATTTGTAGCTAGGATCCACATATGAGAGAGAACATGTGACGTTTGGCTTTCTGGGCTTGGGTTGGTATCTGTTGTAATGGTGCCTTTTTCATCTCTAATTTTATTAATTTGTCTTTTCTCTCTTTCTTCTGGTCAGATTTGCTAAGGGTTTATCAATCTTGCTTATCCTTTCAAAGAACCAACTCTTTGTTTCATTGATTCTTTGGATTTATTTTTTTGGTTTCTATTTCATTAATTTCTGCCCTAATATTTATTATTTCTTCCCATCTACTGATTTTTTGTTTGCCTTGTTCTTCTCTTTCCAAGGCCTTTAGGTGAAGCAATAAATTGTTTACTTGTGAACTCGGTAACTTCTTAATATAGGCACTTAAAGCTATAAATTTCCTTCTTAAGACTGCCTTCATTGTGTCTCAAAGGTTTTGGTATGTTGTGTTCTCATCATCATGTGATTCTATGAATTTATTGATTTCCTTTTTGATTTCTTCCATGACTCATTCATCATTCAATAGTGTACTGTTTAGCCTCCATGAATTTTGCATGCTCTGTAGTTTTTCTTGTTGCTCATTTGCAGTTTAATCCCATTGTGGTCAGATAGAGTACAAGGGATTATTTCAATTTTCCTGTATTTGTTAAGATTTGCTTTGTGTCCTAATATATGGTCTATTTTAGAGAATGTTCCATGTGCTGCTGAAAAAAATGTATATTCTGCAGCAGTTGGATAGAATGTTCTGTATATTTCTGTTAGGTTCATTTGTTCCATGGCATCATTTAATCCAGATGTCTCTCTGTTTATTTTTTGCTGGGATGACTTGTCAATAGGTGAGAGTGGGGTATGGAAGTCACTCACTACAATTATGTTCGGTGTTATCTGTGACCTTACATCTAATAGTGTTTGTTTGATGAAATTTGGAGCCCCATGTTAGGTGCATATGCATTTAGTGTTGTAATGTCCTCCTGCTGGAGTGTTCCTTTAATCAGTATAAAGTCACCTTCTTTATCTTTCCTCGCTAATGTTGAAGTCTATCCTGTCGGATATTAGGATAGCAACCCCTGCTTGTTTCCTAGGCCCAATGGTATTTTGCTTAAAATACCATTTTCCAACCTTTGACCCTAAGACAGTGTCTATCTTTTATTGAGAGATGAGTTTCCTAGAGGCAACAAATAGCAAGATCCTGCCTTTTAATCCAGTCTGCAAGCCTGTTTCTTTTGGTTGGGGAATTGAGGTCATTGATATTAAGAGTTATTATTGAAAGGTATGTATTTATTCTCCCCATTCTTCTTGTTTTGTAGTGCTTCATGTTTTGAATTACTTGCTTGTTTTAACTGTTATTTGAGTGTGGTTTATTTTTCCTATTTCCTCCTGTGTGTGTTTTGCTTTCTCTTCAGTGTGAAGGATTCCTTCAAGTATTTTCTGTAGAGCTGGTTTAGTTGTCATAAATTCCTTTAGCCTGTTTTTGTTGTGGAATGTCCTTATTTCTCCATCAATTTGGATAGATAGCTTTGCAGAATAAAGTAATCTTGGTTGATAGTTGTTATTTTTCAGAACTTGGAATACCTCATTCCAAGCCCTTCTCTTCTTGCTTTTAAAGTTTGTGTTGAGTAATCTGCTGTTGATCTGATGGGCTTGCCTTTGTAGGTGACTTGCTTTTTCTCTCTAACTGCTTTCAATATATTTTCTTTTGTTTGCATGTTTAGTAGTTTAATTATAACATGGCGAGGAGAGGTTCTTTCCAGGTTTTGTCTGTTTGGTGTTCTAAAAGCTTCCTGTGTCTGCATTAACATTTCTTTCCCAATTTGGAGGAAATTTTCTTCTATTATTTTGTTGAAAACACCTACAAAGCCTCTGGATTGAAATTCTTCTCCTTCTACTATACCCTGAATTCTTATATTTGACATTTTTTTTTTTTTCAAAATGTTCTTATTTATTTGCAAGCAGAGAGAGATAGAGAAAAGAGAGACAGACTGAGAGAATGGGCATGCCAGGGCCTCCAGCCACTGCAAAGGAACTCAAGATGCATGTGCCCCCTTGTGCATCTGGCTTACATGGGTCCTGGAGAGTAAAACTGGGATCCTTTGGCTTTGCAGGCAAATGCCTTAACTGCTAAGGTCATCTCTCCAGCCCCATGTTTGATCTTTTCATGGTATCCCAATATCTTGAAATTTCCATTCATACCTTCCTATTAGCTTGTCTTTCTCTTTGTTGGACTGTATTAGATCTGCTACCTGGTCTTCTAGTTTAGATAGTCTCTTCTTTCCTTCATCCATTCTACTGGTGAGACTTTCCACAGAGTTTTTTATTTGACTGACAGTGTTCTTCAGAGCTAGAATTTCAGCCTGGCTTTTTTCAGTATTTCTATTTCCTTACTCATATCTTGTAATGAGCTCCTTACATCAATAAACTGGTTTCCTGTGTTCTCTTGGAATTCCTTTGGGAGTTTGTTTTCTTCTTTAATTCCTTTGTTTTCTTCTTTGATTTATTTGAGTATAGATAAAATCATTTTTTGAAATCTTTGTCAGGCATTTCATCTAAAAAAGTCTCATTGGGGCCATTTCTGATGGATTTATAGTTTTTGGTGGGATTGTGTTGTCTTGATTCTTTGTGTTTCTTGTATTATAATGTTGTGATTTTTGCATCCTGAATTGATTTGATGCTTGGACTTTCTAATAATCTGTGGTGCTTTTAGATTTGGAAATCCAACTTTATGTATCTTCAGAGTAGGAGTTTAAGGTTCCAGGTGTAACTCTTGTACTTCAATCCAACCGCAGATGTAATCCTAGGTGTTGAGTTTGCCTGCTAAACAGGTATTCTAGTGGGCTGGGTGGAGCAATTTACTGGCAAATTCTAAACTTCAACTGAGCAATATACACATTCAATAAAAACCAGCACAGAGTATGCAAGTGTGGGGATTAGCATGAACAGAAAGCCTAATATAGCCAAAATCCCTAAGGGTGTGTCAGCGAGGAGGCGGAGACTTCTGTTCTGAAATGGCTTCCAGGTCAGCCTGGGTCTGAATCAGACCCTGCCCCCAATAATGACAGAAGCAAAAGACAAAGGTCCTGTAAATCTGAAAGCATCAAAAGCAAGAATAGTCAACCCCCAAATACAGCTTAATTGAGAATGGTAAATCCAACAATGAATATGTATCCCATAACCTGTCCTGACATGGAAAGAGATTAGCACTTCCAGGGCAGGCCTACGTACCTGCTTTTTTGTCAGTCGGCCTCATTACCTTTTTGGGGTGGCTTGCAATCTCACCAATACTGAGTGCCCACCTCGATCCCTCCGTGTTGTGCTGTGGAGCAGAGTTCTGACCAGCTGTGCTGGATGCCCTGCCACTTGGGGCTGAATGCGTTGTCTGGATGTTCTCGGTTCTGATGGTGGGGGATGTGAGAGTGCAGGAAGCTGGAGTTGTACTGGAACTGCTTGGCTGATCTCAAGTGTATCTCTTTCAGTGGTTCCTTAGTTCATCTCAGCTCTCTTTCCTTCAGGTTTCTTGACTTTGCAAGGAGGCTGATGAGGTTGGAAAATCTCTTGTTTGGTCTCTGCTTCTGCAGCTAGGCAGCAAGTGGCTGGCACTGGGCAGGTGTGTGCATGGTGTGGATTAGGGTGGCAAGCACCTCAGTGGGATTCTGGCCGTTTTCCTCCTTTCTGGTGGATTTTGGTCTCTCCTGTTTCTCTACTATGGCTAATAAAAAAGCCTATACATTTTCACTTTTCAGAAGAAGAGTGTATTTTTCTGTGGTTTTGCTTAAATCCCTTGCTAGGCTGGTTTGTCCTATGCCACTATCTTACCCAGAAGTCCCCTTTGACTTTTTTATTTCAAAGAAGGGACTCGCCATAGCCTAGGCCGACCTGGATTTCACTATGAAGTCTCAGGCTGGCATTGAACTCACAGCTCTCCTTCCTGGGGCTCCCCAGTGCTGGGATGAAAAGCACGCACCATCTCCCCTAACCCCACCTCCTTAAAATATTTTTATTATTTCATTTGTAAGCATAGAGAGGCAGAAAGAGTGTGGGCAAATCTGGGCCTATTGCCACTGCAAACAAACTCCAGACACATGTGCCATTTTGTGTACCTGCTTTACGTGGGTACTGGATAATCAAATAGAGGAACAGTCCAGGATGGCAGGCTTTAACTGCTGAGCCATCTTCTCAGCCCCTTCTTTTTTTTTATTATTTATTTATTTATTTATTTATTTTGGTTTTTTGAGGTAGGGTCTCACTCTAGCCCAGGCTGACCTGGAATTCACTATGTAGTCTCAGGGTGGCCTTGAACTCATGGTGATCCTCCTACCTCTGCCTCTTGAGTGCTGGGATTAAAGGCGTACGCCACCATGCCTGGCTTTAGTGGTTTTGTGAATTGAGATAGGGTCTGACTCTAGCCCATGGTGACCTGGAACTCACCCTGAGGTCCCAGGCTGGCTTTGCACTCATGGTGATCCTCTGACCTCTGCCTTCCGAGTGCTGGGATTAAATGCATGAGAAATCATCCTGTCAGCCATAGACTCTTAAGAAAAACTTATATATATTTTTTGTTTTTCCAGGTGGGGGTCTCACTCTAGCTCAGGCTGATCTGGAACTCACTATGTAGTCTCTGGGTGGCCTCGAGCCCATGGCGATCCTCCTACCTCTGCCTCCCAAGTGATGGGATTAGAGGCCTATGCCACCCACACCTGGCCTTAAAATTTATTTATTTATTTCAGAGAGAGATAGAGAGAGAGAGAGAGAGGGGGCAGATAGAGAGAATAGGGATTCCAGGGCCTCTAGACACTATAAACTAACTCTAGCCGTATGCATCATCTTGTGCATCTGACTTTACGTGCATACCGGGGAACTGAACCCACACCTTAGGCTTTACAAGCAATACCTTGACCACTGAACAATCTCTCCAGTCACCCTTTCCTTTCCTTTCCTTTCCTTTCCTTTCCTTTCCTTTCCTTTCCTTTCTTTCTCTTCTCTCTCCTCTCCTCTCTTCTCTCTCCTCTCCTCTCCTCTCTCTCTCTTCTTTCTTTCTTTCTTTCTTTCTTTCTTTTCTTTCTTTTTGTTTTTGTGAAGTAGGGTCTCATTCAAGCCCATGCTGACCAGGAACTCACTCTGTAGCTCCAGGCTGGCCTTGAACTCAGTCATCCTCCTCCCTCTGCCTTCTCAGTGCTGAGATTAAAGGCGTGCACCACTACACCTGCCTTATTTTTCTCTAATAAAAAAAATAGCTGCTTTCAGCACACTGGAGGCAGAAGTAGGAGGATCACTGTTACTTTAAGGCCATCCTAAGACTACAGAATGAATTCCAGGTCAGCCTGGGCTAGTGTGAGACCCTAACTCAAAAACCTGAAGATTATTATAACAATTCTTGCCTGGCATAGGGGCACACACCTTTAATTCCAGCACTCCTGAAGCAGAGGTAAGAGGGTTGCTGTGAGTTCAAGGCCAGCCTAAGACTAGTCAATTAAAGGTCAGCCTGGGGTAGAAGAAGACCCTACCTCAAAAAATACAAATACACACACACACACACACACACACACACACACACACACAGAGAGAGAGAGAGAGAGAGAGAGAGAGAAGAAGGAGGAGGAGGAATGGGTGCACCATGGCTTTATGCTATTGCAAATGAATTATAGACTTTGTTTATCTGGCTTTATGTGGGTACTGGCGAATTCAAGCCTGGCCCTTCAGGCTTTGTAAGCAAGCACCTTTATTACACCATTGAGCCATTCAGTAACTTTGTTTTGTTTTGTTTTGTTTTTTGGTTTTTTGAGGTAGGGTCCCACTCTGGCTCAGGCTGACCTGGAATTCACTATGTAGTCTCAGGGTGGCCTTGAACTCTCAGCGATCCTCCTACCTCTGCCTCCCAAGTGCTGGGATTAAAGGCGTGCGCCACCACACCCGGCTTACCATTCAGTAACTTTTAAAAAACTTTATTAAACATGAGCTTGGAAGGGTGGACACAGAGAGAGTTTTTTTGAGCCATTTAACTTTGTTTTGTTTTGTTTTGTTTTTGGTTTTTTGAAGTGACCTGGAATTCACTATGGTCTCAGGGTGGCCTTGAACTCTCAGCGATCCTCCTACCTCTGCCTCCCAAGTGCTGGGATTAAAGGCGTGCGCCACCACACCCGGCTTACCATTCAGTAACTTTTAAAAAACTTTATTAAACATTTATTTGAGAGAGAGAGAAGTGGAAGGGTGGACACAGAGAGAAAGAGAGAGAGTATAGGCACACATGTATAGGCACCCTGTCACTACAAACCCAGATGCATGTACCACTTTGTGCATCTGGCTTTATGTGGGAACTGGGAAATTGAACTTGGGCCATCAGGCCTTGCAAACAATCACCTTTAACCACTGAGGCATTTTAAATTTGGTTTATTATTTTGAGAGAGAGAGAGAAAGTGGGCAAGAGAGAGAGAGAGAGAGACCCCTCCTGTAACAGGCTGCATAGCTCTTTCCAGAACCATGGCAGACAGCCAATAGGGAGCAGGCTTCCAACTCAGCTTCAGCTTGATGTCTCAGTGTCTTGCAGGGCAATTCTGTGGTGTCTTCAATGATAGGGTCTGGCTGTACATGACCACTAGCAGCACAACCTAGGACTTCAGTCTTTGCAAGCAAGCAACGCTAACCACTGATCCACCTCTCCATCCTTCCGGTTTTAACATATATAACACATATAAAGATGAATGTCTTTAATTAAAGCACTCAGGAGGCTGAGGTAGGAGGATCGCTGTGAGATCCAGACATCCCTGGGCTGGGGTAGGACCCTACTTCAAAAAAACCAACAACAGGGCCTGGAGAGATGGCTTACTCGATGAGGCACTTGCCTGCAAAGCCTAATGACATGGGTGACCCAGGTTTGAGACACCAGTACCCACAAGAGGCTGGATGTATGGGGTGGAGCATGCATCTGGAGTTCCTTTGTAGCAGCTGGAGGCCCTGGCATATCCACACACACACACACACACACACACACACACACACTCTCTCTCTCTCTCTCTCTCTCTCTCCTTACAAATAAATAAAAATATTTTTAAAAACCAACAAGTTGCCAGGCGTGGTGGTGCACACCTTTAATCCCAGCACTCAGGAGGCAGAGGTATGAGGATCACCATGAGTTCAAGGCCAGCCTGAGACTACATAGTGAATTCCAGGTCAGCCTGGGCCAGAGTGAGACCCTACCTCAAAAAATCAAACAAACAACAACAACAACAACAAAACCCAAACCAACAACTAGGGCTGGAGAGATGGTTCAGTGGTTAAGGTGCTTGCCTGCTAAACCAAAGGACCAGCGTTCAATTCCCCAGTATCCATGTAAGGGCAGATGCACTGGATGTGGCACATGCATCTGGAGTTCGTTTGCAATGGGTAGAGGCTTGGTGTGGCCATTATCTTGCTGCTGGCAAAGGCCTCTAATCCCAGCACTCAGAAGACAAAAGCCAGGCGTGGTGGTGCAAGCGTATCCTCTCAGCATGTGGGAGATGGTGGAAGGTTGATGAGGAACTCAAGGCCACCTTCAGCTACCTAAGGAGCTCCAAGCTCATCTAGATTTGATCAGACCCTGTCTCAAAAAAAAAAAAAAAAAAAAGCGCCACACCAATATCTACTTTGCATGTGGTTTCCTTGAGGAAGGACACTAGCGTATTATCAGCACAAGGATAGATTTTAAGATGATGCACAGAAGCAATAATTTAAGGGCAGGGGAGATGGCTGTGATGGCAAAGGTGCTTGCTAGAAAAGGTTTTCAACAATGTTCTGTATGGCACTATGCAGGTCGGGCCCTAGCCAGACCGAATGCCAGAAAAAACCAGGAGGTGGCTTCTGTGGACATGGAGTCCTGCGCAGGCCTGGCGTGACAACAGCTACAGTCCCATGCTTGCGAGAAGTCTGCTGCGAGATGATCTGTCTGGAGACAGGCTGTCGTTGGTCACAAGAAGGGGACCACCCCATACAATGATTGGCCAGCCAAACCCTTTAAACCCCCTGTACTTCCTTGAATAAACGAGTTTGCAGCAGCTCGCCTTCTGCCTGCTTCCACCCAACTCCCGGAGTCTGTGTCGTGACTCTGCACCTCTCACCTCTCACCCCCTACTTGGCAGAGACCCTGCGGTCCCTCCTGGGCTGGCCCTAGGGGGGCCCCAACAATGTCCAATCCACCAGTCACTCACAGAAAGCTGGACAGACATTCGTTTGGAGCAAAGAACCTGGCTTATGAACACACACACAAATTTCTTTTTTACTATTTGTTGACAACCTCAGGATCTCACTGTAGCCCATGCTGACCTTGAACTCACTCTATAGCCCAGACTGTCAGAATGCATGGCAGTCCTTTTACCTCACCCTTCCCAGCGCTGGAATGAAAGGTGTGCCCCATTCTACCTGTTAACTGTGGTTATTTGTCTATTTATTTATCTATTATTTTAGAGAGAAAGTGGCAGATTGAGAGAAAGAATGTTGCAACAGGGCCTCCTGCATTGCACATAAACTGCAGACACATTCGCCACCTTCTTTTTTAAAAAAGTTTTTTTTTAAGATTTTATTTTTGGGCTGGAGAGATGGCTTAGCAGTTAAACGCTTGCCTATGAAGCCTAAGAACCCCAGTTCGAGGCTCGATTCTCCAGGACCCACGTAAGCCAGATGCACAAGGGGTACATGCATCTGGAGTTCGTTTGCAGTGGCTGGAGGCCCTGGCGCACCCATTTTCTCTCTCTCTCTCTCTCTACCTGCCTATTTCTGTATCTCTCTTTCTCAAATAAATAAATAAATAAATAATATATATATATATCAGATTTTATTTTTATTTATTTATTAGAGACACAGAGAGAAAGAGAGAGAGTAGAGAATGGACATGCCAGGGCCTCCAGTCACTCCAAATGAACTCCAGATGCATGTGCCACCATGTGCATCTGGTTTACGGGGACCTGGAGAATTGAACCTGGGTCCTGCAGCTTTACAGGCATGCGCCTTAACCACTAAGCCATCTCTCCAGCCCACATTCGTCACCTTCTGCATCTGGCTTTACATGGGCCCTGGGGAATTGAACCCGGGTTTAGGGTTTGCAGGCAAGAAATTTAACTGCTGAGGCAGCTCTCCAGCACTCTGTCTTTTATTTTCCTTTTTTGTTTTTTAGAAGTAAGCTATCACTCAAGCCCAGGCTGACCTGGAACTTACTCTGTAGTTCTGGGCTGGCCTTGAACTCAGTGATCCTCCTACCTCTCTGCTTCTGGACTGCTGGGATCACAGGCACACACCACTACATCTGGCTGCTCTTTCTCTAATAAAAAAAATCATTTTTGCCAGTTATGGTTGCTCACCCCTCTAATCCCAGTACTCCAGAGGCAGAGGTAGGGGTATTGCAGTTCGAGGCCAACCTGGCAGTGCATAACCAATTACTGATCACTCCAGGCTAGAGCAAGATCCTACTTCATAAAACCAAGTAATGGAGCTGGACAGATGGGTTAGCAGTTAAGGTGCTTGCCTGCAAAGCCCAAGGACCAAGGTTTGATCCCCAAGAACCCACATAAGCCAGATATACAAGGTGGTCCATGCATCTGGAGTTCATTTGCAGTGACTGGAAGCCCGGGCACACCCAGTCTTCTCTTTCTCTTTATCTGCATCTGCCTGTCTCTCTTCCTCTAGCTCTATCAAATAAATAAATAAATATTTTTAAAAAGACAAAATTGGGCTAGATGTGGTGGCCCACGCCTTTAATCCCATCACTAGGGAGGCAGAGTTAGGAGGATTGCTGTGAGTTCGAGGCCACCCTGAGAATACACCATAGTGAATTCCAGTTTGGCCTGAGCTAGAGTGATACCCTACCTCAAAAAAAAAAAAAAAAAAAAAAAGAGAGAGAGAGAGAGAGAAAGACAAAGTTGGGCTGGGGGAATGGCTTAGCAGTTAAGGTGTTTGTCTGTGGAGCCTAAGACCCCTGTTCAATTCCCCAGGACCCACATAAGCCAGATGCACAAGGGGGCACATGCATCTGGAGTTCGTTTGCAGTGGCTGGAGGCCCTGGTGCGCCCATTCTCTCTTTCTATCTGCCTCTTCCTCTCTCTTTCTCTCAAATAAATAAAAAATAAATACAATATTTTTAAAAGACAAAGTTAAAGGGATCCAGGCATATTGGTGCATCTCTTTAATCCCAGGAAGCTGAGGTAGGAGGGTCACTGCTAGTTTGAAGTCACCCTGGGCTACAAAGTGAGGTACAGGTCAGCCTGAGCTTCAAAAAAATAAGGTCAGCCGGGCGTGGTGGCGCACGCCTTTAATCCCAGCACTCGGAAGGCAGAGGTAGGAGGATCGCCGAGAGTTCGAGGCCACCCTGAGACTACATAGTTAATTCCAGGTCAGCCTGGACCAGAGTGAGACCCTACCTCGCAAAACAAAAAAAAAAAAAAAAAAAAAAAAAAAAAAAAAAAAAAAAAAAATAAGGTCAAAGGAAAAGAGGCAAGATGTGGGCTGGACAGATGGCTTAGTGATTAAGGCATGTCCACACTGCCACACACACACTCTCTCTCCTTGCAAATACATAAAATATTTTTTTAAGTTGCACTAATAATAACAAACACAATGCTACCCTTCTATCACTTTTTCTTGTTTTTCACCACTTGGATGTAGGTTTTCTCACCCCTGTAAACACCTGAGGTCTCAGCAAGACTAAGTTGGTCCCTGGGAAATTCCAGAAGCAAGCTCTCCTGGCTTCTCCCAAGAACGCTGGTGTGTTATTGCCCTCTAGTGACCAGAGAGGATCACAACAGCTTTGTGGATGCAAAAGCTGAGTTCTGGACAGCTAAGTGGATCTTCTGTCTGACCCTGCTGACGTCAAAGCAGCAGCAGGAAAATCCTCAACTTCTTCTTGTCTTTTCAATTTTTTTTTTTTTTTGGTTTTTCGACGTGAGGTTTCACTATAGCCCAGGCTGACCTGGAATTCACTCTGTAATCTCAGGGGGGCCTCGAACTCATGGCAATCCTCCTACCTCTTCCCCCTGAGTGCTGGGATTAAAGGCGTGTGCCACCACGCCCAGCGTCTTTTTAATTTTTAAATTATTTATTTATTTATTTATTCATTTATTTATTTGATAGATAAAGAGGCGGGGAAGGGCCCACTGTGGCATCCAGCCACTGCATACAAACTCCAAATGCATGTACCACTTTGTGTATTTTATGTGGGTTCTGGGGAATTGAACCTGGATCCTTTGGCTTTGCAGGCATCTGCCCTAAGTGCTAAGCCATCTTTCCAGCTCCTTCTTATCTTTAAAAAATATTTTATTTAATTTATTTCTGAAAAAGAGAAAGAGGCAGAGAAAGAGAGAGAGATAATGGGTGCAACGGGGCCTTCAGCCACTGGAAATGAACGCCAGGTGCATGCACCACCTTGTGCAACTGGCTTATGTAGGTCCTGGGGAATTGAACCTAGGTCCTTTGGCTTTGCAAGCATAATGGCAGGTGCATCTGGAGTTTTCAGCAGCAAGAGATTCCAGTGTGCCCATTCTCCCTCCCTCCCTCTCTCTCTTTTTCAAAAAAAAATACAAACATTTTAAAAACATTTTACTTAGAACTTTCATAAATACAAACAATATACAGTAATCACAATCCCCTCCACCACCCTCCCTTTTCTCCCTCTCTAATCCCCCCTCCGCTGAATCCCTTCTTTCCAACTAGTCTCTCTTCTATTTTGATATCATCATTTTTTTTTCTTCTTACTATGTAGGCCTTGTGTACATAGCTTGAGCCACTGAGAGGTCATGAATATCAAGGTCACCTTGTGTCTGGGAGACAGCTTACGTGGGATCTGAAGAATCAAACTTGGGCCCTTAGACTTCACAGGCAAGTGCCTTAACTGCTAAGCCATCTCTCCAGCCCACCGGTTGCATTTTCTTTTTTAAAAAAGAATGTAGCCAACCTTCTAAGATTCTTTATTTTGTTTTATTTTATTTATTTAATTTATTTATTTTTTTAAATTTTTTATTTTTTGATTTTTCCAGGTAGGGTTTCACTCTTGCCCAGGCTGACCTGGAATTAACTATGTAGTCTCAGGATGGCCTTGAACTCACAGCGATCCTCCTACCTCTGCCTCCTGAGTGCTGGGGTTAAAGGTGTGCGCCACCATGCCCGGCTTCTTTTATTTTTATTTATTTATTTATTAGAGACAGAAAGAAGGAGAGAAAGAGTGAGGATGGGTGCACCAGGGCCTCTAGCCACTGCAAACGAACTCCAGATGCATACACCACCATGTGCATCTGGCTTACATGGGACCTGAAGAATCGAACAGTTGTCTTTAAGCTTCGCAGGCATGTGCTTTAACCGCTAAGCCATCTCTCCAGCCCTCACCGGTTGCATTTTTAATGAACTTTAAATAAAGCTTCATCTGTCAGGCATAGTGGCACAAACTTTTAATCCCTGCACTTGGCAGGCAGAGATAGGAGGACTGCCATGAGTTCACAGCCAGACTCGGAATATATAATGAATTCCAGGTCAGCCTGGGTGGCATAAGACCTTACCTCAAAAAGCAAAAATTAAATTAAATTTAAAAGCCAGGCAAGGTGGTGCATCCTTTAATTTCAGCACTGTGGAAGCACAGGTAGGAGGATCACTGTTAATTCGAGGCCAGCCTGTGACTACATAGTGAAATTAGCTTCAATCTAGGCTAAAGAAAGACCTTATCTTGGAAAACAAAATTAAAAAAAATAAAAACTAGCCAGGCATGGCGGTGCACGCCTTTAATCCCAGCACTCAGGAAGCAGAGGTCGGAGGATTGCCAAGAGTTAGAGGCCACCCTGATACTACATAGTGAATTCCAGGTCAGCCTGGACTAAAGTGAGACCCTACCGAAAAAAAAAAAGAATAAATAAAAAATAAAAATTCAAGAATAAGTAAATAAATAAATAAATAAAAAGTCCTCCAAGAGAATACGCTAATGGAAACAAGTGCATGAAAGGATGCTTCGCAGGGCTGGGAAGATGGATCAGAAATTTTAGGCACTTGCTTGCAAAGCCTGGTGGCCTGGTCGTTTGAATGTCCCCCATAGACTTAGGTGTTGTTTAAGTCTGTTTACTAATTTATTTGTAAGCAGA
This sequence comes from Orientallactaga sibirica, assembly GCA_036365145.1. Taxonomy (NCBI): domain Eukaryota; kingdom Metazoa; phylum Chordata; class Mammalia; order Rodentia; family Dipodidae; genus Orientallactaga; species Orientallactaga sibirica. Next base: position 11,419 of record JAEOAD010000616.1, on the reverse strand, counting down.
GAAAGATGGAGAGAAGAAACACAGACAGAGAGAATGGGCATGCCAGGACCTCCACCAGCTGCAAACAAACAAATGCATTAGCAACTTTGGGCATCTGGCTTTCTGTGGGTATTGGGGTTCAAACCCTGCTCATGGGTACACCTTCACCACTGGCCCATCTCCCCAGCCCTTAGGGTTTTGGTTTTGTTTTTTTTTTTTTTTTTTTTTTTTTTTTTGGTTTTTCAAGGTAGGGTTTCACTCTATCTCCAGGCTGACCTGGAATTCACTCTGTATTCTCAGAGTGGCCTTGAACTCACTGCGCTCCTCCTACCTCTGCCTCCTGAGTGCTGGGATTAAAGGTGTGCAGCACCACGCCTGGCCCTCAGGTGTTTTATTAAACCTTGTACCTGGATTTTCAGCTATCTGGCTGACAGAGGTGTCACTGGGGGAGGATTCTAGGGTCTTCACTCTCGGTGCTGATGTAGGATTTCAGTGAAAGAAGGAAGGAAGGAAAAAGGAAAAGAAAGAAGGGAGGAGGGAGGGAGGGAGGGAGAAAGGGAAGGAGGAAAGAAAGGAAGAAAGAAGAAAGGAAGGAAGAAAGGAAGAAAGAAAGGGAAGAAAGAAAGAGAAAGAATAAAGAGAGAGAGGGAGAGGGAGGAAGGAAGGAGGGAGGGAGGGAAGAATGAGAGAAAGAAAGAAAGAAAGAAAGAAAGAAAGAAAAGAAAGGAAGGAAGGAAGGAAGGAAGGAAGGAAGGAAGAGAAGGAAGAGAAGAAGAGAAAAGAAAAGAAAAGAAAAGAAAAGAAAAGAAAAGAAAAGAAAAGAAAAAGAAAAGAAATCTGGGCATGGTGGCACATACCTTTAATCCCAGAGGCAGAGGTAGGAGGATTACCGTGAGTTCAAGGCCACCCTGAGACTACATAGTGAATTCCAGGTCAGCCTGGGCTACAGTGAGACCCTACCTTGAAAAACCAAAATAAATAACTAAATAATACAATACAATATGGAACCCTTTATAGAAGGGCAAAGGGCAGAAGATTGAGGCAGAACCATCTAGGATTGGAAGCCAACCAGTACTACATGTGGAGCAACTAAAAGTTTTTAAAAGCCAGGCCTTGTGAACTTCGGAACCCCAACACACACCGGTACTGGAGGCAAATGGATGCATCCCTGTTTCATAGGCATCTCAAGGCCAGTCCAATAAACATTCAACCCTGTCTGCAAACACACACAGCAGTGCTGGGGACTTGGTTCAGCACGTGAAGGAGCTTGCTTACAAAGACTGGAGACTTGGATTCGATTTCTAAGATGTCCATATACGCCCCACCCAAAACATGGTGCAGGCCAGTACAAGAAGCCTGGGTGCCCATAAACACACACGTACACATGCATGCACGCACGTATGTAAGTAATAAGAAATTTTCAAAATTATACAAAGACTTCCCTGATCCCAAATCAGTTCTTATTCAGAAGGTAGTGAGACTGGAGGAGATAAACTGCCCCTCGCACTTCAGCCAAGCACAGCTGAGGAATTGGGGAGACAAGAGTGCTGCTTCCATGCTGTTCCTGATAATCAGTGCCAGGGTGTGGGAGACAGACCCTGAGGACACTCAACACCCACCAAAGCAGAGATCCAGAGGTTCCTAAGAGTTCATCTCTGAAGTAGACTTAAAACTCACCCACCATGGCCCACTCAGGAATCCCAGGCAGCCCAGGAAGCAGAGGAGCCTGTGTGTGGGGGCCAGCACTCAGCCCTGCACTCCAGCCCACACTGCGCAGACAGACCTCCAACCTCAGGCTGTCCACTAGGGTGCCCGGGCTGAGCCACCACACCCAGAACCTTGCGCAGTTTGGAAGCAGTACTTGATCAATCAAAGCGGGCTTGGTGGCTCTCAGCCGCCTGGAGTCCTAACTGCAGAGGCAGGAAAATCAACAAGTCTAGTCTCTACCCAGTGAGCACCAGGTTCAGCATACATTCCAGACCCTGTCTCAGAAAATCCCACAACTGTAAAACACAGGAGAAGAAGAGTAAAATGAGAAGACAGTGACACAAGCTGTTAGCAGTCTCTCTGTGGGGGGTCTATAAACACAGTACCCAGAAACCATAGGTTTTTATAAGAAAATTTCAGTGCCAGGGGTAGAATACCTCCCAGCCAGTTGTTGGTCAAAGAGAAGCCTGATGCTCCCAGAACTAACGGGCTATGGCAAGGCTCTTAGTTGCCCACCTGAACCAGATGGCGAGTCCCTACTGCGGAAGACTCCACACGCTCGGGCTTCAGAACAGTGAGAGATGAAGCTGGCGGTGAGCTGGAAGCGGAACTCCCGAGCGGCTGGACAGGACTATGCAACCTGGCGTGTACAAAAGTCATCCAGGGTTTTCCAGCAGAAGGGAGCTGGACAAGTTGCAGCAGCCTCATAACTTTCTGGGTGAGCTGGGCCTGAGGAGCCTGTGTGGAGGGCGGGTCTTTGAGGAGATCCAGCCTGTGGCTGAAGCGTTGGAGATCACAGCTGGGTCACAGAGGGTTCTGGACCTTGTCCAGGTTGGCTCCTCCCTTGCTACACCCAGTGAACAGTGGAGTGTGGGGGCGAAATGGGATTGTGGGGCTGGAGAGATGGCTTAGCAGTTAAGCGCTTGCCTGTGAAGCCCAAGGACACTGGTTCGAGGCTCGATTCCCCAGGACCCACATAAGCCAGATGCATAAGGCAGCACACACATCTGGAGTTCGTTTGCAGTGGCTGGGATCCCTGGCGTGCCCATTCTCTCTCTATCTGCCTCTTTCTTTCTCTCTCTGTCTGTCTGTTGCTCTCAAATAAGTAAACGAAATGGGATTGTGCAAGGAGAAGGAGTAGAACACATAGAAGACATCTCTCCAGCCCAAATAAAATATTTTTAAAAAAAGTAAAGGGCTGGGGGTGGAGACCTGGCTTACTGGTTGACTCACTTGCCTGTGAAGCCTAAGGACCAGGGTTCAATTCTCCAGTAGCCACATAAGCCAGATGTGCAAAGTGGCACACATGTCTGGAGTTAGTCTGCAGAGCCTAGAGGCGCTGGCATTCCAATTATTTCTCTATCTACCTCTCTCTAACAAACAAACAAATAAATAAATAAATATTTTTAAAAAGTAAAAGGCTGGGGGCTGGAGAAATGGCTTAGTGCTTAAAGCATTTGCCTGTGAAGCCCAAAGACGCAGGTTCAATTCCCAGGACCCATGTAAGCCAGATACAAAGGGGAACATGCATCTGGAGTGCGTTTGCAGTGGCTACAAGTCCTGGAGTGCCCATTCTCCCTCTGTCTCTCTCCCTCTGACTCTCTCTGCTTGCAAATAAATGAATAATTTTTTTGTTTTTTCAAGGTAGGGTCTCACTGCCTGTGAAGTAGTCTCAGGGTGGCCTCGAACTCACGGTGATCCTCGTACCTCTGCCTCCCAAGTGCTGGGATTAAAGGCGTGTGCCACCATGCCCAGCTTGAATAAATTTTTTTTTTTAAAGTAAAAGGCTGGAGAGATGATTTAGCAATTAAGGCACTTGGCTGTGAAGCCTAAGAACCCAGGGAAGCCAGATTCCCCAGGACCCACGTGAGCCAGATGCACATGGTAGTGCATGCAGCTGGAGTTTATTTGCAGAAGCTGAAGTGGTGCATGTGTCTGGAATTCATTCCATGCAGTGGCTAGAGGCCCTGGTGTGCCCATTCTCTCTCTCCACCTGCCTCTTTCTCTTTCTCTCTCTCTGTCTCAAATAAACAAATAAATGAAATATTAAAAATAAAAATAAGTCTGGGTGTGATGCACACACATTTAATCTCAGCACTCGGGAGGCAGAGGTAGGAAGATCGCCGTAAGTTCAAGGCCAGCTTAAGACTACATGGTGAATTCCAGGTTAGCCAGGGCTAGCGCAAGCCACTGCCTTGAAAGAACTAAATATGAACAAATAAATAAATAAATATAAAATGAAATAAAAATAAAACAAGGAAGTTGGGTGGAGAGATGGTTTAGTGATTAAGACGCTTACCTGTGAAGCCTCAGGATCCAGGTTCAATCCCCCAATAGCCATGTAAGCCAGACACACAAGGTGGCACATGCATCTGGAGTTCATTTACGGTGATTAGAGGACCTGGCACTCCCATTATCTCTCTCTCTCTAATAAATAAAATAAAATATTTTCTTTTTTAAATTTTTATTCATTTATTTGCAAGCAGAGACAGAGAGATAGAAGAGAGGCCGACAGAGAGAAAATGGGCACACCAGGGCCTCCAGCCACTGCAAATGATCTCCTGACGCATGTGCCCCTTATGCATTTGATTGACATGGGTCCTGGAGAATCGAACCGGGATCCTTTGGCTTCACAGTCAAATGCCTTAACTGCTAATCCATTTCTCCAGCCCCCAAATGAAATATTTTCTAAAAAACGTAAGTATGATGAAAGATGCTTGCAATCCCAGCACTTGGGAGGTAGGGGCAGGAAGATCAGAAGTTCAAGGTCATCCTCAGCTACACAGTGAGTTGGAAGGCAGCCTGGGCTACATGAGAGCCTGTGTCAAGAAACAAAAATAAATAGACACATTTAAGTGCTCTGGGTGACACAGGTGCCACACTTAGGGCCTCTAGTCTGCTAGCCTGGTGTCCCCATCCATTCCGTCCCATGATCACACTCTGGAGGTCTGCAGGCCACAGAGGCACTGGTCACAATGAATGGCTGATACAGCCCAGCCTGAGAGAGGGCTTCCTGGTGACTGTCCATGCGGCCATGGGAAATAACAGCTCCCCTGGGCCAGGACCCTGCCTGCCTGGGCCCTGACGACTCCTCAGTGCCCCTGGAATGTTCTTGAGGGCGTGTGCCTGCTTTTCCTAACATGCACCACTCCCAAAGGGTTTCTTTCTCTCGGAGGGTCCCTGCAGCCTTCGTTCATTCACACGCACAGCCAGTCTCCCAAACCTTCTGCATGCCAAGCCCTACTTGGAAGCAATTCACAGGAGAAATAGCCAGGGACCTGGACGTTCACAGAGGCCCAGAGTGGGGGGGCAATGACAGGGAACACAGGAAGGTCACAGGGGCAGGAAGGGCAGCTGGCTCTTTACAAACAGCTGAAGTGCGATCTTGTAGTGAAGCACAAGTGTCTGGGGTGACCAGTCTGCAACATGTCACACTTGCTCCTGGAGTACCTCAGCCAACGCAGCGTAGAGGCCTCCCCTGTGCCAGCCCTGGGCTAGGGCTCAACTTGACATATGTCAACATGACTCCCCCCGAATGTTATTCCAATCTCACCATAATGAACTCAGTGCTTCCCACCTGGGGTGGATTTTGCCTCCCAGAGGTCACCTAACAATGCCTAAAGACGGTTCTGACTCTTACAACCTGGGAAGGGAGGGGTGCTATTGAATTCCAGCAATTAGCAAAGTGGTGCATGTGTCTGGATTCACTTGCAATGATTAGAGGCCATGGTGTGTGCCCATTTTTTTCTCTCTCTCTATCTACATCTTTCTCTCAAATAAATAAAATATTTAAAAAATAAACCCAGTCAGTAAAAGTAGTGATGCTGTTAAATCAGCTACAAGATCTGGGGTGTGACTCGGTGGCATTCACTTGCTTAGACAGACTAGGCCTTGAATCCTGTCCCCAGCAGCACAAAAAAATCCCAACATCTTATTACACCCAGGACAACAAAGAAATGAGTACAAGCTGGAAGTGGTGGTTCATCTCTGTAATTACAGCACTCACAGGGCTGCGACAGAAGGATGGCAAGTTCAAGGCCTTACTGTGGAGTATTAGGGAGTTTGGACCAGCCTGGACAACCTGATGGGGCATTGTTACAACTGAAAAAAAAAAAAAAAAAAAAGAATAAGGGGCTGGAGAGAGCGCTCAGTGGTTAAAGATGATTGCGTGCAAAGCTGGCCAGACCAATTCCCATTCCTTAGCATCCATGTAAAGATGGATGCAAACAGTGGTGCATATGTCTGGTATCTTGGCAGTAGCGAGAAATTCTGGTGTGCCCAAACATGTACACACACCCAAATAAAAAAATACAAAAAAGCAGGGTGTGGTGGTGCATGCTTTAATACCAACACTACAGAGACAGAGGTAGGAGGATCGTGGTGAGTTTGAGGCCAGCCTTGAACAACAGCCTGAGCTAACTGAGCCTCTGCCTCAAACATAAATAAAATAAAATAAAATAAAATAAAATAAAATAAAATAAAATAAAATAAAATAAAATAAAATAAAAAAAAAGAGACAGCAATGGTAGCACAGCAGTAGAGCTCCTGCCTAGAATCCACAGCGAGGGGTGGGGGCGTGGCTCAGAGGTGATCACTTGTCTAGAATACACAGCGAGGGCTGGGGGTGTGGCTCAGAGGTAGAGCACTTGTCTAGAATCCAGTGAGGAGTTGGGGGTGTGGCTCACCTGAGAGTATATAGCGAATTCCAGATCAGCCTTATCCGCAGAGCCATCTCTCCATGTGTGTGGTTTTGATGAGTTGATCTTGCCAGCCTTGCCCATAGATTCACACATGTTTTCTTGGCGGCCTGTAAACCAGTTCTCCATCCGTAGCCACTAGGGGGCAGAAACCACCGTGCTTTCAAGCTTGGTGTCAGACTGATCTGGTTTGAAATTCCAGCATTTGCATTCCCAACAAAAACCCAGAGATAAACTTTGGATAAAATAGAGAAGGTACCTAAAGTCATTGGAAAGTGGGAAAAACCAGGCGGAAATGTCAAAGAACTTGACATTCAGGAGACAGAAAGCGGTTGGATGAGTTTCTCGGGTGGGTGAAGCTGTTAGGATGAGACAAAGAGCTGCTGGAGCCTCCCCGGAGCAGCTGCTGGTGAGATACGGCCTCAGCCCTATCGTTATCATTTATTATATTATATTATATTATATTATATTATATTATTTTATATTATATTTTATTTTATTATTATTATTTTATTTATTTTATTTTTTATTTTATTTTATTTTTTTTTTCGGTAGGGTCTCCTTCTAGTCCAGGCTGACCCGGAATTCACTATGTAATGACAGACTGGCCTGGAACTCATCGCGATCTTCCTACTTGTGCCTCTGAGTGCTGGGATTATAGATAGACCTTCACCAGCATGCCTGGCTCCATTTACCTGATTTTGCCTCTTGCCCTGATGCCTAGCTCCACCCCCTTGCTCTTTGATTTGGCCTCGCTCCCTTCCCGACATGGCCCATCCCTCCGTTTTAGCCCCACCCCTCTCGGATTTCCCTGGGTCCTAGCACTGGGCTCCCCTGGAGTGCAGACAGTGTCAGGGACCAGTGGGCAGAGATAGCAGAACTGACAGTGCTGTGGACAGGAACCAAGAGAGAGAATGCTGAAGGGGCCGAGACAGGACAGGAGTGCGGGCCTGAGGGTCAGTGTGGGGCCAGCAGCCAAAAAGCACTAGGTGGTGGGGATCTGGTAAATTTGCAATCCAAGGCCAGGATGTCAGGGCTGGGGTACTCAGATGGTCCCCCCAGGAAGGCCTCACCTGGCACTGGTCACAGTGTTCTCATCACAATGGCAATTCTCACATTCAGGGCACCGCTGGGGACAGGAAGAGCCTGGCTTAGACAGAAGAGACAGCTAGGGGGTCCCCTCCCTTTCTGACTCCCCAGCCTTAGCTCAGCCTCTGCTCTGCAGTCTGTCTTCACCATCCTGGTTCCCTAGCCCAGGGCGACCCCAAGTGGCCCAGTCACTGCAGGCAGGACCTGAGAGTGCTTGTCTGCTCTGCTAAGAGGGTCAGGACCCCAGACTCTCACAGACTCTGGTTGCTGACCCCACATCATACACGCAGACCTCTCTGGCCTGGATCATGGCTCTCCTCCCATCCCCAACTTGTGGCTGCCAGCGTGACCAGGGAAGTGTACTCCCACTGTCTTACTCAGCGTCCGGAGAACCCCAGGTTCCGGGACAACTTGTTGGAAGGATATGGGCAGGAGAAACCAAACAGATGCCCCTGGGGAGAGAGAATGGTGCACCAAGGCTTCCAGCTACTGCAAACGAACCCCAAATGTATGTGTCCCCTTGGGCATCTGGCTTATATGGGTGCTGGGAATCAAACCTGGGTCCTTGGGCTTTGGAGGTGAGAGCTTTAGCCACTAAGCCATCTCTCCAGTCCAGTATAAAAGACTTTTAAAAACATTTCAAGCCGGGTGTAATGGTGCACGCCTTTAATACCAGCACTTACGAGGTGGAGGTGGGAGGATCACCGTGAGTTCGAGGCCATCCTGAGACTACAGAGTGAATTCCAGGTCAGCCTGAGCTAGAGTGAGACCCTACCTCGACCAAGAAAAAAAAATCAAGTTGAGCTGACTTGAGGAAGTGATGGAAACTTGAGGAGACAGGAAATTGTCTTGCGCTCAAGGACGATAGGAAGCCGGGTTCCTTGGGCTACTCGAGAGTTTTGTCAGAGGTCCGCTTGCACTCTGTCAAGGTAGACGAGAGTCACCGCTTAGTGCCGCTGTGCTCGGGTGAAAAGAAAACGCAGCGGCTCACTTCCTAACAATACTCAATTTTAAATGGATAAACTCTGACATCAATAGTTCTCTAGAGGGCTAGAAAGATGGTTCACCAGTTAAAGGTCCTTGCTTGCAAAGCCTGCCAGTCTTGGTTCAATTCCCCAGTACCCAGGTAAGGCCAGATGCAAAAGTGGCACATTTCTGTGGCCATGATGCATACATGTGCACGTGCGCTCGTGCACGCGTGTGCACACACACACACACACACACACACACAGTAAAACAATAATATTGGGCTGGAGAGATGGCTTAGCAGTTAAGTGCGTGCCTGTGAAGCCTAAGAACCCCGGTTTAAGGCTCGATTCCCCACGACCCACGTAAGCCAGATGCACGAGGTGGTGCATGTGTCTGGAGTTCATTTGAAGTGGCTAGAGGCCCTGGCATGCCCAATCTCTCTCCATCTATGTGCCTCTTTCCCTCTATGTCACTCTCAAATAAATGAACAAAAAAATTAAAATAATAATAATAATAATATTTGTGAAGAGCTGGAGAGATGGCTTGTCTTAGCAGTTAAAGTGCTTGGCTGTAAAGCCTAAGGACCCATGTTCAACTCTCCAGAGCCCACGTAAGCCAGATGCACAAAGTGACACAAGCACACAAGGTCGCATATCATACAAGGTAGCACATGCATCTGGAGCTCAATTGTAGTGAGGGGCCCATTCTCTCTCTCTCTCTTTCTGCCTCTTTCTCTCTCTCAAATAAATAAATAAATAAATAAATAAAATATTTTTTAAAAAGGGGCCAGTTGCCGGGCGTGGTGGTGCACACCTTTAATCCAAGCACTCGGGAGACAGAGGTAGGAGGATTGTGGAGAGTTCAAGGCCACCCTGAGAGTACATAGTGAATTCCAGGTCAGCCTGAGTGAGACCCTACCTCGAGAAACAAAAACAAACAAAAAAAAAAGGTGGGGGGCAGTCTCCTGGGCTTGCTTTTGCCACCTGTAACTGTTGAGCCATTTTCCCAGGCTGTTTTTTCCTGTTTTTTTTTTAAAATTATTTATTTAGTCACAAGCAGAAAGAGAATATGGGCACACCAGAGCCCCTGCCACTGCAAATGAACTCCAGATGCATGTGTTACTTTGTGCATCTGGCTTTACATGAGTACCAGAGAATCAAACCTGGGCCTTCAGGCTTTGCAAGCGAGTGCGTTTAATCATCCCCCAGTTTTGCTTTTTATGAGGGGATATGTATGTATTATGTATGTACATATGTACAAGGATTCATAAATTTAATTAGTTTTAAGCTTTTTTAGTCAAAAATCAAAATGGTTTTCATGGGGCTGGAGAGATGGCGTAGTGGTTAAGGTGCCTGCCTGCAAAGCTGAAGAGTTCCTGTTTCAATCCTCCAGATCCCACATAGAGCCAGACACCACAGTGACACAAGCATGCAATGCCATGCATGCCCACAAGTCTGGAATTCGTTCACAGTGGCTGAAGTGCCCTGGTGCATCCATTCTCTCTCTGTGTCTCTCAAAAAAAAAAAAATAGTTTTCATGTAGCATGTTTCATAGACAGAATCACATTGTATTATTTGGAACCTTTTCTTATAGGAGTTTGTTATTAAGAGTTTAAAATGCATGTAACTACAGTAGTATCTGCAGGTACATATGGCAATAAAGAGAAAAGGAAGCCAGACATTATCATACACACCTGTAATCCCAGCACTTGCTATAATCCCAGTGCTGAAGAAGATGCCGTAAAAGCCTGAGCTACCTTACATAGGAAGACCTTGTCTCAAAAAAAGGAGGAGGATGGAGAGAGATAAGAGACACAGAGAGGGCTGGGGGAATTGCTTAGTGGTTAAGGCGTTTGCCTACAAAGCCTAAGGTCCCCGGTTCGATTCCCCAGGACCCACAGAAGCCAGATGCACAAGGGGCCACATGCGTCTAGAGTTCGTTTGCAGTAGCTGGAGGACCTGACATGCCCATTCTCTCTTTCTCTCTGCCTTTTCCTCTCTCAAATAAATAAATAAATAAAAATTTTTTTAAAAAAGAAAAGCTTAAAGAGAGACAGAGAAGAAATCTGAAAACAAAAAAAAAGTTATTAACAAAGTTGAATACATGAAGCATTAAACTGTCATGTCAAAGTGTAAAAGTAGGGCTGGAAAGAGGGCTTAGTGGTTAAGGCATTTGCCTGCAAAGCCAAAGGATCCTGGTTCAATTCTCCAGGACCCACGTAAGCCAGATGCACAAGGGGGCGCATGCATCTGGATTTCGTTTGAAGTGGCCCTGGAGCACCCATTCCCTCTCTTTCTGTTTCTCTCTCTGCCTCTTTCTCTCTCTTAAATAAATAAATAAACAAACTTTCTCTCTAAATAAATAAATAAATAAACAAATAAATTTTTGAAAAAAGTGCAAAAGTACTTAACAAGCATGAAATAAATTATAAGGAATAATAATTTTAACAGGAAAAATTAAGACAGAAATATATCTTAGAAAAATTAAGACAGAAATATATCTTACAGATTTCACTAAGACAAGCAGCTACACACTCTCCAGTTGCTGTTGTCCACTAAACTACCTTTAATCATTAAAGGTTGATTTTTTGACTGCAACACAGGGTGAGGTTAAGTAACAGTTGAAATAATTACCAGGATGTATATAAATGAACATCCACTCAGATAAAACCTTATAGTTACAAGTGGCTAAGAAATATATGCATGTGGGCTGGAGAGATGGCTTAGCGGTTAAGGTGTTTGCCTGCAAAGCCAAAAGATCCCAGTTCGATTCTGCAGGACATGCATAAGGGGGTGCATGCGTCTGGAATTTGTTTGCAGTGGCTGGGGGCCCTGGTGCACCTATTCTCTCTCTCTGCCTCTTTGTCTCTCTCAAATAAATCAATAAATATTTTTTAAAAGAAATATGTACATGTAATAAATATATCTTATGTTTAGGTTAATAGGCACCATCTTGACAGCAAATTTTTAACTAATGCA